>JAEAOA010001326.1:965106-1202606 GCA_016746295.1 Potamilus streckersoni
TATATATATATATATATATATATATATATATATATATATATATATATATATATATATATATATATATATATATATATATTTAACTGATCCCTTTATGCAAAAAGATTAGATGCCTATCAAGAAAAATTGCATGAAAATGTAGTTGATCCGAGAAGCTCTTTTGATTACTTATTTTCATTCTTGTTGGAAGAAGGTATGGTCATAGTACATCCAGGGCCGGTATTAGGCTGGTTGGACCGATTTGGCCCAATCATGGTCCTGCGCTCACAAGGGCCTCGCGCATTTTGAATTTTTTAAAAATACATCTCAAGAGAGAAAGAAATTTTATAGCGGTGGAAGAAAATTAAGTTCAATATCATATAAAACTTGTTTAAAAGTTTATTCCAAATGCTGTGCCACGGTGGGCCCGGCGGGAAATCCAGGGTACCCGTCAAAATGATTCAACATGTACATCGCGAGGTTTTCATTTACTTGGGGTTCAGAAATAGCTGAGTGGACCAAAATTATAGCTAAATGTTCTCCGAGCTGAAATGATAAAACTTGTTTAAAAGTTTATTCCAAATGCTGTGCCACGTTGGGCCCGGCGGTAAATCCAGGATACCCGTCAAAATGATTCAACATGTACATCGCGAGGTTTTCATTTACTTGGGGTTCAGAAATAGCTGAGTGGACCAAAATTATAGCTAAATGTTCTCCGAGCTGAAATGATAGCCCGACCACGGTCAAGAACAGCACCAAGCTAACATAAATACCATACCAATGTATAGTGGATATTTTTTTTGGCTTGTATTCACGGTCATTGGTGCAGAAGAAAATACAACTAAGCCTCAGCAACACATTTCTCAATTAAATAATTTTGAAAATATTGGGTGGAAATTGTAATACTCTCTCTCTCTCTCTCTCTCTCTCTCTCTCTCTCTCTCTCTCTCTCTCTCTCTCTCTCTCTCTCTCTCTCTCTCTCTCTCTCTCTCTCTCTCTCTCTCTATCTCTCTAACAACAGTACCTGATAATTAATTCCCCATTTTCCATCAAAGAACATAGAAAGTATGATTGCAAATGGCACGAAGCTCATCGAAGTCTTTGAAAACAGGAATCATATTAATAATATTTTCAAAACTAAAGACATTTCTTCTTGTAATCATTTTTAATGCAAAGAAGCCAAATCTGTGTTAATATAGACAATGTTGCAAAATTAAACGCAGATGTCATAATGGAAGAGGTTTCGCTCCGGTGGCCTAGTGGTTAGATCGTCCGCCTAGCATGCGGGAGGTCGTGGGTTCAACCCCCGGCCGAGTCATGCCAAAGACTTAAAAAATGGTACTAACAGCTTCCTCGCTTGTCGCTCAGCATTAAGAGGTTAGTATTAGGACTGGTTGGTCTGGTGTCAGGATAATGTGACTGGGTGAGACATCATGTTACATGTCTGCGGCATGATGCCCCAGCGCTAGACATCACTATAAAGTGTCACACGGCAGACATCGTAACGATATGACCGAAAAATTGTTAAAGCTACGTTAAAAATCTAAATCACACACACACACACACACACACACACACACACACACACACACACACACAATGGAAGAGTTCACTGCTGTGATCAAGACAGTGGTAGTCAGCCTTTACTTTTTGGATATGAGTAGTAAGGGGAAAGGAGATTTCTGGCGATAGGACCTCTCTCCCCACCCTCCAAACAAATATAAATTACCCTTAAGAAGACCCTAAAATTCCCACCTCAAACGATTTTGTCAAAACCGAAAGGAGGTTTCTGCCGCAGATTACTAATGAAATTTTCACACAATATTCATATTTCATTACCAATTGTCAATGTTTCAACCGTTGATATTAGAAATATTTCATCATCACGATAATCGAGACTAAACTTTACTTTACCGCTCACACAGCGACAACATTCGAACAAATCTTTTATCTGCGGTGTGCTAATATGTTATTTTTGTCGAAAAAAATATAATTTTCACCGATCGAGATCGATGTTATTATTAGCATATTTTTGTTGTCTTATCGGGTCGTGAAAGTTTTTAAATTCAACTTCTGGCTTAACTGTTCGAGATAATTGAAACTGTCACCAAATCTAATAATCGAATGCTTTAGCTTGTCAAGAGTGCTACTAAATCGTATACCTGATGTTTGATTATTAATTTCAAATGTCCATTGTTTGCCGTCCATCATTAGACACTGTTAAATTTTCAAACATTATTTTTATTGTTCACACAAAGTTACATACCCTGGTCATCGAATATAATATCAAGTATAGATCTATCATCGAAACAATACCCAAGTACAAATGTATCTACTCCTTTTTCACAAAAACGTTTATCATCAAAATTGCTCAATCTACGTTTGATAATGACATTGTTTTGAGTCTATGATTATTCGTTCGAATAGCCATTGCTCTTATAAAACTAACACCGCCATCTAGCGCGTGCTTGTAATCATCAAATGTCATAGACTTTTAACAAAATCTAGGGGCAGAACGTTTGCTTTTTAGTTTTTTTTCATTCTTGTCTAACAATATTGCATACATGTTACTGCGTTATTCAATAAAGTATTAGATGAAGCTCGAGTTCATTTCATATTTGAACTTATCAATGACCTGTTTATTCGTGTCGTCATGAAATTACTGTCACAAGGGTAATCAGAAAGATCAAACAGATATCGATTATCGGACATGTCCTGATAGACGTCCTCATATTTGATTTCGTACACGAGCGAATCGGTATCAGTAAGCAATAAACTACTGAACGGCCATAGATTTTTAACAAAATTGTAATGAAAATCAGCCATTTTGTTAAATCTAATACGGAAGCTCTAACGTAAATTGACTTGTTTAGTTTCAGATTTGTTTTTCTTCTTTTTATCGCGACAAGATTTTCATTAAATATTTTCATGCTAACAAAATCATCGTTTGACACAACCTTGTTTCTGCGATTGATATTTACTCGTTCTCTTACCAAAAACGGAGCTGTTCATAAGTTTAAAGAGGTTTTTTTTTTCAAAATCAGTTTTGACTGCAGCTCTTCTGGAGGTGTTGGAGTTAATATAAACTTTCATCCAAGGTTTTTGTATACGATTAACCTTTCTCAAAACAAGACCAGCGTCTACTGCTTGCTTTAAAACTTTAGAATGTAAAACATAATTGTTTTATCAAATAAATTTTGTACTAGTGTTTTACCACATAATTTTGTCTTGTTGATGCTAACGCTTGTTACCGAGATAACATACTATAATCTATTATCATCGATTCCGCACAGAAAGGCTACTCGTTGTGCAAATTTGTGTAGCGAAGTTGGATAATTGAGATCAATCTCAACGAAGTACGAAACATCGTCTGGTATCTATTTTCTGTCTCCGATAGAAATTGATCAGCCGTGATCCAACGAAATCCAGCACAGGTCATTGGTTATGCCAAAGAATAACCGGACAAATTATTAAAATCTAGGTAAATTATATATTTTAAAGGAAGCTTAGGATTATACTCTTTTAAGGACTTATTGTATGTTTCAGCATATATCCTTGTTATCACGCTAATACCACCTCGGATACCTTTTTGATAAAATTTAACATATCAACGTCAGTCAGTAATTATAGCCTTATCTTACTAAACTTTAGCAGAGCATTCCAAGACATCGCTGGAGCAGAATAATACCAGAAGGATCTAGTCCATAATTGTTATAACTCACTTCTCGAAAACTTTCAAAAAGTCCGCCAGCAATAACACGTTAGATTTTAGATACAATCATGATGATCACTATACGTCTTACAATCAAATTCTTTCCAGTTATCCTATGCATATTTTTACTCGTCATCGGTTATATTTTCAATTTTTAGTTGCGAATAAAATTTGTCCTTTTCAGGTAGCGAGGTTTAATCACATTTATTTCAATCGTCGAGATACTCGTACGGAAATATTCCATTTTTTTAGCGAGGTTGATATAGTTTTCACCAAAGCAGATTATTAAGTGTTACAACCTTTTACTAGCTCATCTAACCATGCTGCCATAAACTGTAAGCTGTAAATAAAACTGAACAAACCTAAAGTAATTGACATATACTTTTCAAAATTATTCGGAATGCATTTGATTACGTTATAGAGTTTTAAACCAGACTTTATGTCAGGATCACCAAACGCTTCTACGATAAAAAGTCTATCCTATCCTCGAAGGTTGTGAAGAATAACAGGAATAAAATTTGGAGCATGAAATTTTAAATTACATTAAGCACGAGCCGTTCCATGGTACTGTACTGTTAGATGGCAATGGTCACGTACGTTTTTGGTATCGTGATAAGCTTTTTCACAAATATGACAAAATTCCGTTTGCTCATGATCAGATTCTTGTTGAGATGTCAGTCTTATCATTGGAGTTACTCTTTTCAAACGATTAAGTTTATTGTTAACTTCGCTATTCAACTGCTTGATAAGAGAAACAGTTGGAGTTTGCCACGATATAATTTGATTAGTTTGGATAATCTCGAATCTGTACAACAAACTATCTTGTACGATACCACACATGGAATATGATTTTGAGTTTTCTTGCACTCGATTGGCTGGGATTCAAAATCAGCGTATATGACGAAATGAATGTTTAGTTTGTGATTGTAATTGACAAACTGTAACAAATTATTTTCTTTGGATGGCATTGTTATTCGTTGTACGTCACTGCAGTGCTGCAAATGCTTTTGTAATGTTTCATTGTACTACCGTGCAAGCATGCGATGACAAGAACTTTTTTGTCTACAAAACTGTCTGCCAACTAGTCCATTAAAGTTTTTAATCCAAACGTAATTATTTTTAAAAACAGTAAGTTTATTGTTGCTTGTGAAGCTTTTTCTGAAATATATATATATATATATATATATATATATATATATATATATATATATATATATATATATATATATATATATATATATATATATATATATATATCGGATAGACGTTTTCTGTTTTATCTAGTCCGAAAACGTTGAGAGAAACAATATTTTGCTTTTCAAACTTTGGTATTTGATTTTCTGCAACTGGAAAGTCAATGCCTTTGAAATTTAAATTTGGTACGTGACTATTGTGCTTGTCAAAACAGCCAGCATCTTTTTCTGCTGGAAATAGCACAGAAAGAGTAGCACATTGGAATCATCTGTTGTCAACATTCTTTATGTTTATAGAGCATCTTGTATTTTTTTTGTGGCAGGTCAATATACGAATTACTGCTTAATACGTTATATTTTAATGTGTGAAATAAAATTTCCTTGATCATTTAAAAATTCGAACCCGAACCTAAGTCGGTAAATTCTTTTATCTTTTTCCAAATTTCTTGGTGTATTTCATCAGCTAGTGACAAAAGATCAGTTCCAGTCAAAACACGCCTTGGTTTTGCATTAATGTAAGGGTCTGCAATATCCTTGTCAGTCGATACCTCTGTCACAAGGAGATTTGAAAATATAATATGATATTGCACCATTATACCAATGTGTTTTTAAAGTGTACGTTTTCCAGTTGGTTCTAGCAGGTGGGGAAGATTTGCAGTAAAATTTGTAAGATTTGTTTATCAAACTGATTACTGTTGTTAAATCTCGTGAAAGCAGTCGCTATTTTTTTCAGGTTCTCCCATAAGGCATTTCTTGGCTATATCTCGCAATTTCAATACTACTCGACTATAATGTAATAATGCATGTTTAATTGATTGTTTAATCGATCACTCACCACACGCAATCCAAACAAACAATTCGAGTTATAAAAATTACTATAATATGATGACACAAAATCTGACAAGGGCAAATGAGCAAGAGTATTATTACGTTCGCTTCAAGTATAACTTATACGCTGAAAATGCATTGGGTTCGTTGATACCTGTCCAGTACAATCATCCGATGGACGAAGCAACGAAAGCGGATTATAATATGATCAGTGTCAAAGATGATAATACCGAGAGAATTGAAATGCTTAGAAAAGATTTTATTTATACTTTGTTATGCGATGATATTCCAGAAGGACAACGTGTATATCATGTTAACGGTGTTGTCACTAATGACAATATGGAAAACTTATCTTTACAAGATAAGTTTCAGCCAGACCCGGCATTTGATTTGTATGAGGGCAACGATTGTGGTATTATTAGAAACAGAAAGACTAAAAAAATTGTTCGTGTTATAAGTAATACGGGAGATCCTCAAGTAACTGTCAGAGGGACACTAATAGATTTTGTTAATTATTGATCGCATAGGTTTGTTTACGAGGTGTTTAACGGACTTATACCCAATTTTTGATTATTGATAACATTAATAATGTAAAGACTGACAATCGAATGTGAAATTTGGAGCTAGCGTCCCAGCAGGAAAATTTGAGAAAAGGAGGAGGTGATGGTATTAATTTTAGATGTCCAGCAAAACCTATTGTTTCGTTGAATCATAATATAAATAAGAAAATCAAATTTTCTTCGACCTCATCTGCTACTCAATACTTTAAGATAAATCCTAGGTCGGTAAAATTTGTTGACGACGGAACAACAAGCACAGCTTTTTCAAGTAGATAAATGCCTGGATAATCTTTTTATTATAATATGAACCCGATGGAAAGGCTCGCTGACATAGCAGAAAATTTTATCTCTAGTGATAAAATTACCAACAACACAATCGGAGACAATATTACAGCCTCTAACAATATAACAGACAAATCTGTTAAAGCGAAGATGATATTTTGTACAACAACGAATTGGACGGTGATGAAATAGTTACTGTCACTGATAGATCAAACTATAGCAGACCAACAACTGGAAAATATAATGTTAGGTAATACATTACTAAAAATTAATAAAATTTAATTTTACTGTTGTCGAACAACAACTACTTTGGCAGCTTATCAAACCTTTCTAAACATCAAAATTCCAGGTCGACAGAAAATTATAAAATTCAATTTCATATTTGTCAATTTTTTTAACTTGATGATGATCTCTGACGATGGTAGGCAAAATCTAATATCGTCATGTAACCAGTACAATGTAGTAAATCTATCAAACTTAAGTACGAAGACATTTATAAAAACATTATTTCATAATTTGTTTGGCTGGGATGCAGTATTAAATTTATCGCTATACCTACGCCACTTGACTAAACTTTTACTACCTTTTTCCAAATAACATTTTTGATAACGAAAATATCTTGTTCAGTTTTTTGAAGTTCTTGTTCATAGAAACTGCCTATGATCGGTTACCCGTCAGATGTTTTAGCACGTATGTTACAGGTATTGTTAAAAGTACTTTCGCAATTACAAACACTTCTTCGCTCCAGTTTGGAGTAAGCATTATTTAAATACTTTTTTATCAGAGAAAATCCGAATCCGATCACCCACTTTAAATTTATGTCTACGGTACATGTTTTCATTTGCTAATATTGGATAGTGTCATTAGGTGACGTTTTGATGGTTCGATGTTTTCGTATTATTGTACGTGTCAACAACAACATATCTGCTAGTGTTTTAACTATCAAATATTTGTTTATTTTTTCGTTTAGCATGCGATTAAATCTTTTTATTCCTCGTTTCCTGTAACATATTTTGTTAATGTTATTTTAATCTAGAAACTGCTTGAATTTTTTATTGAAGAACTCTGCTCCATGATCAGTCCAAATTTTATTCGGTTTTCTTTCAGTTCTTGATATTATTTGTTTTAGTGCATCAGTGATCAACGTTCCTGTCTTATCCGAAACAGGTAAACTAAACGCGTTTTTTTCCTGAAAACGTCTACAGCATTAGACAAGCATTATTGTTATCGTTAAAATGAGTAAAATTTCTTACATCAATTAAATTGATCGCACAGATATCGTCAATATATATATATATATATATATATATATATATATATATATATATATATATATATATATATATATATATATATATATATATATATATATATTATAAAATTGCTCAGAGGAAGTCCAAACGAATCAAATTAATGATTACCATGGACAGCAACCCAGTGGGTGCGGGAGCCATCGTTAAAATTTTCTATGTTTGCAATACACGAACCACCTGCTGATACGTTATCGAGCTTGCATTTGGAAAATACTCCTCTAAATCCGACAATGTCATTCAATTTGTTAATGATATCCAACTTGCTCAGTAACGTCTGCTACCTGGTAGTGTAATTTCACGTCCGATTATTAGTAGGTTCTGAAGAATGCTTCCCTTTAATCCTTCTGTCTGGTTAGATTGCGTTTTATTTTCTTTTTTCGTCGATTTTGTTTTTCGTCATGGTGTTTATTTACATTGTTACATAAAACTGACGATATATTTGATTCCATGACCTTCCACTCCTTTTCTTCATTGCACCAGATACTTGTCCTGACAAGGCCGCTAGTCCAAGTGTACTAAGTACTGGTAAAATTTTGCTAGCTATCACAGAAAGTGCTGATACAAAAAAACAATCCACCTTGTTTTGACATCGGTTACTTGCGAAACAGATTTGAGAGCAAACGGTACGTTGCGATTCAATTTATTGATTTGTTGTTGCGTTAGAAGTAATTTAACCGTTGTTTTGTTCAAAGTCTAAGCGACGTCTGTCACTGGAAATATCCTCAAAGAAACAGAACGTCGTATAGCAACCGCTGCTGATAATTTTGCAACTTGCCCTGGTGTTATGTATATTTCTCTAGTTGTGTACTTTGTTTTCATGATGTTATATCAAGGTTGTTAGGTTAAACTTTTAGTCATTCTTCTTTTGATCGCGTCGATTATCAATAATCTATCACTAACTACTAGTGCATATACGTTATACTGTTTCCAAGTGACCTCAGTATTAGCAGTTGATCCGATAACTCGTTCGGAATGTTTTGATATATCAAAGTAAAAGATAGGGTATAGCGACTGTAATTCTTCTACAGATATTTGAGATCCACTGACCGAGTCCTGATATTTTTGCATTGCTTCCAAATTGTTAGAATTCACTCTAACAATTTGTCTAACGTCAGAGTTATCAAATACGAAGTCGTTCATTTCTTGATCGTTACGACATGCCTGTCATTGAAATACAACAAGCAAGTGTCGAGGTAGTAGATCGCCAGCTGTAGTTGTTACACGCCATGTGTAATCAGTTGTGTCGGGAATTGCTGTTTGATAAATTCTATTCTGTTGGAAGTATAACTTTTTTCGTGTAAGCGATTAATAATGATTCGCGTTTCATCATTTTAGCTACCGAGGGGACAACACGAGGCATCTACAGTGCTAATCTTGTGATAGAAAACTGACCTTCAGTCATTCCATCGGCATGCATTATGCAATCGTTTTGATCAGTTCGATCTAAATGAAGTGTATGTTTCATTCCTCGAAAAACTGTGTTATATTCACTGCAAAATCTAAATATTTTACTTAACAGAAGCTTCATCGTTATTTAGCGAGATTCTGCGGCATATGCTTTTCGTTTGACAAATCCCTCGTTATATTGCTGACGTCTTATTCTTGTAACAGCTAATCTTATCGAATCACCTATCTCAGCGGCATTATCAGCATCATATTTGGCGATTAGATTATTGTTATTTACATATGGATCACCAGCACCAGTACGAAACTCGCTCGAAACAGATGTTCCGATTGAGGTATCTTTAAACCACATTATGTTTGTGGCCACTGATCTAGAATAATCATTGCTAAACGATACGATGTTTAGTATTGTACTCGCCATAGGCAAGTGCATCGAAACATCTTCTACGGTTTGATTGGCCAATTGGTATCGTGCACTTTTAAGCAATCTTTCCAGTAGCTTCTCGTGGGTCGGTGGTTTGTTCCGTGGATTTCCCGGTTTCTTCCTCCACCATAATACTGGCCGCCATGTATAGCCTATATTGTCCTAAAAAAATGGCTTAAGCCCAAGAACAACAACAACTAAACAAGCTCCAACCGTTATTGACAAGAGCAATTTCTACGCCAGCTAAAATATCAACACCTATCGCAGTTAATATTTGGCCACACACTTCTAACACTGCCTTGTGTGGCAGAAGAAACACGTCCTCTCTTGTGTTAAAAGTTCTAACACCGATTCTATTTGATTCGTTTGAGTTTTCATCTAGATACTCTGCGTATTTTAAGTCTGTTACAGCATAGTCATTATCATATTATTCGTCAAATTTATGTTCTATCTCTTCAACATCGCAGTGATAGTTTTTTTTTCGCTATCATAGCTCCTTTTGTTTCTTCTGTTGGCGCAATATCTGATATTGTTCGTTTTATTTCCGATGTTGAAGGTCCTCTATTCTTATGAGTGATCTTTTGTCCTACTGCAATGATTGCCGAAAAAGCTGCATCCGTCGCGAAAGCTTTACCTGCGTCAAGTGCAATCGGTGCAACTTTACGAGCAATTCCTGGTATATTTTCTATTATTTTAGTAAACATATTTACAAAAAAATCCACCTACGATTTCTCTTGGATAAACCTTTCTTCGTTTTATCTTTGTTTATAAATAGAAGCTCACAAAATTGATTATGTTACTGCGCGTAAGTGTAAGCAATAAATGACAATTTCGCTGTTAAAATCTGTTTATCCAATTGATCATTGATCTGTGAGTTGCATTGTTTTACTTGGTATTTGATTTTCAACATTGATCGAATAATAGATAATCTGACGTGGATTAATTTGCATGATCTATCCTGGTGGAACTTCTGGCGAGAAACTAAATTGTCTGCCCTTTGCTGGTTAAGATCTAGATGCTATAGAACAATTTACAAGTATCGTATTTACTTCTGTTATTTTTACTGGCAGTTCATCCTCGTATATGACAGCTCGTTCATTTGGATCAAAGTAATATGTTTTATGTTCAAATCCTATCAGTGGTGGGATACTTCTTGGTGATAAAAGTTAACTGACATTTTTTTTAATGATATAGTATCTCGAAACATGTTGTAATTTGTTGTTAGCTCGAAATTATCAGCTATACCACCCACTTTTGCTATCAGCTCTTTTACTTTACCGTCTTGTTTAGATCAGTGATATTATAAGCTCCTTGTGGTATTTTAAATGCTTTCCACTTCGTATCTCTTATTGAAATAATTGTAAACTCATCATTGACATCAGTTTTCACGTTAGCCATGGCATTCCAACAAGTACAGGAAATTAATCCAATCTCCTGCAGTTTTTCAGGATCAAGTTCTATTGACGGATTGTACTAAACAGAAAAGTTTACACTGTTTCCTGTTACTTGCGATGATTTAAGCAATAATGTTGTTGATATTAGTGACATTATAGTAATATATTTAGATAATATCGGTATGTAAAGTTTCGTACTCAGAGGATATTAGTAATCCACTCGATTTTAGATGATCTAATATATCAATAATTTCGTTATCGATCTCTATACTTTCATTACCAGCTTCTGTTAATGATAACAACATAATTCAATCGACTATTTCTGCGTTTAATGAAAAACTTTGACTCCAGGTCCAGTGGTTACCTCTGGTAATGTTTTATATCACTTATTATCATACCGATTAAAGAGTCTTTTGAAAGGCCATGATTTATTATATTCTACTTCTCTAGTTCTATACTGTACTACTGTATTAAGAATATTTTCAGCAATGATTGCGTCTCTCATATAATCAAGTAATACTGGATAATTTTTTTATCTTCTAATTTTTAATTCTTTCATTAGCACGTAAACCATCTTTTCTAATTAAAGTTTTCTTTTGGCCAAGTTCGAATTTTGCCAATATCTGTGATATTATGTTTTCTTAATACACTTTCCATACTCATCACCATCTATTTTTAACATAGTTTGTTTTCTGTAAAATATTCTGTTTTTTTAATAAGCATTTCTAATGCAATAGTTTCAATCATTAATTTATGTTTCTCAGACAATTTCTCGGTTTGGTCCGACAATTTTTCTATCATCTTTTTTTTTAAAAACCCGGTTGGATTTAACCGTCATTCTTGTTATCGCATGGTGAAGTGCAAGAGAATTGTATTTTAGCCTGTCAAACTCAGCTTGTTGTGCAACTGAATCAGCAATATGTTTTACAAGTCCACTTGCAATTTTTACAGTTTGTTGTTTCGATCTTTCTCCAAATAAACCTAATAAACCTTTAGCTTTCATTTTTGCTAGTTCTTCCGAAGACAATTTTATTTCTTGTTGCTTGCCAAGTACTGCCTCAGTAAAAGGTTTCTTCTACCTTTTTCTTAAAAGTTGTTCGAGTTTCGATAAACATTTTTTAATAATTTGATTCTTTGCTGATGCTTATACATTATTTTTATACGCCTTACAAAATTCAGTTATAGAAACATGTCTATGCAACAACGAAACATTTTAGGTGGATCACGCGCTAGCGAGTTAAATAAAAATATTTTTTTTTGGTTGCTTGATGATATAATTCAATAACCTATATTTAATGACATCACCGCATTGTTCGTTTGCGATATTTCTAACATCGACATTATCCAGTCCGGGAAATAATATAAAACAACTAGTATTTCGCCTTATAAATCTATCAACATTGTAAAAAACTTGAGCGAGATAAATAAAATTATATCTTTTATTACACGATAATGAAAAATAAGATCTAACCTTGTTAATCTCATCGCTGTTTAACGGAATATCGTCAAATACAATTATTTTATGCTCGGACGAATCTAGTTCATTATCTGGAATTAGTTCTTCTGGTTGTCTTATCAAGAGCATATCATCACCAGCGCCAAGTTCATCACGAAGTTTATCGTTGTACCCGTTTAATAATTCGTATTTATCTTATTGGGGATTAATTGTGTAAATGTACACCTCATCATAGTGAACGTTATCGCTGAACAAAAGATTTAATAACAGATTATTTTTATCTGATCCTGTGTGACCGACAATAAGATAATGACAGTCTGGAAATTCGGTATTATGTATGTTTCACTAATCGTTCGGTATCAACACTTAATATCTTCGTTATCGTTGTTGTAGAATTTTGTGTTATATTAAACCTACAATTTTATCTAAGACGAAAGGTATAATGAGTTACTATACAAAATTTGGAACATTATTGATAGATTCGTCGGCTGAAGCTCAGCAAGGTGTTTATCAAGATATGTAACTCTTGATCAGCTCAGAAATGAAATCAATAATTTGTTAAATATTACAAGTGGTAATCAAAATGAAGTTGTCGTTTTCCATGACAAAAGAGGAAAATTGATGACGAGTAATGTACAACTGCCAGATGTACTTGAAAGAATTCCTACGGCGATTGTTAATAATATCGTTAATTTTACTAATCAAGGTATGATGTAAGATTCCGGTAAGTCAGTTAACGATTATGTTAAAAACGCCGGTGATTTATTTACGGGAGCATTATTATGAACCAAAATTAAATTATAGGCCTTGGAAACCCAACCGCAGATGATGCTGTACTAAGAGGTACGTCGACGATCAACAAAGTACGCATTAGCCTGCGGTGGTATAATGCGTGCATTTCTGTAATCTTAGAACACTAGAATAAGATTTTCATGCTGCAACGAAGAAATATGTCGATGATAAGGAAATTTCAGTAACAACTTCGTTAACAACGATCAACAATGAAATGACCACACTCAAAACTGATTTTACCAATCACATGCACGTTTTTAAATTTTGGCAGAAACGTAAACAAAACCACGAACGATTTCTTTGGAAGTCCACCAACTGTTGACATAAAACTCGCTGATATTAACGCAAAACGAAACGATATTATCAGTGGGATCCTTAATATCGTTGAAAAAAAGAATCTGAATAAAATTTATCACAAGTAGATTAAAAATATTGTGTATACAGGGGCTTTAGAATCAGCAACATGGTCGCGGCAAAACACTCAAACACACTGCAAATGATACCGGTGTGTATAGATTGTCTGTGTTTAGCAGTGCAAAGCTTAGTATATTTACCATATTTCCATGGCGTCACTCGATAAATGATTTCTCTGGAACCGTTTCTATAGTGTTAAAGATATCGAATAAACTTTATGCTAATAGCAACTAATAAAAAAAAAATAACCGCAGCGACTTATTGGTGGTGTCTGGAATTCGTGGCTGAAAAACCACAATTAATTACTTGATCAAACTTGGAGACTATGTAAATAAATATTGTAATGAAAAACGTACAGTCGATTTGAATCACATCTCGGATAAAATTCCGAAACAAGACGTGGACGCGCTATTGCAATATTACAAATACTGTCATAAACAACTGATGTGTGAAAAATGTTACAAATACTATAACAAAATACTTCGAGTAACATCATATTTACCACTTCTAATGAGCAGCTATAGAATTTTTTTATTTTATTGGAGCATCATTAAATCCACTATTGCTAATAATATCGGGAATTGGTGTTTCTCTTGGAACAGCGTGTAAAAAGATTGAACCTCTACTTTTAATTTTAAATAATTGTCTGTAAAACAGCTAATATAACTTACAAAAAAGTAGTTAATCAGATGTGATCTTATTTGTGAGGTGTAAAATATGATATGGACGATTTTGATACGTGAGTTTCGTATTATTGACAGTATGTTAGCTGATATTCTATCAATGATAGTCAGTATATATGAAAAAGATTATCTAAAAAAGTATGAAATTTTATTTAAACAAAAAAATAATGTTTGAAATTTTCAGGGTTAAAAGTCTATGATTATATCTTCGCCAAAAACCTTTTGGTTTTGAGAAAATCTTTTGGGGTGGGAATTTTAGTGTCTCCGAGAGGGTATTTTGTATATGTTTGTAGTGTGGGGAGATGGTGGATAGAGATCCTTGCGCCAAAAGCCTCCTTTTGGTTTTGGGAAAAATGGTTTGTGGTGTGAATTTGTTTGGAGGGTGGGGGAGAGGGTGGAGAGATGTCCCTTCTCAAGAAACTTCCTATTTCTCTTACTGCTATATGGTTTGTTTGTTGTTTTTTTTTTGTTTATGGTCTTCTTTTTTTGGGCGGAGTGGGGATGGGAGGTGTCTTTTTTAAGGGAATCAATCAAGCATCATAACTGAATATTTTGGTTGAGATGGTGTCGGATCAATTAATGGACTTTATCCGTGTACAGTACAAGATTGTTTATGTTTATGTTTATGTATCAGTCAGTAGAAGATAATGTCGCTCAGATATATGAAGAGAACTTGAAGTCCCCTACATAATTTAGTGATACGGAAGTATTCGATGCGTTTATCATTAAATACACTAGCCGTACCATATATTTATTTTTTGTAAATTAAGCTGGTTGACTATGCGATTTCTTAGGTAAAATTTGCATTTTTTTTAAAAAAAAGATTGACTTTAGCTTGTTAAAAAAAACCAATCATAAATTGTGACTGATTTTCCGGACTGAATGGATATTTCCATAAATCAGTAATTAAAAAGAATTCTTAAACAGAACTACAATTCCACTGATTTTATTCCGCGATGGCGTTTTACAAAATGTAAATAAGTCGCATCAGGTAAACGTCTACATAGTAGGCCTACTCAATACTTTATTGGGGTAAATTTGTATACATTTAATTTAATGAATAACAAGTACAATTAAACTTTAAAGTATGACTGGTTGAATATATTGAATATGTAAATAAGAATGTACGAAGGAGAGTATATGCGTTTTAATTTATTTTATGTTCTCAAAACTTTTATTTCATCATATCTTTAAAATGTTTGACTCACTTGGGTCAAAAATTTTGTATGATCTCTTCCATAACGTAGCTAGGTAAATTAGTGTAGGTTGTTAGGAAAAGACATACCATTAGAGTTGTCGACACATCTATTCAAATGACCCTTTAGATAGCTGATTTTATAATGTGAAACCTATTAATTTTTCTAAATGGTTATAAACCTCCTCTGTTCTATCCCAACCCTTTCTTAATTTCCATTTATAGCTTTTCTATAAACTTAGACGTTTTTAATGGGCGGGGCTATTGCTGATCACCAGATGACTAAGATGTGCAAAGTAGAAGAAAAGATAATAAAAATGTCATTCATTCATTTTTTCTTTTTTATTGCAACCTGTTTTTCATCTTGTATAGACCAGCTACAGTGTATACAGAGATCGCGTCATCTTTATGGCACGCCATATCGTTCTTTCCTCGTAACGAAGACACGTATTTCCTAAAAGAGCAAAAACTTAAATTGGGTAACTTTCGTAGGTCACTACACATATGTACATGTCCAGAGCTTTGAAAACTTTACATTTTCAGGATTAAGATGGGGTCCAGGATACTGCAGGTCCACATATAAAAGAGAGAGAGAGAGAGAGAGAGAGAGAGAGAGAGAGAGAGAGAGAGAGAGAGAGAGAGAGAGAGAGAGAGAGAGAGAGAGAGAGAGAGAGAGAGAGAGAGAGAGAGAGAGATTATTATTATTATTATTATTATTATTATTATTATTATTATTATTATTATTATTATTATTATTATTATTATATAAGCCTAAATGTGGAAACACGTTTGAATTAGATACATAATGACACACACACACATGAATACATACATACATACATACATACATACATACATACATACATACATACATACATACATACATACATACATACATACATACATACATACATACATACATACATACATACATACATAAGGTGGGAAAATAAAGTACTTCCAAAATTAATGGCGCCACTGTGGTGTTAAAAATGGTATCGCCACTGTGGCGATATAATTTTTCTCCCAGTTGCATATTTATTACTTTGTCGTATAGTGAAATATATAATAAACTAATCTATGTTTTAGGCCACACACATTAATGACCCATATTTGATTTCTTAGGATTACTACACCTGTATTTGTTCAGCTTTGACCTATTTTCCCCAGCCGTAGGAGAGCCGTGATACCAGACTCACGGCTTAGAGATGTTCTATAAATCTTTGTCTGAAATAATGTTGGGGTATGTAGGTTGGGCAGAATTTATTGCTCTTTTGTTGTGATAGTAGTATTTATAAGGTTTAACGCCATTTGGCAGCACAAGATAGGCTATACATGGCGGCCAGTATAAATGGTGGAGGAAGAACCCGTGGTAAACCCCGAAAAAAAATTAAAAAAATCCACCGACCCAAGACTCGTAACCACGCTGACCGCAGAGATGGTATTGATCCGTAACGGCGAGCGCTTTAGACCACTCGGCCAATCGGGATCTAGTAGTAGAAGTGGTAGTGGTAGCAGTAATAGTAATATCAATCAGTTAATATCTAATTTGTTTTAATATTTATCAAAGTATATTGTGCTTTCATCGCATTTAGATAACGTAATAATGTTTAGTTACATACCTAAATACACTGCGTTCGTATTTAACTCCTTAATACATTTAAATATTCAGCGTAATGGGTGGGATGACTAGACTACAAAGAAAGTACATTACAAAAACGTGAGTCATTTTCAGTGGTTTCACCTGATCGAGTTAAAAAGAAATGTAGTCATATTTATTTATCACCTACTTGAAGTCAAGGAATTTTATTCGCGTAGTATTTGTTTGAATATTATTGCCAAATAGAGGCAAGACGTCTGTATCAAACAACCATTAGGCGATTGGTGGTGTTAACCCCCACCCCAAAAAAGATCTTTTCGAGATGTCCCCATATAATAGTTTTAACTGTCTAACAATTAGGAAAGAACACTTTCTTTAGGAATTTTTTTCCGGGGAGTGAGACGTAGCTACACACCTTTAAACCGAGGTCCACCCTTATTTATCTGATTTTAAGTAACCAAACAGACGAGTTTCACAATTGCCTGTCATCAGGTTATCCCATTATCTTTCCATCAAAAGTGAGCCTTAGGATAAATCATTGTAACGGTTAACATTTACAGCAGAATAGCCGAATACTCTTAATTTTATTTTTTAAAAAAATGGGCCTTGGTATACTTGTCGATATATATATATATATATATATATATATATATATATATATATATATATATATATATATATATATATATATATATATATATATATATATATATATATATATGTATGTATATGTGTGTGTGTATGTGTGTGTGTGTAATAAAGAAGAAATAAACCGAAGTCTGGTCTTATCTAGCGTAGAACGTCTCATTTAATATTTAACATTTTCCTACTTCGAATGAGCGTGGGCAGGACTTGAAGGAGAGAGCTTGGAGCAAATTTTGGAACTGTCTGGTATGCGACCTGATGTATTAATGCTATTATACTTTGTGAGCCTAGGGTCCGAAACATGATTTTAATCATTAAGGTTTGGTTGCCCCAAAATTAAGACAGGAACAAAAAAATCTTTATGTCGAGGAAGGTTGTATTTTAATATAAATCGAGTATCTCCAAGCAAAATGATACCAATGTCAATATTTTAACACATCTAGAACGATTAACTTGACATTTGCTGCGGCATGACTTGAATTGATTGGCGATTGTACCAGTCATAGATGTTTTCGTAGCTAGGTTACTCTGAACATTAATTTTAAATGTCATGTAATAGAACACGATTTTCAAATCATATGCACAATATGGCATTAAATATACTACTAAGAATCGTCACGTGTACTCTGTGAATTCGGTATCTAGCATACATGAAATGAAACGCAATTTATCGACACGAGCATCTTTCACAAATTTACCTACTTAGTAAACGATGCTATGTAAACCTTAACACTTAAAGTTTGCTTACGTCTTTGGTATTTGACTTTTTTTGCTGTATTTCTTTAAGAAAATGTGCAAGCTATTGCCGATTGCATTTAATCACCAGAAAAGCAGCTTTTTACTCTAAACGTCTGAAACCTCTAGCATAAACTATCTTTCATGTAGAATTAAAATGCCAGAAATCAATTGATTAGAATCTGTCACAAGGAATTTTACTGTATTTTTAGTTCTGCTCTTTTAAACATATTTTGCATTGACTGTTTTGTTCGTTATTGTTCATACCATCTCACTTTTTCGTACACCATAAACAACTGAAATATTGTTTATTGCCACCTAATTGTTGTACTAATTGTTGTACAACAAACAAACATGTTTGTTATTAAGATTGCTAATTTATGTTAGTAAAGAAAATTATAACTATTAATTTGTACCTCTAATTATTTGAACACATACAAATTAAAGAATGTGTTATGTTGAACAGAATAGAACAATCAGATCCAGTTTACAACAATATAGTGGGAAAACTTCAGATGTAAAAACATTAATTATTTTGTGAAATAGTTTAAGTTATAATATTTTAACAATATTTTCAAATTATCTTCGAAAAGTGGCAAGTAACTTGCAATTTCAAATCTTGATTTAATGCTATTTTTTGGGGGTTTAATGCCGTTTTTCACCGTATGATGTAATACATGACGTCCGGAATAAGAGTCACAAAACTGCACCAGAATTAAATAAGTGCAAAACATTCAGATCCGGCTGGTTTTGTGTATGCAAAGTGCACGATGCACACAGGCGCCGCCGCCGAATAACATGTACCAACCCTTCTGACTTAAGAGGAAATTTTCGATATCTTGAAAAAAAAAGGCGCTAAACATTCATCGCACACACAAAGAAAAACACCACGCGCTAGGGCCTGAAAACATTCATTTTCTTTTTTTTTATGTACCCCTTAACCTGAGTTCAAATTACGTACCATAATATAAATGACACTATTTTTGAACATTGGTGTGAAGACATTCATGCTTATGCTGTGATGTATGGGGTATTTAAAATCATCATTGAATTGTTTCAGATTTTGTCCTTTTTCAATTTAGTAGCAACAAGTAAAAATTTATATCTTCTTGTAGTGGCTGCTTCTTGAATATTTTGCCTGTTATTAGTTAAAATCAAATTAACAATAATAATTTAAGTGCTCCTTTGAGACGGAGTTAATTACAAGGTATAGCTTCTGATGTGCTCTTTCGAAGTCCTATGATTCGTATTCATGGTGTGATGACCAACATGAGTACATACAACGTATGTGCTTCTGTTTCAAACTCGACACTTTATTAGTTATCGTGAATGATACCACGTGATGACTTGACATAATTTGTACGCGGAGGTTAAATACTTAGTTAAATGTTACAGTAGGTCCTTGACCTCTAAAATGTTCGTCTTCTAGTGATAATGAAGCATGAATAATGAATGACGACATCTTGGGATGAGTCCAATATTTTCGTTTGGTTAAATTAAGTTTCCGGTATATTCGGTCACACTTGCTTGTTAATCTTGATGATGCTGTTGTTGATGTTGATGATGAATATGTCTAAGTGTAACACTATTGTTTATCGACGCCTAAAATAATACATTTTCAGACATTTTGTTTGAAGTATTTCTTTTTCAATCAAAAGCAGAGTCATTACATGTTTAGAGAACCCGGATCCCTGATATCAAATAATAATGCAAGTTCCACAGTGATTGAAATGTTTGTTTATACTATCCTGTCTGTCTGTATGTGCGACTGCCATGATAAATGGATGGATGGAGTGAAGATTGTATAGAAGGATAAGTAGATTTGTGTCTGACTTTATTGATGTATGCTAGTTTATTTTCGTAATTCATCTAGTTCAACGCATAAACGTTGGCGCATTCTCTTCCCATTAAGACAAGAAACTGTATAAAATCAAGGTGAAACTGTTGTTATCAAATGAGGTCTCGTTTGCGTATTTGCTTTCTAAATTAATTATAAGTGTGTGTGTGTGTGTGTATGTGTGTGTGTGTGTTTCTTACCCAAGACATCACTTCTGTTTTTCCACGTTTTTGCGTATCTTGCTCCCTACTAAGAAATAATCATTTCTGATAGGTTTAATAAATATCGCACACATCCCCAACACATAACGAATACAATCGTATAGGCCTACGTTTTTTTAGCCTAAAAAAATGCAGTAGATATCAATGAACAAATTAAAATTGGAGATTTGGAGTACCTATGATTGACAGGTAATCGGAAATAGAATTATATAAACAAGTAAAGAACACAGTGCAACAGTGTTCTAAGTAGTTTTAGAGATATTTAATGGTTCACGGAGGTTGATTAATTAGTCGAAGTTTTTGTAATGTGCCAGTTATGATTCACTTTACTGTTATTGCCAGCAACAAATTAACGAACCATCACTGAGACCATAATCATAAACTGATTGACGATCAATATTTGTGAGAGTGGAGAGGACTTTTCCAGGAAAGCAGAAACCTCCCCACGTCGTTCCTAAAGGCGCGTTCTCATAATGGCGTCGTATTGACCGTGTCTGATTCAAAATTCAGAGTTCCTCAATTGTTCATGTCTAAAATGTATGCAAATTACTCAAAAGATTATATTATCCGAAATATCATTGAATTTGAAATTTTTCAGGCTCTCCAATATAAGTTTATCGACTTTAGGAGGGAACTATATCGCGGAATTTGTTTGGCTGATGGGATAACCATAGAACTGAATTTAATCACTATATTGCAAAGTGATGGCATAGAGGTAGCTGGGCGCTTGGTCTAGTTCAACATTCTGGCATACGAGGATTAACTATTATGCTGTCACCAAATGGTCGAATCGCTGTAGGTTACAAAGCTAGTCGCTGGGTCTAATTCAACAGTCAGAACTTGAAATAATATCGCTGTACGAAAAGGGCCGAGTCACTACATTTTATTGACAAACTTAGGGTTTAGCAGGATTTCTTTACGTGTGTGTGTATGTATGTGTGTGTGTGTGTGTGTGTGTGTGTGTGTGAATACATCTTCCATGGGTAGAGGCAGAAAGCGAAAATCAATGTTATATATATATATATATATATATATATATATATATATATATATATATATATATATATATATATATATATATATATATATATAACCTTACTGTTGATGGACTAATAAACTCCATAATATTTTGTTATCTTTCAGGTTAAGGTCAAAGTGACTGACGTCTTAACTCTCAGCTTCATATTATCAATGACAATATTTTCCGATCGGTTACTGTCTGTCCCTAGCATTGCACACTGATGGTCCTAGCCAAATTACTTTCCAAACCACAAATCTTGTGGAATAAATTGTGCACATTCATTTTATTGGCGTATTAGTACATATTATATATTTTCCCCTGCCCCAAATGAGTGCCTTTCGAATAATTATTAAATATATACCCACCCACTCCACCGTTTGCTGATGTAATTTTGCGATATATTAAGACAATAATACGTTTCCGAAACTTTATTTCAAAGCTATTGTTCCAACGGTTGCCATTCCATCAATTTATGATCATAGCTTTTTTGAGACAACTGCTTGTTAAAAAGCTTAAATGAACTCAAGGAATTATACTGTCTTTAGACGGAACGTAATTTGATTCTGGTCGATACATTTTAATGACAGTTTTTTCTTTTTCTTTCTTTTTTCCCCTCTTCTTAAATATATCACAGCTCGAGGTGAATACCTAATAACGTGTAAGTTGCCATTGTTAACCTTTACTGACTTGTAAGCGTCTGCCATGCGTAGAATTTAAAATCTTAAGAATTTTTTTTTGTCTGTATCATAAATATTAAATATAAAAAGTAAACAAATGAGTGTTGCTTCTATGATGTCATCAAATTAAGCACAAGCCCTTTATCAAGAAAGTACCTGGTTTGTAATTTACCTTCTTCCATTTTTATGTTCAGTGCTTAAAGCATACAAGAATTTAATGGATAATCAAAGGAGAGAACGGAAGTGTTATTTTTAGTCTGACCGGAAACTGACTTGCATTTTATCTGATGTCAAAATGTTTTTCTCTACCTTGAACCGCTAATTTCTATTCTAGTACATTTTTGATTGGCAGTCTATGCGAATTCACCGTCTGTCCAAAACTTATTTAAGTAATGTGCGTGAAAGAAGAGAGGCATTTAATAAGATACCAGGTTCCTGTTTAAATCTGATACTGAATTTGCCATCTGTGCTTTCGTATATGAAGGGCTATGGTATATGAAAGCTCAGCGTAAACATATGTATATTCTTTTCAGCTCCAAAATTCAAGTACAATTAACGATAGTTTGACTTCTGTGGACTGTCGAACCACAAATACTATTAATCAGAATTGTACGAAAATGAATACAAATTGCACGAAAATTGTGGAATTTCAGGCAGAATAGGGTAAAATGACATGTTATGAAATTTGGAACATGCCGTATATGTAACTTGAATGCCAATAATTTTCCGTATTCGAGTTTAATTGTTTAAAATGTTCATGAATGAGTAATGTTCAATTGCGCGAGAATGTGCCAACTTGACAGAAAAAGCAGAGGATGTCACGATTGTAGCTACAGTTTCTTCATCTATTAAATTTCAGTTAATGTTTGTGCGCAAAGAGCAGTCTTTTTGTAGAATTACTTTATAATGGCTTACTATCAAACACACTTTTACTTTTAGCATATGTGTTATGACATAATATTTTAACATCGTTGAACTAAAGCCAGCGCGAAGACGTAATTTTCACAATATTAAAATTGATATATTGTCAACCTGTTTAAAATTTATCTCACGCTTTACTTCCTTATAAAATGATTAGCCACATTTAAGCCAAATAAATAGAATTTGATTTATTATTGCTTTAATATTTTAAGTAAAGTTTATTTATCACAATATAAAAAACCCTTTAGATTAAGTTGATACAAAAGTGATAGGCTGAGAAGATGAAGTCGTCCTCTATATGAATATCTTACGCATCTGATAGAATTTTCAGACCTTTAAAATTTGGATAAAATTATAAATTTCGAAGGTAAGTGCCAATCATAATCTCAAAGATTAACAAATAAATCCTTGCAATATTAAATACTAAACGTATTTAGTAGACAGAAATTGTTATGGAAACGAGATAATCATCGCAATGTCTCCTTATATCATCGATCTTGACAAAATAAGACGGTGTTATATAACTGTCCTAAGATTAATGAAGAATCCATATCAGTTGCATATTTCTTTTCTTTCGAGATAGAAGCTTAACAAATTATATTAGTTTGATGATTACGACGATGGCGACAACCACGATGATAATACTAACGACGTTGGTATTGATGATGAACACGATGGCAACACTAACGATGATGATTGTATTTCTTCTTTTTCATCATCATCATCATCATCATCATCATCATCATCATCATCATCATCATCATCATCATCATCATCATCATCATCATCATCATCATCATCATCAAATTCTTCTTTTTGTTATTATTATTATTATTATTATTATTATTATTATTATTATTATTATTATTATTATTATTATTATTATTATTATTATTATTATTGTTTCAGTTGGAATACCGGTTTTGGTCCTCTATCTAAATAGCTCTCCATACAAGGCGGGTTTCTTTTGTGATGATACCAGTCTAAAGTATCCTTACAAGAAGAATACAATATCTGATGCTCTTCTTACCGGCGTGGCATTTAGCGTCACAGCCATTACGGTAACGTTAATTTCTCTTTGTTTCCGATTACGTTAAACATTTTTCGTGTTTCTAATTGTTATCTTTGTCTGAAAAAGGATACAAAATCAGATTGATTTGTAGATATAGTTATCTATGACAGGTTTATATTTGCAAGCATAAATTTTCACATTGGTGAAAATGAATGATATATTTGTTACCATACTTGACGGGTCATTTATTGATAAACTGCTTTAATAGCAACCCTAACAACTGCGAGGCGAGCTCATAAGTAATTAAGTTTTGAAAGGGGCGAGGGGATGCAAAATGTTTGCTACACTTTTGTTTAATGTCGAACTATTTTGACTTAAAGGTATCAACATCAATGATGTCTCTATTGTTACATCTATCTATCTGTATGGCCAATATTTGTCTTACAATATTCGGGTAAGTTTTACTTATATCATAAGTTCAATTTGTACCGAAATGGAATGCTACTTTCAACATGCATTATGAAGGTATCGAAATGTAAAGAGAATTTATTGCGTTTTATACAATATTGTCGACCGGATTGCGAAATAATCTATGGCTTGAGGGGTTGACGATATCTCTCCGTCCGTTAGTCTGGTTCCCTGATCTCTCTCCACTACGTTGCTCTTCCTCATAACGAAGAGCAACGTAGTGGAGAGAGGTCAGGGAACCAGACTATCCGCCCGTCATATCGTCCCGTCCATAACTATGAGTCTGGTAGTAATATCGATGGTTTGTTTTGTGTTTAGGTTATTATTGCTACTAGAATCACGAGGCTTTGTGTGTTAGGAGTACCACGACATCAGTGGCAACTAGGTTACCGTGATGTTTATTTCATGGATCAGTAATGTTTGCTTACATTTTGTGTTAAATCAGTATCACTGGGTTTAAATTTTAGCTCACTGTCTTTGACACTCTTGTTAACAGTCATATAACCTAGGATAAAGATGCGTCATGAGGATTACTATATCTATCGGCAAAAACTCGGTCACTGTGACCAATATTTCCCATTGCAGTGATCTGTGTTAAACTTTGCATTTCATTTAGTTCCTAAGACACCTTTACATTCAGAGTCATGTAGCTTGGTATAAATATGCGTAATGAAGAATTCTCTACCCTGAGATCAAACCTGTCACCGGGACTTATAGTTCTCAGTTCAATGGTTTGCATTAACCTTTTTGTTTAAGATCAGTCTCTAAGATACGATTGACTGTAGAAATATGTAACTAGATAGGTATATACTTCATGAGAAGTACTGGACTCTTTAGTCAAAACAAGGTCACTCTGGCTTATCCTGACACTCAATTGACGTTGCGTTTAGTTTATTTTTTTAGACACTATTACAGTTAATTGATGCAACTTAATACATAGGATGTATCATACGAAGCACTAGAGCATTTCGCAATACAAAGTCTAGCACCACTAGAACATTTGGCAAACAAAACTCTGCAGTCTGGTCCATATCTGCATTGGCAGTGTTTTCGTTAGATTTTGAATACAGACTTCTTAAATGGTATTTAAAATGTAATTCCCATAAATCTGAAGTGGATTACTCAGGTCATATAAGCTGAGAAATTTCATTTTGTATACGTTTGTGTTTTTTATCTTCTATTTTATTATTTAACTGTATGTACTACACTATATATTTTACGTTCATTTGTGAAAAGAACAAGTTAACGCATGAGATATTCATATTTCATAATGATGGAGAAAGAGATTTTGAATTGTTTTGATGAATATTTAAATGAAGATAAAATTTTGCACATTTCAGCTTCTTCTTGTGGAAATATTGAACAGATTCGATAAGAAAAACAGATGTTCATTTGGTAATCCATTCACCTGCCTGAAAGGTTTTGGCATCTTTCTCTTCGGCTTTGTGATGGAACAACTTTTTACTGAGGTGCTAAAAGACGCCGTCGGTCGTTTACGGCCAAATTTTTTCGACGTGTGTCGGCCTGATTTTTCCAATATAGATTGCGGCCAAAGGTAAGAAAATTTTAGCCAAGCAAAACACGTTTTTACGAATTACAAAAAAGTGTAAGCTAACTCGAAATAGTGCCACTTTAAAAAGGTGCTAATTGTTTACTTAGCTTTTAATTGCGCTTTAACACATTATTGGCTACATCATGCAAAGAAAATGTGAGATAAGTGACTTTCCAAGGACAAACTAGACAATATACACTCACTGGCCTGGGCGGGTATCGAAACCGCAACACTTAGATTGCGCGTTGCCCTATAAACTGAGCTACATCATCCCCATAATACGCAATGATTCAGTTTTCCAAAAATATCTTCTCAATTTAAACCACGCTGACAGTCCAGCTTCATCCGTTGAAAAGATAAACCATATGTGATTTTGTAACCTGATGGGGGATACATGTGAACAAACAGGTTTAAGATGTACATCATCCAGCGATATACAATGTAATATCACAATTATTATTCTTTGATACATTTAGGAAACATAAATATCTAGTTATATTGAACAGTGACTTCAGCTTAAATGTCGATACAGAAATAGTTTGAATGGGGTAGGGGTGGTGGTAGTGGGCAATCTTGAATACCAGAAGAATGTTTCACATTGTGCAGTGATAGAATGCTTGAGATTTTCGAAGATATCTGATCCATGATAATTTTGTTTTCTTTGTCCTCAAGGTGGTTTGATTTTCAACTAATGTAATGGATATAAGTTATCCGGTGGGCCAAGCATTGATAATAAAATAGTCTAACACACCTGTATAGTGTGAAATGAATACAGCCTTAACAATGTTTAAATAAGATTTG
This sequence comes from Potamilus streckersoni, assembly GCA_016746295.1. Lineage (NCBI taxonomy): Eukaryota > Metazoa > Mollusca > Bivalvia > Unionida > Unionidae > Potamilus > Potamilus streckersoni. The sequence goes on from JAEAOA010001326.1 coordinate 992,226, forward strand.
TAGAAGATGAATGCCAAAACGATTCACAATTTACACTGACTTTAGGTCTTTGTTTTTGTCCAGATATCGTAAGGTTTCTGGTCTTGAAAGCTTAAGTAGTAACACATGACTGTTTTGTGGGTTATATATGGCGGTAAAGTTTGCATACCACAATTTGTTAAACAGAGTTAAAAATTTAGTATTGGGCAATGAACCGGAGTTAAGAATGTGACCTATTTTGTGTAATTCTGTGGCAGTATATTGGTCTATATCCGGATGCAATATAGATTCAGATCCTTTTAGCGACATTTACATGGCGAAGTACCACAATGAGCCTTACTTTGGACACTTAATTTTAAATATTATTATCGATCATCGAATTCTTTTTCTCTTACAATAAACAAATATCTGCGTTCCTCAATAAAAGTCTAATACCATATCAATAATTTAATAATTTTAATTTTATAATAGTCTAAGAAAAGAATAGCTTAATACACAATCTGGTTTTTAATCTGTCACCAGATAGAATTCATTCATATTTACGACTTACATTAAAGAAACTTTTATATATATGTTATGTTGAGTATTATTTTCTTTCTTCATTAAAAGTGAATGCCAAGCGGGTAAGGTTTACCTGTTGTGTCATGATGCGTATTGGACTAGATAAATACATTTGTTTTGAGTAACTTCGCAGAGTTACACAAATCCACAAACACGGCCTATGAAGTAAATATTCGGTTTAGATGATGCAAAGATCAATCTTGCAAGTCTTCGGCCATTTTCTATCGAATTTGATAACCTAAATCGATCTGCCGTTTTTATATATGACAACGTGTTTCTTGTGTTCCAGTTTCTCGAGATCAAACTTGACCGTTTGTATTCATATATAAGTCCAGTCTAAATAAAAGCTGTACAGACCATGTCCTCCCGTCGCATTATCTGCCAGCAGATCGTTGTGTACAGTTTGTTAGGAACATTCAGTAGTCTCTGATTTTCAGGCGCACCATGCTACCGCATATAGAGATCATGGTTTGCAATTTTCCTCGACTTACAAGCGAGTACAGACGGTATACCCAACGCTTTTGATATGACAAATTTTCGATACCAAAACCTCATTGTCGTATGTTAAGGAATCTAGATATTGCAACATTACGTCAGAGTTGAAATGTTTGTTTAGTTTTCTTTAAAACTTTATCTCAGGTACGTTACTAACTACACCTGCACCAATGACGAACACTCAGCCACCATACTGCGGGACAGTCATCGATCATTTCCATCGGGGCATGCAGCCTTTTCCATGTATACATCGATGTATTTAGTTGTGAGTATTGAGTATGTTCATGCAATATTTAGCACCATTAGGGCCGTAGGGAGCGATCACAGTCCCTGGGGTAAGAAACACCCGGGTCTCTCCTAGTTTTTGTTTAAATAAAGTTTTTCTTTTATAAAATTTAAATGTTGTTCGGCCCGAGACCTCTTTCGGGACCCTGGAATATATTCACGGTTGCCCTCCCCTCTTGCCATCCCTGAGTATAATTTCTACTCGCTAATAACTCGAGTTCGACTGCAAACAGCACCGATACAGATCCGCTGTCGCATAATGTACCAGCAGATCTAGGTCTATAGAGATTGTTGCGAGCATTCAGTAGATTAAACATCATATACCCTAATCTGCCGGTTCATTATTCGACGGAAGATTAGGGTCCGTGTTATTTGGACGTGACTTACAAGCGATTACAGATGGTATAAATGCCCGCATTCTTCAGGAGAATGAATTGCTTGTAAGGTAACTGTTTTATTTGATGGTTTTTATTTGCAAAAACGGGTGTTAATAAATATCTTTCATTTTGTAACACATTTATAGAGCGTATTTAAAATTAACATTATATCAATTCAGAGAGAGAGAGAGAGAGAGAGAGAGAGAGAGAGAGAGAGAGAGAGAGAGAGAGAGAGAGAGAGAGAGAGAGAGAGAGAGTAATTAATGGAAAGGCGAATAAAATATATCCATCGTTGGATTACTTGATACGGACATATTTTCAGAGGAATCAGTCAATCATCATATAGTGATATAATTGTTGAAGATTTTAAAGTATATTTTCATTATATGTTTACAAAAATATTTTAGTTCTACCTCGAGAAGCGACTCGATGTTTCCTACTCTCACATTCTGAAACCGACCATGCAAGCCGCTCTAATACTCATGGCTTTACTGTGTTCTGTGTCACGGATAACAGACCTTGTGCATCACCCCTCCGACGTCACTGCTGGTGTCATTTTAGGATTAATTGTGGCATGCGCAGTGGTAAGTTTCATATAACACATAGAATGCAAATGCAGATGAAAAGTAAAGGTTTCATTATACACATAAACTTTGATTTAAATAATTCCAGCCCAGTGCTTGATCTGAAGAAACGTAAAATCGTCTTTGGGTTAAAAATTGCATCTTGTAAGTTTTTAATACCACAAAGATTAGTCAACGATAATTAAGTGTAATATATATATATATATATATATATATATATATATATATATATATATATATATATATATATATATATATATATATATATATATATATATAATACTATCATACAGTTGATGCGTGCTTAGTTGTGACAGGATATGGGATGTTGAGTGCAGGCAAGGGGATGGGTGCCGTTTACTCACGGACCTGGGTTTGAAACTCTATAGAGTACGAATTGAAATTCTTTAACCTGTGATAGTATTATTTCTATTAAATTATTAATTCTGCCTTGCATTCTTATATAGAATCCAGGGATAGCTCATTCTATTTGTCATATATATATATATATATATATATATATGTGTGTGTGTGTGTGTGTGTGTGTGTGTGTGTGTGTGACATAAGTGTTGTCGATATTTCAAAAAATTTGAATTTTTAATTAGCAGCGTTACCAAGTTTTTATAATTCACCATTTATTTGTTACAGTTTTATTCACTTGGAACCAAATGTTTGAATGTCGGGGAATGTAAAAAAGCATCCATTAGCGAAGACATAGAAAGGAACTCGAATCCTACCTTAACTGGATGTCAGACGACCCTAACACTTCTACAGAATGAATTTGCGAATCACGGACAACCAGATTATTTTTCTTCAAAATGCACTAACAGGAACTCGAATTCGGTGACTGTTTGATATATCCTTATAGCTTTGATTAAGATTTAAACCCAACAGGTGTGTAATACCTCAACAATGCGGTCATTTTGACTGAACCCCGATGTAAACTACACAAGATAATGCATAATTAAGACTGGTAAGGAATACTAACATCGTCTCCCATTAGGAGCAGGCAGTAGTCGTTGGGGATAGGATGTTTTGAATTTAATATCAAGATATAGCAAGCGAACTGTACTGACTGGGTTGTTAATCAAGTCATTAGGAGTACTTTATGGAACAAAAATACATGCATTCTTCACTTTCAACAAAGATGGCGAACAGTAACAGTTTGCGGTCTCTTGGCAACTAGAAGTGTAACGCAGCTGTCAGCGAACTAGCCGGTTGTTTTAAATTCTTGCTTTGTTAAAAGAAGTCCTGGGTGTGGAGTGCTTTTCGCACAGGGTGGCGATGATCAGTTTAAACCTTCGTACGACAAAGATAATTTATCATGCTGTACTTAGATCATTGTACAAACGATCACTTATGTTCATGTCTACGACGACAGTTCTATAATTCTGTCAGAAAAATGGCGGGAAAAATAATAAAACAAAATCAACTGCACAGTAATTTGATAATTTTTATGTTAAGTGGTTTTCAAGTGGTACAGTGCAAGTGTAAATACCATTAAATGTATGTATGTATGTATGTATGTATGTATGTATGTATGTATGTATGTATGTATGTATGTATGTATGTATGTATGTATGTATGTATGTATGTATGTATGTATGTATGTATGTATGTATGTATGTATGTATGTGTGTTTAGCAAAGTTACTATAGATCCTAATGTACATTTCCTATTTATTTCATTTCAAAAGTGTGACTGGAATGTCTCCTCTTTCAAAGATGGAAGATAGAAAGGTGTTTTTGTGGTGCGAAACTATCGCACTCTTGTTCTAGGATTCATCAGTGATTGTATGATCCATACGTGATTTTTATTCAGCAAAATTTATATGATCCATACATACCTATTATCCAGCAAAAGTTGTGTAATATGTATTAAACATTCTCTTCAGATGGGTTACTGTCTGTCGTAGGTTCAATTCAACATACAGTTAGAAATAAATTATTTATACGTGTATGCATGTGCGTGCATGGGAGAGAGAGAGAGAGAGAGAGAGAGAGAGAGAGAGAGAGAGAGAGAGAGAGAGAGAGAGAGAGAGAGAGAGAGAGAGAGAGAGAGAGAGAGAGAGAGAGAGAGAGAGAGAGAGAGAGAGAGAGAGAGAGAGAGAGTATATAACCTCGTATAGTATATAAATATACTCGAAAACGGCGAATCTTTTTTTTTTCTAGTCTGAACATCGCTCGGCCATATCCGTCAAGTAGCAACAAAACATCGAATATGCTTGTATAATACATATATATTTGATGGGTTTGGAGATTCACCTGCAGTGGAGTGCGTCACATATGTTGTGACAGTAAATGTCAGACATTATTACGATTGCGAATTTTTTTCTCCTTTGTCACATTGTGCCATGGGACCAACGTAGTTTTGAATATAGTTCTAATGGCGGGGAATTACATAAGATGTCTCTTTCTCGACTTGACAGAAAAGGCCGGTGATGCGCCGATTGCTCTTTTTCGTTCAGATAATCTTCAGTTCATTCAATTGAAGGTACTACAGCTTGAGACACGTATTGTTGCATATTTAGACCGTGTCTGGCTTAATTTGGCAAGCTAATAGCATATGCAATTAACTATAATTTTGTGTCTCCAGTTAAGTTTGCCATGTAGCAGAGTATGTAGTAGAGTCTACGAAGCAGTGAAACAGAAAAATGGGAAAAAGAAGAGATTTAATACTTTCACCAAGATGGAAAATGCTAGTTTTCTGCAGTCTCACCAGCACAGGTAGTTTGACACAGCTATCAGCAAATACTCCATATTTGGAACTCTTTGCAGATACACGTTGGATATGGTGTAAAACGTTTTGGTGAGATAAGTGTTTGTTCTCGATTACGTTTAATGTTTCAAATGATGCGCAAAATAAGTCATCAGTTAAACAAACATTTGCTTGTAAACGTCACTAATCTTTATACTCCCGCTTTCAGAATCATCATCATCTGAGCGACCCCCTAGTGGGAAATATAATTTTTTTTATATGTTTTGTTTACTTAGTATGAATGTGCTTTTGGTTTAGTTTTCATCAATTTCATTTTTATCAATTTTGAAATGAGGTTTAAACACCGTTCCTATTCTTGTGTGATAAAGAAGCTATTCTTCCCGGTCAGGAATCGAATTGTGATCCTTGCAAAGGATCCGTATTGCTCTATGTGTGCTATATGTGTGTGTCATTTGTTGTGTCTGTTTTTTGTTTGTTTGTTTTTGTTTTGTTGTTTTTGTGAGGGCTGGCTATGTAGGTCATGTTATCAACTATTGTTTTATTTTTATTGGTTTCTATGAATCAGATGACTGGTTGTGATATAAAATTGATACTGGCCTCCCTATCTTTGGAACCTCATTATATTTAGTGTGTGCTAAAGGAAGATAGTCAGGTGGCCTCCCACCAAATTTGATCAAATTCCATGTAAAAGCACTAGGAATTGTTTTCGGACTGAACCCGACTCATAAAAGCTATAAAAATAGACGCCTACATTTAAACTTTGTCGCATAACAAGATAAACTTAATATACCATATACAAGTCGTTAAGACGTATTTAATAGAGCTAATTGAATTACGTCATGAATCACCTTGCAACTCACCTAACAGAAGCCACGATAGGCAATATTGAACTAAAAATAATGAGTTTTATTTGGGGAAAAATACGTTACATAGGGAAAAATATATATGCAGACCCAAGATATAGTGTGAGTGTGTGTGTTTGTGTGTGTGTGTTTGTGTGTGTGTGTGTGTGTGTGTGTGTGTGTGTGTGTGTGAGGGTGGGTGTGGGATTTGACCTCCCTAACCTAAGCGTGAAGCGCCAGTTTTCTATTAAAAACTATTCTGTTTTGCTATGATTTATCGCTGACCCAGAGACTTTCCCAAATTTTATGAATTCGTCTTGTAGATATTTGAAGGAGTATACGTCTCTAGCAAAGTTCGTGCAATCATCTGCATGTAATATAGTTTTGAATTGGTCTTCCATATTAGGTATTTTTATTCTTTGAATATTGGTATTGTTTTTGATATTTATTTTCAAGGATTCTATAGCAATTACATATAGTATCGTGGATAAGGAATAGCCCTGTCTTACTAACCATTGAAGCTTAAACTCGCTCGATAGGGCTCCATTAATTATTTTTTTTGATGTAATATTATTGTACACTGATTTTATCCATTTTATTATGTTGTTTCCAAAGCCACACTTTTCTAGCGCTTGAAATACAAATTCATTTTCGATTCTGTCGAAGGCCATTTCTTGATCCAATAGGAATATTATTGCTTTTTCATTTTTACTTTTAACAAGATTTATGATAGCTGCTATTGATAATGTATTAAATGTATTATTTAGTAATTTTCCTTCTACCCAACCCAACTTTAATTAAAATCTATTATCTTAATTAGACATTGCTTGATTATATTAGTTATGACTTTACTTAGTATTTTATAATCAACACTAAGTAAGGTTAATAGTCTCCAGTTTGTTATGTCTTTTCTATCCCCATTCCCTTTGGATAGCAGAGTAATAATTCCTTTTAAAGTTTTGGGCATTTCCCCACGAAATAAAATATTACTATAAAAAGCTCTAGGATTTTGATTAGATCGTCTTTAAACGTTATATATAAATCTGTTGTTAGGCCCTTAAACCCTGGCGACGTCCATTTTTCAAGACTATTGATTGCATTATTTATTTTATTTCTAATGATATGTTTCTCACAATTTTACTTATCTCCTATTGAAATATGGTTGTACTTGGTTTTTTATATACTGTTTTATGGTTTCTACATCTATTTTTTGTGAAATAAAAATGTTTGTGTAATACTCTTTGATATTTTTAAAATGTTTGTTTTATCTTTATAGATTCTCACTCCCAGTTTCATCTATTTTTTTTTCTGTTCTCCTCTTTTTAACTCTTCGTCTATTCAGATCCCTCCCTTTGTTTTATAAATTGTCACATTTCACCGTTCTTATTTTGGTTCCGGTAATTTTTCTTTTTCTATTTCTTCCAATTGTTTGGATTATTAACGTCTCTTGTTCTGTGAAGAGATTACTTTTCAGCTGAATTTCCGAATGTTTGTTTTTTTTGAAGCCCTTGTCTTTTTGTACATTTTATTTTACTGTAATATTTATATAATTTTTTAAAATTCTTTTTTTTTTTTTACGATTTTCACAATCTTACATTATATACCCTATTCTAAGTAATTTGAATCTGTTTATATATGTTCTTATTGTTTCTAGTGTGTTTTGTTACTCAAACGTTTGCCAAGAAAGATATTTGTTGTTTTATATGGAATGTAGCATCAGTTATGAACATTGTTTAAATTATAAATTTGATTCTTTTCACAATCCGTTGACCTATATCTTAATCAGAACATTTTAATATGACTAACTTCTATGCTGGATTTGCTTATACCTACATATATTTCCAATGCAGAATTCAGAACAATTCAACTTTTAGAGGCTGCGTTTCGATTTATGGAAGAACTTGAACATGGCCGAGATATGTTGTTCCGACTGAGATTAGACATAATTTTCCAGACGGCGTTACAATTCTTGTCATACCAATGGATACCAGTCCATTTTTTTTGTTCTATTTATGAAACAACGTCTAGTAAAGGCAAACTAGTCGAGATAGTTTTCCAACCGATACTAAACACCAAATAGAATTGTGCGTAGACAGGGATGAAAACAAACACGTCTTGACTAAAGTAATTCCTATCCAACCATTCACGATTATAGATACAGCTCTAGTAATATAAAATAGATCACATTCGATAATTTTGAATATAAAAAGCCATTATATAAGTTGTTTGACACAGGCCATAAGATTCCAAGTATTCCATGTCACTGAATAATTGTTGTGTTGTTGTGGGCGTAACGCGATATTTTAGCACGGGGTGAGCAATACATGGGACCCAGTATTAATGGTTCAGGTAAAACCCGGGGGGGGGGGGAACATTGATGGCCAACGGGAAGCTACTGGCAAGCTTTCTAACACAACCCTTATCGGCTAAGCCTGAGGCCCGAATCCACACGGACAGAAGTGAGATGACAGTGATCGGTAAAGAAGAATTCCTTAGACCATTCGGCCACCTGGGGCTCCTTATTTAAAAAAAAAAGCAAAGTGAACATTTTCGATTCGTTTTTAAGACAAAGGCAATGTACGTATTATCAATGCAAACATTATGCAAGCCTTAACGTCAAGACCAGTTTTCATCATCTTCCAAATTTTATACTACGGAACATACCTGCCATGTTTATTATATAGGACATACATTGTTAGACTGAAGACATTATTTTCAGTTTCATCATTCTTCTTTTTATTTGAAAAAAAAGAATGAAGTGGCGGTTTAAATATAAAAATAATAAAGCAATATCGCGAAATAACGATAAAGTGTTTATGACTACCTTTTCAAATACTTAAATATTTTCTGCATAGGTCAGCATGAAAACGGTGTAATAAACAATAGTTTGTCTGTATGTTAAAATTAAATCCTGCTTGAGATTGTGCTATGGTATTGTATTGCTTCAAGTTTTTTTTTAAACGGTGATAAAATTTGTATTTCGACATATATTTTAAGAATCCCGCAATAATAATTACAGCGAGGCTTGCCAAGATAAACACCGAGTTGGCCCAAACGATAAATTGTTTATGTTTTCTTTACTTGCTTGTATATTCTTCACTATACGTTCATTGAAATCTCATTATGTCATCTTCATAAAATATTTTCAATGTAGCTGAACACGCCTACTTTTGTTGTTTCTAAAATAAGCAATTCTTTTGTTATCTGGCCAATCATATATGATTATACAGTGAGCAGGAAGTGCAGCCGTGCAAACGCAATGAATTGATGAACAAAATACTAGTAACTAAGCAACATTACAAATATAAAGATTCTAGGTTACTCATTATATGACAGACTTTATAAACAGAAACATATTTTATATTATTTAGAAACGGCGCACAGAAGAATAATAAATAATTTATAAATTAGATATATTATCGGAGAATTTTTTTGCGAGATATATTTACTGTTAGGAAAGAATTTGGTGTGTGTGATTTTGATTCTTAACGTAGCTTTAACAAGTTTTCTGTCATATAGCTACGATTTCTTCAATTTGGCAGTTTATAGTGATGTCCAGGACTGGAAGATCATGCCGCAGAAATGCAGCATCATGACCCACCCAGTCACATCATCCTGACACCAGGCATAACAGTTCTTACACTAGCCTCTTAATGCTGAGCGCGTAGCGAGGCAGCTGTTAGTACCATTTTTTTATGTCTTTAGTATGACTAAATCTGGGTTCGAATATGCAACCTCCTACATCTGGGGCGGACAATTTTAATCGCAAGGCCACCGGAGCGGTCGAAATAATTTGGAAGTACAATATATTTTCATCGGTACGAAATATAATATAACATAAACACTAGGCAAGTGTGAAATACTGTTATATTATGTACACATGACCATACTCGTGTTTTCTTCAGCATGGGTCTACTTTTTCTGCCTAGAAAAGTGTCCATGGCACCAAGAACAGCAGTTATCTCTATAGTAGAACTTGCAAGTGACAAAGTATACGCTGTGACCGTACGTTGCAGCTGCGTGCTAAATACATTCGACACCTTAAATGTCCCCGATATTACTGACGCTTCGAAACATAAATGAATCCAGTTCTCCACCCCTGAAAGGAAAGCGACGCTAGTACCAGTGCGTTAAAGTCATTGAATCTTCGCTGTTGTATATTGGATTATTACAATATACAGTTAAGTGTAACTAATGAATAAATGGCCCGTTCAACTTGCGTCTTTTTGGTTCAGCAATTTAATTTCCCTCACCCAACCCAATGTTTCCTCTTTATTGTCACCAGCTCTTTCCATAACGATCAAATTTAATATCATGCTGAATCTTTATTTGTAATTCTTTTTTAAAATGTTTATCTCGGACAACAGTGACTTTTAAATGTCAAAGTAAGGACACGATGAATACATTGTTAATAAAATTAGTATTTTTTAAATGATAGGATTTTAAAATTTACATAATGCACACACTATACTTTACGTTGAATACAAGAATCAGCTGCATCGCTCAGAGTAACTGAAAACTAATTTTCGATTTTTTTTCTTCATCATTTACCTGTTTCGGATATTGGTTTTGTCATTTAGAGATGTTTCAGCAAGAGCGTATTCGTTATACAGTATCAATTGATTATATTGCTGGTGTTTTCTGAAAATACAATACATCGACATATCATGTCAAACTAAGTAACAAGAAAAGCCATGAAATGTAAATTTAAGTATTGTGAATTAAGGTAAAAATAATCATGAATGTTCTATTGTAAGGCCAAAAGAATAGTGTTCCGAATTAATTCTGTCTTGAATGTGCTGATGTACCAATATCCTTAAAATGTGCTGAAGTGAAGTATAATAATGGTATTCTCAAAATGTCTTTAAATATATTCATGGTAATCCTAACATATTGTTTAATTCAAAAAATAATTTAAATAATTGATTCCTCTCCAATTAAATCTAAACACAAAGTTAAATACTTCTGTCGACTAAAAATAAAATAAGAACAGTATTAGGAATAGGAATGACTAATGGTTAATTTCTACTTCCTTATACAAAACCCTACGACTTTATTATGACTCCGTGGCAATACGTTCCTACTTGATTTATGTTGATGCCGCCACACCTGACTTGTGTCGTAATAATCAATCATACCGATGGAAAATTACACCAACCTATAAACAAGTCCACTATCAAGGATGTGCTTAGAACTAAAATCAAAATAACCTGCTTAATGCATCATTTTGTTAAAATGTAATCTTCAATCATGGACAAAAATTAGCTATGTTATTATTGTTTATAAATGATCAATAAAAATCTACGAACATGGAAAAAAGTTAAATGCACAACATAGATATACATAAAATTATTACAGCTAGTTGTAAGCTAACGAAAACGAAATATGATGTTTTTAGTTGTCATTTCAACTTTGCTCTTTCCGCGGAGCATGCGAAGCGATTTGCAAGTACCAGTTTGCTTCTGAATCCGATTGTGACCAATCTTTCGATGGCGTCATTAACCACATCATGATTCGTCAGTAAGCAACAGTGACTGAAGTTGTCTCTTTAGCTTTTTTAAAAAAAATATTTATCGCAACCTGGATCATTAATATTATCCATAACAAATTAATAAAACAAAGCTCATTTAGTCATTTGCAAGAGGTCAAGTCAGACTGAATATTTCCGCTTATGTTCCGGCAGAATTAACAAGAAATAAGGTTTCAGGTTAATTTTGTAAACACGACGTAAATTCATCGTACCGAAAACACAGCATTCCCAGTTCTATTCCATAATATTTATTCTGGCGTTGTATGAGATGTGAACGGCCTTTTGCCTTTAATTTTAAAGGGATATGATGTGGATGGCTTTTTCCTTTAATTTCCAAATGGATACAACGTGGAGTGCATTATCCCTTAATTTCTAAGGAGATACTGTAAGGCCCTTTTTGGTCCTTAAGGGTGCTACATATATTTGTATATAGGAACAGAGAGAAATGTATTTTTTAAAAAAAGTCAAAAAGTTTGGGGTTGGGGCAATAAAAGAGGGGTTATATCATCAACATAAAATCGAGAACAATTTTGGCAATGTTTAATTAATTGTAATAATAAATAAAAGCTATAGTTATTGTGTACAGCTAGATCATGTAATTCTAATATAACAACAGGAGGTGGGGGAGGCTTTCAAGTGTGGTGGGAGACAACTGCAACAATCTATTATTCCATCAATTCTTGATTATTTATTATTATGATATGATATTTGTAAAGATCAAAAAAATGTACATACTCGAAAGCTTGCTTTACTTTGAATTTTGGCGCCGACTGTACTCGTCAGTTGTCTGACCAACATTGACAGCGCTCCCGTATTTATAAGCTTCTCCAGGCACCACGTGAGACAATCCAACCAATCGCTGCATGCACGGCAACCCATGTAACTAATCGGTGTCTTGTATGGTGCGCCATGCATTGCATTGTAAACAATACAGCTTTGCATGGTATACAATGTCAAAATTACAAATACATAAATTGCATAACAATAAATAGTTAAATACCATAGAGCTCGTCTATGAAACGAATAAGAACATTTTATGAGCTCAAGTTTAGGTGAAATTAAACTTTATGATGATAACTTAAGTCTTGAATAATTGAATCGTTTCATATAGATGCGGGTTCTGCACTTTATGCAGACGACCGCTATTGTCACATTGAAACATGAATTGCATACCTCGATACAACGGTATTGCAACGATATTATCACTAAAACATGCAAGTCACTTTCTTATTAGTACCTTATTATCATTAGAAAGAATAACTGCAAATGTGAATGTATAGAATCTCTAAATACGAAACTCTCATGCTAATCCAAAATGGCGGACATCGTGATACGAGGACATACATGGACTGTTCTCGTCATGATTTCGTAGGTATTTTACATATATTACAAATAGTAATAGCATGAGAGCATAATATGTGTAGCAGATAAGCTAAACAGTATACTCTAAAAACTCTATAACAGACTTTCAAAGACGTTTTACCGAAAGAACCTTTACCTCGAAAATAGGTTACACATGTTAAGATCGGTTGCCAGAATTTTCTGCTAGTTTGACAGTCAATGGACATTAGAGATAAATATAATTACTCTTCTTTGTAAAATGAATATTATAAATCATATTCATATTCATATGTACCATATCTATAAAAACAAACGTAATAAAAGCAAAGACTGAAAAGAGTATCCAAGTCATTGTGACTCAAGTTATGGTCATTACACTCTTCTCCGCCAAGTTACAAAATTCTCCTGAAATTTGTTGACTTTCTAAATCAGATTGCGAGTATTTAGCAATTTAAAGCATCTAGTCAGCATCTAGGCGCAAGGTGACCCCTTCAGTCTTTTTTTTATTAAGGAATCATAAACATTGTCACGATTTTCTGCTCCTTGTTCCAGGATGGACAACCAATGTTTCATTGCAGGTTCTTCTCCACCTTCCTTGGCTACCTGTCTTAAAACTTCATATGTGTAATATCTGCTTTTTGCCAAGCATTGGTCTTTTTTTCTCAAATGATATGTTGCTGTTCCTGGTAGGGCCAGGAAATTGAAGGTGTCTAATAAATCTAGCCTTTCTTGAGGTGGGAACTGCAGCCCGGTCTTTGCCGAAGATAATGCCATAGCTGTATATTCCCATATCAGCAGTTTTCTGTCAGGGGTCATTCCCTCCCATCCTTTTGGTGGCCATTTGATGGATGTCTGGCCAATTGTAAAGGTGATGTCTTCTCCTGGCACTGAGTTCCAGTCCCTTCTTGTTGGCGGAAATAGTGGCATACATCCTTGGGACAGCAGGGCAATGGCTCTGGCCTGATTTGTGGACATATCTTTTTGGGGTTTGGATCCATCTATTTTAGACATTTTAGTACACTGATTGCAGGTAGGAGACAACTTTGATGGATTCGTTGCTAATGGCACAGGGACTTCTGCTGCTGGCGATGCTAGTTCTAGCCCTGGCTGAAAGAACATGGCAGACTCTGGCAAAGAGGGTTCATATATTTCCGTGGGCCTGGCTCTTTTGGTCGGTTTCCAGACTGCGGAGATTGCACGAGAAACTGACAGAATATAATCTGTTGACACCCCAAGTACATCTGCAATCTCATTCTTACGGAAGGTCAGGGTCTGGTCAGAAAGTGATACGAACTGGCCATCTGGGGAAGATGAGGGATTTGGCCTCAAAGTTGCCATTCTTCTGGCAATGGCGGCCATGGCCTTCGGATCATATAATACTTGGTCCTTTAAAAGTGCTCTGTATTTTGTGAGGCCTTGTTGCACTGTTGCGTTTATATTTTGTGGGATCAAGGAAATCTCACATAACATCATTTTCCCCATGTCTGGTCTAGTAGGACTATATGGAGTCATATTGGCATCCTCATCCTCATAATCAGGCTGGAACTGGGACTCAGACAAAGGGGTGGCACTATCAAATCTGTTGGTCATGGTCTGCTGGTCCTGGTTCGTCAACTGGGGTGTGGGTTGGGGTGTATTTCGTCTACCTTCTGCTTCCCAGCCTTGTAGCCACTCACTTCTGTTTCGGGTAGATCTAGTGATCTTCCTTGCCCACTCAAGCACTACGACTCTTGCTCTTATGGCTAGTGGGTCATGCCATGTGGTGGATCTGATAATGCGCTTGTAGTCTTGTGGATACAAAGATAACCAAAATGCATTGTTTTCACTAAAGAAATCTTCAGGCACTCCATTTACGTGGTCAGAATGATGCCTCTTACAGTGGCTCTTGAGGTCAAGTACGCGCTTAAATGTCCACTCCTCGTGATAGCACCATGGGCATATAACCATTAGTCGTCCATGTGGTGCTGGAATCATGTGGTTTTTCAGCTCTCTCTTGCTGCTGAAGGTTTTGTTACATAGCCAACACGTTTCCACCATTCTGCAAAGAGACAAATATGATTCATCGTTGTTTGCTGAAATTATTCTTTCTTCCAGGATAGATTATAGCTATATCATTCACAGGTTTTGGAAGGACAGTGGGGGATGAAAGAACTAAACAGGTTCTACCTGGTATATAAAGGTAATAATGCTATATGTATTTATGATTCCATCCATATTAACCATGCTGACATGGAATATGTTCAGTTCTTTATTTCACATCAGGTCAGTGGTATAAGCAGGCACTCAGCTTGGGTTGACTCTTTCTTTGTCATCAGTCGTGTCCTAACAAGGATTATCTTGTACGCTCTTTTGAACTCATTTTACTCAATATGGTAGGGAACATGGTTTATCAGGCCAGATTCCTTACCATCCTATACTATAGGATTCATCTTTGCTTTGACTTGGTCAATCCTGAATCACCATCTATCAGACTTACATTGTTCAAACTTCAGAAATACCTCAAAGGTGTGCCGGCTTCTATCCACAATAATAAAATCTGACATGGCCCATCCCGGATCACCATCTGTCAATAAAGGCTCACTATAGTACTCATCAATTGTCATTGAAGACATATATTCTATTCCTTGAAGGTTACCACTGAAGGTTCATATACTTCTGTACTGAAGGGAAAATGAATACGTATTACACATTCTATAGTTATTGTAGAGTAAAACTATATATATAGATATAAAAAACATTATGAAGAATTCATATGTCTATAACTGTCATATGCAAAGGTGACTCTACTTTGAAGGTTTACGCGTCTTTAGTAAACCAAGTAGGTGGGTTTTTACCCTGGTAAGGCAGGAGTCTGTCAATATGGTATACTTTGGAGAGCTGTTTTGGTGACCTCTTAATAAGGTAAGTAACATCGTCAATCTTCTTGACAACAACAAATGGTCCTTTCCATCTTGAGGTAAGTTTATGGCATACGCCAACTCTTTTGGATGCATCGTAGATCCAAACTGGTTGTCCTGCTGTAAAGGAACGTTTCTTTGCACGCAAGTCATAATGCCTTTTCTGATAATTCGAGTTTTTTCTAAGATATTGTCGAGCGATATTATGGGCGTTCTCCATGTTGTTGCGCAGTCGTTCCAAATAATTGTCTGGGTCTACTTCATTATTGAATTGAGATGGGTATGGTCTCCCTACCACTGCTTCCATTGGTAAGGTGATGTTTCTTCCCAGCATCATCATATTTGGGGTTTTTCCTGTTGTGGAGTTTATTGAAGCTCGATAGGCCATCATGACTTGGGACAAGTAAGTATCCCAGTGCTTTTGATCCTTTTCAGCATACATGGTCAGCATTTCTTGCAAGGTCCTATTAAATCTCTCAACTGTTCCATTGGCTTGTGGTCTCATACTAGTAGTTCTTGTTTGATCTAGTTTTAAAAAGTCGCACATTTCCTGAAATATTTTTGACTGGAAGTTTTGACCTTGATCTGCCAAAACGACATACAAATTCATCTACAAATGTTTTAATAATGGTGCTGGACTCTTGGTCTGGAATGGGGAAAGCCTCGCTCCACTTGGTAAAGCAGTCACAAACAACCAGCCAGAATAAACCTTTTGCCACTTTCAGTCATAGGAAGGGGTCCCAGTACATCTAGAGCAACCTTTTCCATGGGCTCGCCAACTATGTATTGTCCTAAAGGAGCCCTATTGATCTTTCTGGATGGCTTTCTAGCTGCGCACTTATCACAAGTACGACAGTAGTCCATGACAAACTCTTTCACACCTGGCCAGTAAAAGGACTGCTTTATTCGTTCTAGGGTCTTTTTAGCACCTAAATGCCCTGCAGTTGGTACATCATGAAAGTACTTTAGGACATCTAGTCTTCGTTTACTTGGAACTACCAGTTGAAGTGTGGGTTGATTCTCGTCATTTTCAAGGAATTTACGGTAAAGGACTCCCTTAATGACTGTTAATCTGTCCCATTGTCGCCAGAGTGTTTTTATTGTTGATGTTTTGTCAGATATTGCATCCCACTTTGGTCGTCCAGACTTTCCCTCAATGGCAATTAGAATAGCAGAAATGCCTTGATCTTCTAGTTGAAGATTACGTATGATGTCAGGTGCCCAACCTTCAAGTACTGCTTGGCTTTGTGTGAGATCATTGCCTTGGACAGCACTTTGACTCCGGGTTAACACCCTTACCAAATCGACATGGATGATTTGGTCTGCAAGTTGTGTATCTTCACAGTCTTCATCATTATTACCTTCAAAATTATCTTGTTCTTGTTTCTGACAAACACGACATGGCCTTCTTGACAAAGCATCAGCATTTGAGTGTTGTCGTCCAGCTCTATGCACCACTTTAAAATTGTAGGTGTCAAGCTCTTGAAGCCACCTAGCAACCTGCCCAGTTGGTTTCTTGAGATTTCTTATCCAACTTACTGCAGCATTGTCTGTTCTAAGCAAAATTTATTGTCCATATAGATAGGAATGAAACGTTTTCAGTGCAGTGATAACGGCCAGAAGTTCCTTTCTTGTAGTGCAATATGATTGGTCATGGATGTTCATGGCTTTACTCATGTACGCGATGACACGTTCTGCACCTTCCTGCATCTGTGAGAGCACTGCACCCACAGCTTTATCACTTGCGTCGGTATCCAGTACGAATCCTATTCCAGGGATGGGGTAAGCCAGCAACGGCGAGGAGACCAGGGCTTGTTTTAGATTATCAAATGCTAATTGACACTCCTCAGTCCAGACGAAGTGAGCACCTTTGTTGCATACTTTATGTAGTGGTCTTGCAATGTGTGCAAATCCCTTCACAAAGCGCCTGTAATATGAACAGAGTCCCAAGAAACTACGGACCTCCTTTGCATTTATTGGGACAGGCCAGTCTTGCACAGACACAATCTTCTCGGGGTCGGTGGACACACCCTCTCCAGACACGACATGACCCAGAAATTTTATTTGCTTCTGGAAAAATATGCATTTGGATGGTTTTAGTTTCAGATTTGCATCTTTAAGTCTCTTGAAGATATTCTCCAATCTGTCAAGACCCTGTTCAAATGTAGTGCTTGGTGAGATTATGTCATCCATATATACTAGACATTCTATCCACTGAAGGCCTCTTAGAATGTTTTCCATCAAACGCTGAAATGTACTGGGGGAATTGCAAAGGCCAAATGGCATTACAGTAAATTGGTACAGCCCTAAACTTGTCGCAAACGCAGTTTTCTCTTTATCGTTAGGAGACATCTCCACCTGCCAGAAGCCAGAGTTCAAGTCCATGGAGCAGAACTATTTGGCACCAGATAACGCATCCAAACATTCATCAACTCTTGGAAGTGGGTAAGCGTCCTTGACCGTTACATCATTGAGTTTGCGATAATCAATGCAGAATCGTATGCTACCATCTTTCTTAGTTACTAGAACTACTGGTGATGCCCAAGCACTATTAGAAGGCTCTATGACCCTGCGATCTAGCATCTTCTGAATTTCTTCCTGCTCTATTGCGCGTGTTCCAATTGGTTGGCGTCGTGGCGGCTGTCTTATAGGAATGGAATGACCGATATTTATGCAATGTTGCACTCTATCTGTCCGACCAAGCTCAGCTGATGACTTTGCAAATACAGACTGGTATCTTATGAGCAATGTTTCGAGGGCCTCTTTTTGTAGGTAATCAAGGTGAGCTGAACTTCTTTTAAAGAGATCTTTTAGGTACTCTGGTAGCTTGCCTTCACACATCTCAGTCACATTTTCTTTGTTTCTATTAATACTGGCAACTCTTTCAGAGTAGAATACATCTTCATATGGCTCACACACACCAATAGGTAAGTTTTCATGCAGCGTAACATCAGCATCACTGCAATTCACAAAGTTTACAACCATTTCTATGGCTTGTGTATCAATCACACCGGGAACCATACTGCACTGGATTTCTTTGTGAAAGGTTGGCTCGACATATCCAAACTTTGTCATGTGCTCTGTCCAAGGTATGTTTACTGGTAGCCACAATGCAGAGTTAGCAGGTACTATTGTAGTTTTTCGTACTAGTATTCTGGATGTGACATGCGCTTTACCTCCCATCCAACATCTTATGTCAATCTTGTCTGTGTGAAGCAAGAATTGTTTGTAATTGATTTTATTCACATGGTTTAATAAAAAGTCCTGACCAAGGATACTATCTTGACTCACATCACAGACTATAACTTTTTGTGAAAAGGATATCCCACTAAAATTAATGGCAACGTTTATGGATCCATAGGTGTGAATTTCATTTCCATTAACATCATTTACCTTTGTTTCAAATGGTGTAAGCATATACTTATTTTCTCCACACGGTTTTTGATACGTGCTGTACGAAAGAAGGGATGCTGTAGACCCACTATCTATTAGGAAAATGACTTTAGTTCCATCAATCATGCCATTTGTATAAAATCCGTTGTCCCATTGACTGCTGATCTCCCCAATGTGTCCTGTTCTGACCTTTTGTTTTCCTTGTGGTATGGAAGTTTGTGGCCTATTACTACCCGCTGACCCCAGGCCTATTGAATCAACGGTTTGTCGTTTCCTTGGTTATATGTTGAAGATGAACTCTCCTTTCCTTGACTTGAAGCTTTGTCCTTTCTATCATCATGTCCAGGTGCAGTGCAACTTTTGCATTGGATGAAGGTGGGACAGTTTCTGAAGAAGTGGTCTAGGGAGTTGCATACAAAACACGTTCTTCTCTTCTCATTTCTTGGTGCATGTCTGTTCTGTATTTGGTTTCTCCAATCCTTTACATTCTTCAAAGGGGTACTTCCTTTTTCTAACAATTCTAGTCGCTTTTCAATTCTTTGCAGCATTGCCCCAATTCTGCCATTGTCATTAGAACCTTGGTGCTCCATTTCATTGGACCCAACTGCTCTAACATTTGCCTTTTTCTTGTCATATTCGTCTCCCAGTATTGCTTCATATCTCTCGACAACATCCACGGCATCAGCTACTGTCTCACAGTTTTTATCAATACACCGACACTTCATTTCAATTGGTAATATCTTATAAAACTGGTTCAGGGCAAGAGATTCCTGTGCTTTAGAGTCTAAATTGCAATAGGCTTTCTGCGCCATCTGCCTAATGTCATCTCCCAGTGCTGCAATAGGTTCATTAGGTTGACGTTTTCTCATTTCAAGCCTTGCCAACCACCTGTTTTGATGTCTAGAGCTGCCAAATCTTTGACTAAGTCTAGCAACAAGGATGTCATAGGATCGTTTTTCCTCATTTGTCAAACTCATATAATAGGTTCTAGCTTGACCCCGCAAACTGTCAGCAAGAAAGAGAACTTTGTCCCGTTTTGTCCAGTTGCACAGCTCTGCACAATTTTCAAAATGGGATATGTACTCTTCCCAGCATTCTTTACCATTAAATGGTTCAGGTTTTAAACTAGGGCCATAGTTTGGAAACAAACGGATGGGAATGGTGCCAGCACTATTGGCCTCACGTCTTGTGTAATGGGAGTGATTTTGGTTCTGCTCCGTATATTTTGTCTCTTCTTCATCACTGTGAATTTGACTTGAACCATGCTCATCACATTGATATTGATCATCATCGATTACATCACCATGACCATCGTCATCTCTATTTAGGCAAAACTGGATTTTAGGATCTGGGGACTCAGTTATTGTATGCGTGTCAGTCAACAGGAATCTGCTTTCCACTTGTTATGTTTTTTTTTTTTGTTTTTTTTTCTTCACTATATGGACCACCACACTTGAAAAAAAAATGAGGGAGTGGGGGGGTTTCGTATCCTGGGATGGATTTCAATTTGACTTTTGAAATCCCACTTCTGACACCAAATTGTAAGGCCCTTTTTGGTCCTTCAGGGTGCTACATATATTTGTATATAGGAACAGAGAGAAATGTATTTTTTAAAAAAAGTCAAAAAGTTTGGGGTTGGGGCAATAAAAGAGGGGTTATATCATCAACATAAAATCGAGAACAATTTTGGCAATGTTTAATTAATTGTAATAATAAATAAAAGCTATAGTTATTGTGTACAGCTAGATCATGTAATTCTAATATAACAACAGGAGGTGGGGGAGGCTTTCAAGTGTGGTGGGAGACAACTGCAACAATCTATTATTCCATCAATTCTTGATTATTTATTATTATGATATGATATTTGTAAAGATCAAAAAAATGTACATACTCGAAAGCTTGCTTTACTTTGAATTTTGGCGCCGACTGTACTCGTCAGTTGTCTGACCAACATTGACAGCGCTCCCGTATTTATAAGCTTCTCCAGGCACCACGTGAGACAATCTAACCAATCGCTGCATGCACGGCAACCCATGTAACTAATCGGTGTCTTGTATGGTGCGCCATGCATTGCATTGTAAACAATACAGCTTTGCATGGTATACAATGTCAAAATTACAAATACATAAATTGCATAACAATAAATAGTTAAATACCATAGAGCTCGTCTATGAAACGAATAAGAACATTTTATGAGCTCAAGTTTAGGTGAAATTAAACTTTATGATGATAACTTAAGTCTTGAATAATTGAATCGTTTCATATAGATGCGGGTTCTGCACTTTATGCAGACGACCGCTATTGTCACATTGAAACATGAATTGCATACCTCGATACAACGGTATTGCAACGATATTATCACTAAAACATGCAAGTCACTTTCTTATTAGTACCTTATTATCATTAGAAAGAATAACTGCAAATGTGAATGTATAGAATCTCTAAATACGAAACTCTCATGCTAATCCAAAATGGCGGACATCGTGATACGAGGACATACATGGACTGTTCTCGTCATGATTTCGTAGGTATTTTACATATATTACAAATAGTAATAGCATGAGAGCATAATATGTGTAGCAGATAAGCTAAACAGTACACTCTAAAAACTCTATAACAGACTTTCAAAGACGTTTTACCGAAAGAACCTTTACCTCGAAAATAGGTTACACATGTTAAGATCGGTTGCCAGAATTTTCTGCTAGTTTGACAGTCAATGGACATTAGAGATAAATATAATTACTCTTCTTTGTAAATGAATATTATAAATCATATTCATATTCATATGTACCATATCTATAAAAACAAACGTAATAAAAGCAAAGACTGAAAAGAGTATCCAAGTCATTGTGACTCTAGTTATGGTCATTACACTACGATGCTGAAAGTCTTTTCTCTTGATTTATAAAGAGATGAGTTGGTATGGAACGACTTTTCCTTTAATTTCAAATTAATATGATGCTTTATCCTCTTAGTTTCTAAAATGAAAACGTGGAGCTTAAGCTCTTATGATGAGAAACATAATTTATTGTTCTCTGTCTTCGTATTCGTATAGAAATTTGGAAATACAACTTTTTGTTTTATTGACTTTCCTGACCTGCATTTTCCCGTATATTCCCAAGTATTGCATCTTTTGCATTTCACACTGACATTGCATTGACTGGTTTCATGTGTCACTGTCTAGTTAACGAGTCTTCTATTATTTGAATGACTTCACAAAGAAAACGGTTAGCTTTGAAAACTGAATGAAAAATCTGACAAATTCTATCGCGAAAACTAAAACCAGCAAAATATAAACATTGTTCGTTTAACAAACAATACATTCGTAAAGCGTTCAAGCTCAAATTGATTAAAATTAAATAAAATAAAAATATATCGTGCAAGATTACCCGATAGGGATGAAATATATTCGCAAGTATATAACTGATTATTTTTCAAAATACAACGTTAAAGTCTGGATTGGACGAGTGCGTTCTTTTATATGCAATTAAATATTAAAAAAAAAACAACAAATATTTTAATCTTTTTCGGGTTTTTACACAGTTATCAAATATCGTTTCAGTTCTCTAGAGAAATGGGTTTTTTGGTTAGACGAGTATTATGAGACTGGTTCACAAGAGCCATTTAATTTTCACGCTGAACTACATATTTCCTTGTAGAGTTGCGAATTCTCAAAATTAGTGATGATTAATAAACCTATGGTTTTGGCCTCATATTGATTATTTAAAAAATATCTAACATTGATCGACGAAACACAGAAAAGATAGGTTTGCTTATGGATGCGGTAGCATCTAAGGCATTTACGAATGTTTAGTGAATAAGGCGCAGATTTCGTGGGCAGTGTATTTGACCTATCTAGGTATATACGATCGTTTCTGAATAAAATCATTCATTTTTTTTTGTGCGTTAATAGTGTTCTGTTTAAAATATGTAAATAACTGCGTGACTTTAATATGTAGTTACATTGGATATATTAAAACATTACTTAACTGCTCCAAAATAAAGGTAAAATCAAGACTTTTTTTTTGCTTTCGGAACGAAGTGTTAGCAAGTTTGCTATCCACAGCTGGGACAATAAAAAAATATAGTTTTTCAAGGCAAACGAATTCATTTAAAATTATCCAGGGG
Source organism: Potamilus streckersoni (assembly GCA_016746295.1). Classification (NCBI taxonomy): domain Eukaryota; kingdom Metazoa; phylum Mollusca; class Bivalvia; order Unionida; family Unionidae; genus Potamilus; species Potamilus streckersoni. The sequence continues at coordinate 1,015,356 of JAEAOA010001326.1, forward strand.
CTATTCATGCAGTAAAACAAACACCCGAAGTAACTGACGATTTTAGACGAAATTAATTTGTAGGAAACCACAATAACTCCGTTTCTTCTCTCCTTATATCTTTACTAAAACACAGAGTATTTAAGTTATAGAATACATATACTGGTCAGAAACTCCAGTGTACAAACTTTACAAGCCTATTTTCTTATGTGAATTAACATGTTCACACGAGTAGTAAAACACATTGTCAAAAGTACCCCTCCCCCAAACAAACAAGCATGAAGCGTAACAAGAAATCTTCCCCACTTTCCACTCTCAAAACCGAATTTGGGGTCCCCTCCCAATGAAAAGTATCTTGGGAAGTTTGAACCCACACTGGGATTCCCTCTACCCCTACGTACCTCCCCATCCCAAGTCCTTCCCCGGTTGTGGGGCTTGTTTGGGTTGTTGCTACGCCATGTCGATCTGACCATTTGTTTAAAAGAGCAACAAGATGGTCACCGTGATAGCCATGATGGGGATCAGAAGGGCACCATTTTCATTTGGGAGATCTTCGCGTATAATTATAAGAAGTCTTCTCGTTTAGGATTATCTACATAAGAAGTCATTTAGTAAAGACAAATATTGATATTACCGTCAGTTCACGAAGACTAGTGATAACAATGTTTTCATCATGTCAGCAATGGCGGCCATACTGGATGTTCGATTGTCACCAATTTCATTCCAAGTCAGCTATACCTAGGGATAAAACTGTGTGCCATGTTGCACGACTATTATCTAAATAATTTAGGTAGAGAAGCAATAAAAAAACACAAACTAAAGTTCGAATGCTAAATACACTATCAGATGATGTTATTATTAGATAAGTAATGGTACCAGGACCATCGCTAAATAAAGAAATTAGGATTCGTTGAAAGCCATGTAAAAAGATCTTCAAATATTTTTCATGGTGGAAAAGTGAGATCTTGTATATCCCTATTGTTATTATAACCCAGGTTTTCCTTTATATTCTTCTTGAAAGTTTCTGAGTAAGACTATTATTTAATACTACAAGGTTTACGCAACTACACAAAAAGTTTTAATATTACAGTGGTTGATGTATATGGTGTACATAATTACACCAAAATAAAATTCCAGATTTGTGTATGTATGTAACTTCACAATAGTTTCATACTAAATTGTTGGTGTGTATGGTGTACGTAACTACACAAAAAGTTTTAATACTGCACTGGTTGATGTATATCAGGGGTCGCCAAGCCGTATCCTGTGTCCCGAAAAAGTATTGCTTTGATAAGGTGTCATGGGAGATAACAAAGGTAGCGCGGTCACTGGGTCATCGAAAATGCCCTCATGTGGCCCTTAGGGTGGTTGGAGTTTAATACCCTTCATGTATATGGAGCACGTAACTACCCAATATATTTTGAATTTTTTTTTCAGACAGTACCTCAATTTTTTTCTTCTTTCATTTCTTTGAATTTGGTATAAAATAGTAAACGTGGGAAAAGCCCACTTGCCTGCACTGCCATCTTTGACATCTTTCAGATCTATATATGAATCGTTGGCTACTGTTCTTCCATTCCAAACTGACGTGCATTAAGGACATTGACATACTAACGATAAATGTAAATGGGGCGACGACGAAAGCTCGAAGGGGTTTTTTGATCCCAAGACATCTGTCACTCATGGGTTTAGCGCTTCAAATACCTCTGGCGTCCGGGGCAACAGCCCCGTCCGCCCCCTTGCCCCCCCTTTATACCGCTACTGTACAACCTACTCTTGAACTGGTATAGGTTGTTTCCAAGGCAATAAATTCTAAACTGTTCTAAAAATTTATATATTTTTTCTCTTTCGTAATCAAACCTCCATATATTTCTATACATTGACTGATATATGCAAATATAGTAAGCTTATTTGTTATATCAGAGTTTAACGCAAACCCAGATTTATGACTGTTACTTTAATAACTAATACCTAATATTGAAAAAATACGCATTATGTAAAATACGGCAATGCACGTGATGCATGTTTTCATCCGCCCTACTGTAAGGACCCAAATTTTTATGGCTCATAATATATGTCAAAATTGGCTGCTAGACTTAACCAACGCAGACAGAGTTCTATAAAAAATAACCCAAAATTTGTGAGCGAGATACGCATGCCAAAAAGCAATGACTGTGAGACATTTGATAGTTTGAACAAAGTATGCTTGATAAAATTTCATAACATCAGACTTTCATATGAATCAAATGGGCTTAACATGTGTGTGTGTGTGTGTGTGTGTGAGAGAGAGAGAGAGAGAGAGAGAGAGAGAGAGAGAGAGAGAGAGAGAGAGAGAGAGAGAGAGAGAGAGAGAGAGAGAGAGAGAGAGAGAGAGAGAATTATAGCCCCCAATAAATATATAAAAGAATTGAAAAAAGTGCATACAGTGTGGCAAGATCTGTTTTTTGTTTTTGTTTTTGGCATCCAACATATGAATGTGCATTCTACAAAAATACTCGGTTCTTTTTCAGTAATTATTTTCAGTAAGTCAGTGTAAAATTTTGATTGCCAACTTCGATTAATTTAACACTTAATTAAATGTAGTATATGGGGTGCTGCGCTTGTAAATTTATAACACAAATGTTTTCAGTTATTTTCAACATCGTACGCCTTAAGGCGTTTTGTCAGCAGCAGTTATCGGCATTTTCATTGGTGCTGTCAATTTATCAATTGGTTTATCTTTTATATGATTGATAAACATCATCTTTTTACATGAATACAAACAAGTGAGGACATTGCAGAACCTTGAGAGGAATAACTTTAGTCCCCTCTAGCTAGCTTTTTCGTGATTTTCTCTCTTTCCATCCTATTTTTTACTTTGTAATATAACTGGCGACATTTTCCGTTCTATTGATTTCCAGGTTGTGTGTTGATGAAGCATTTGACAACCATAGCGCAGTTGAATTAAATTACGATACTTTCAGTTTTATTGTCTCATTGCTGGTATTTTTAGTTTTATTTTGTGAACAAGACTCTTAAGTTTCAAATATGTGGCTAAAATTTACACAAATGTTTTGTAACTCTTTTGTTCAAACATTTGAGATGGGATTACAACATTTTAAAATTTAAAAGAAAATATCAAACATTGATTTAGAAAATAACTCGTAACATTATCAAGTCTTTCACGATGCATGTCAAACGCAAAAATAACAACTTCTTTATATGTTGAACCAAAGGTACGTATTAAGGGTCTAGCCAGCTGTTATGTGTATCTAATTTTACATAGTTTGTTGGTTATTTTTTAATAATAATTTCGTTACTTCATTACATGTTAATGTAATGTAACATTGTATGTTGCTTTTGACCTTGTCCATCGCTAAGGTGGCCTAGTGGTTAAAGCGCCCGCCTCTGATGAGGGAGGTCGTGGGTTCGATCCCCGGTTTAGTCATACCAAAGACTTACAAAAATGGTACTAAAACTTACCTCGCTTGACGCTTAGCATTAAGAGGTTAGTGTTAATACTGGTTGGCGTGGATGACTGGGTGGGTCATCATGCTACATATCTGTGGCATGATGCCCAAGTGCTAGATATCACTAAAAACTGCCACAAGGTAGAAGTCGTAGCGATATGACTGAAAAACTGTTAAGAGCTATGTTAAAATTCTAAATCATACTCACATACTTGACGTTGTGCAAAAGTGAGATAATTTCTGCTTGACATGATTGACTTTTTAAAAAAGGATATTCTGTGAAAACAACTAATACATAGATTTATATTCTGTTTGCATATTGTATGTTGTGAACAGTAATTTAGGGCTGGAATCTATATTCTTGAGATTATTGAATTGTAGTGATTATTTTCTCTGGAAATACAAAAGTGCTCTGATAAAATACTTGGATAGAAACAATCACTGGAATTTTCAATGAATTCAAGCCTGGAATTAAATTACTGCGATTAAGCAAAAGTCTGTTGACATAAACATTTTATAAGCTGCCACAACCATCATTGCCGTCTATTTTTGGTTTTATTATGGACATGTACTGAGTTTTTTTCAGGACTTTTACTTATTAGGACTTGTGTCTGTAATTCTCTGATTATTTGGGGAATTAATTCGCAATACCGTAAGTCTATTTCTCCTCATTTTCACATTGTATTCTTTGGAAATAAAATTATTTGTTAAATTTTGCAAAGTGTTTTGTCTTTCGCTTTTTTCCGTTTTTTATTGTAAGAGCATAGGCTCGTAACACCAACCAATAATCCAGTTTTTCTATAAGCCTTTCCTTATGATTTTAGATGTTTTGAAATTATGTTTCAGTCGTGGTGTCAGAGAGCAACGTCAATTGAAAAGTTGGAATTTGCCTACACCATGCGGAGTTGATAAAGGTTAGTCACTGACTTTCGGGAATGGCAAACTTCAACGACATTGTTTGAACCATACTTGCATGAAATCGATATGAAAATGATCTTTCGTTTTCAGAAATTGCTATTGTAATATTTTGTTAGTGTCTTGACAAAATTTGACATGGTACTCTATATGCACTGTTAGTCACATGACTATCGAAATCTCGCAGCCTTCATGTTCATGATACCAGAGGTCCAGTAGTTACGTAATACCAACAAAAACGATAAACAAACACGTCCCAATATTGCCGTACCAAAAAATTAAAGGATTAAATGAAAGTGACATATTGTTTGTAAACAAAAATCAAAGGACACATAATTCTCAATATATTTACTCCGAGAACAACAACAGCTAGACCTGCCTCGGTAGCAGCATTCCAGAGAATGTCAGATTCGCCAAGTGTTGAGCACATATCAACTTTGTTTTTGGTGATATTAAGCGACTACCTCGTTGATACGTGTTCTCCACGTGATAAATATCAGAATAGAGACTGGTATTGCTTTCTTCATTCTCTAGTTCTAGAGATATATGTCGAAACGACTGACGAAACTGGACAGCGGTATATTTTGCATCTGATCAGGCCTGATGCAGTATGTCCGTTTTCTCTACACAGTTGTGACTTATTGTTGCCTCTGTTTCAAAGTTTACTTAGGAGAGTGATGTACTTTTTTCAGATGCTTGATTACAAAGCAGGAATATACCACCATAGTCTGGTTTATCAGTTTCGGTTGTTAATATCGAATATACTTTTCTGTACGATCAAAGTCTACGTATCAAGTTTTCTCCACGGATATTGATACTGTATAAAGTTTATAAAATAATATCAAAGACATCTCATTGAAGTAAGTTACATGGCCTTGGATGATTCTAAGGCCATCTGTTTCATAATAATGAGAACGATATATCATTGAGTTGCAAAGTTTTCTATTCATTCATTGCGATATATTTTGCTTCGGAAATTCACATTACACGTTGCTTAAAAATGCAGATTTAATATAAAATTAAAATATTTTCCACAGTTAAAGAAGAACTGTAATTTAAAAAATGCAAGCATAGAGCTTTAGCTGACCTGACCACAAGAGGAAGAGATCTTGGGTCCAGCGTCGTGTTTTCTTCATCTGACGTCATCTTCTGTCGATGTCCTGTCCGTAGTTAGTCAACATTTATTTATAATTCCAAAGTCTCCAAAAGTGCTGGACCAATTCCAGCCAAACGTGGCAGAATGTGACTAGCATTAAAGCTTTTATATATGTAAAGCTGATGTAGACCCACTGAGAAATATTGCCTGTTTTCTTTAGTTAAAGTAGAAAGACTTTTAGAACACTTCTCGAAAACCGCTAGCAAGGTTTGACCAAATTTTCGAGAAAACATCCTCACAAAAATGACAGTTACATTTGTCCTAATTATTCTGTATGGCCGTATGATCAAAAGCGGTCGTTTCTTTCTGATCACTGTTTTTTTTTGTCTCAGGCTTGGACGAAGTGGGTACGTGAGAATGCTTGCCAGTAGCGTCGTTGTTTTTATTCTGGGTATTTCCCAGGTTCTTCACCACAATTTACGCTGGCCGCCGCGCGTAATCTATTATGCGCTGTCCAAAAACATCATCAACAACAACAGCAACAGCTCATAAATTATGGTGTTAAAACATCCAAAAAACATCATCAAAAACAACAGAAACAGCTCATAAAATATGGTGTTAAAACATCCAAAAACATCGTCATCAACAACAGCAACAGCTCATAAAATATGGTGTTAAAACATCCAAAAACATCGTCATCAACAACAGCAACAGCTCATAAAATATGGTGTTAAAACATCCAAAAACATCAACAACAACAGCAAAAGCTCATAAAATATGGTGTTAAAACATCCAAAAACATCGTCAACAACAGCAACAGCTCGCGATGACCAGCTGCAGTCAAATATGGCCGCTTTACCAAAACTAAAAACCTTCAAACCACTTTTCTTTTGGTTAAACCATTCAACACAATTTGACCGAATTTGAAAGAAGAAACCTAACATTAATTTTTTAAATTTTATAAAAATGCGGCATTTTTTGAGCTTAAAATATGGTCGCCGCTGCTAAAAGTATGTTAATCTTTCTGCGACATATCTTCAAAAATCGCTGAACCAAATTTGGCCAAATTTGACGGAGAGCGAAAGGCACGAAGACCTTTATATTTGTTTCAAATAACGCCAATCAGACATAAAAATTTTTAAAGTAGAAAACTTTTAAACGAATTCTTTAAACGAAAATCTGATCCAAACATCCCGAAATAAAGACCATTTGCGTTATTAATAAGGCCGCTGACCTGTCTTTGAATGTTTTACCCTTTATTAGAAATATAAACAATACACTTTACAATATCAGCAAGCATCGTGATAGCTTAGACTTCCCGACCAACTGTTCTTGCATTTTTCTCTTAGGTAAGTGTCAGCCAGGTGAGTGATATCAGACATGCTTGCTGATCTTATTTGCTAAAGTTTAATTATTCCGTATTTCACTGGCTAATACACTTTCATCTCTCTCTCTCTCTCTCTCTCTCTCTCTCTCTCTCTCTCTCTCTCTCTCTCTCTCTCTCTCTCTCTCTCTCTCTTTGGTGCTACAAGTTCTTGTTTTGTGAGTATGGAAGGGTGTTTTGTGAGTATGGAAGATGTTTTGTTAGTATGGATGGACGTTTTGTGAGTATTGATGGGTGTTTTGTGAGTAGAGATGGGTGTTTTGTGAGTATGGATGGGTATTTCGGAGACAAATTACCAAATGTTTAGGTTCGTGTATGTGTGCATTTAGAAGAAAATAATCCATTTGCATGTGTCTTGATGACTGTGTAAATTATTAACGCTAAAAACTACCTTTGAAGCAACAAGTAATGAGAACTCACCATATCTATTCTAATTTTTGTCATCCTATGAACCGACAAACTAAGGAAGATTTTTGTGGGTTTTTTTAAAAATTTTTTTAACACTATTTATCAGCACATGATTGGCTATAAATAGAACCAGTAATTTTGATGAAGGAAAAACACAGTTAAAACCACCGATCCAGGGAAAGATATTGGCAAGCTTTCTCACCTATCCGCGTTTGTCGATTTGAGATTTTCGAACTCACGTGGGCATAGGTGAGTGATTTGCAAAGGCGAGCGCCTTAGCCCACCCGGCAATCAGCGGCCCCGACAAAGGAACATGTGTATTGAATATAAACTGCGTAGTGCTCAGAAATAAATTATTTAGGCTAGTCATATTTTTGACACATTTGTTGATCCTAGCGTAATTAAATTGAGATGTAGAGATAATTGAAAGAAGTTAATATGTCGCCTGTGAAATCGGCAGAATAAGGCTTATTGACATTTATAACTTGCACCTGATACCATTTGCTGTTTAATGTCAGAAATGTAGTTTATCAAGAGCAATTAAAATGTAATTTTATATTAAGTTCATGTGTACATGTTTATCAAGTATTGATTTCTGTTGCATGCACTCTGATTTGATGGTGTGAAAATAAGGATTTTTAGCTAAATATATTCCATAATTTCATGCCAAGTTATATTAATTTTGCTTATTAATGATAAAGATACATGCATGATTTACTGTTATTGCAACGCCACTGACTTTTAAGGGTTTCTATTATGATTTTTTTGCTACTGATGACAAAGAAACAAAAACAAGCATTGGATAATGAATTGAAGTTGTTTATACAGTAATGCTGATCGAGTTTCTTTTATTTTTTATTTTGCAGAAACAAAGCGTTTTATTGAATATTCCTAAGGCGTTAAAGAGGCATGAAATGGGAATGCAAGCTAGAATTGCGACATTAACACAAAACTGGAAAACAGCGCGGAAAACAATGTCGCTATAGGTATATTTATCACTCGATCCAGATAATGCATTAAACGTTTTGTCTGACTGGTTCTTACTTAATAAACATAACCATTAAGATCCAAAATGGCGAACACATGACGGGAATGGTACACTGATTATATTCAAGCAACAAGTTAACGTACGTTACTTCTATCACATAGTCTGGCAGAAGTATAAAACTTTACTCAGATGTGAATGTTTGTGTGCTGGCAGTCTTGCATTCTATTTTCCCTTTCTCAAATTTCGATTGTCACCCGATTTCAGTTTGCAATCGACAAAAATCAATGCCTGATTTCTCTATAGTTTTCAGACATGATCATGCTTGTAACGACAGTTAATATTGATAGTTCAACAGTGTTATTACTATATGCAACTAAGAGATTTTTCTTCTTAAAGTATGTATCGTTTGTTGACGAGTATAATGGGTGACACAGAATCTAGAATAGCCACATATCACATAATTTTAGCTTTAACAAATATCATGATTGATGTGTAAAACTAATTATAAAAATGTTACTAATTTCATGTTTATTGCTTAGGATTCGTTTTGAGGCATTCTCGATGGCGCGTATCTCATTTATTATATAAATATACTAGAACGTCGACAATCATGACCCGTTGTAAGATCTATTAATCCTGACGGCGAGAGATAAAAGGGGGATAAGAGGGCATGAAATGGATTTAAATATTGAATTACATGTTTAAATAACATACACAAGAGCAGGTGTACGTCCTAAATAGAGAAAGAAAGTAAATCCCAATGTGATATCGACGCTATAGCGGTCGAAGTAGTATCACCACTGTGGCGATATCGTTTGTATGCCACTGATATATTTTATTTCTCATGACGAAATTTATAACAATGACAGACATAACAAACTGTGTTATCCTAGGTAATATGAGCTATAACTGTCCAATTTATCATGCAAATTGTACCGAAATGTAAAGAATGTGCAACAAAAACTAGAGAAATAGGCGTACTTTATGTGATATTTAGGTACTTTCATTTTTCGCTTATGCTTTTGAACTACGGCATAGTTTAAGTCAGTTATGGTAGATGTAACAAATGAAATGTAGGACAGTGAAATTTGACCCATATAGGTGTGATCAAATACTCCACAGATTGTGAAATTTGACTCCATGTTTTATTTAAATACTCCACAGATAGTAAATCTTAACCCATAATATTGTATCCATAATATAGTTAACAGATAGCGAAATTTGACTTATAATATTGTACTCATGTACTCATCAGATAATAAAAACTCCAATACTCCATATATATATATATATATATATATATATATATATATATATATATATATATATATATATATATATATATATATATATATATATATATATATATATATAATACAAATCATATGGCGAATAACAACCCTTTCAACAACCAGACTGGTGGAAAACACAAATTACACACAGACATCTACTCGAAACCAACCGACAAACACCAGTATTTCCTCCCAACCAGCTGTCATCCAAAACACTGCATTAAGAACATTCCATATAGCCAGGCACTGAGGATACGCAGAATTTGCTCCGACGATGAAAGATTCCTAGAAAGGTCTGAAGAGCTGGCTAAACGTTTAATTTACCGAGGCTACGACAAAGACCTGATTGCGGAGGCAATCCAAAGGGCCAAACAAACAAACCGTGATGACCTACTCAGATATAGACAGAAAGCAAAGGTTGATAGGATACCATTTATTCTGACCTATCACCCAGACAATCCCAAAGTAGGTAAAATCATCGCAAACCACTGGCCAACCGTGCAATCGTCAGACATACTAAACCTAATACTTCCGAACAAACCTGTAGTAGCTTACCGGAGACCAAAATACCTGAAGGACATCCTAGTCAGGGCAAAGCTAACGCCAATCGCTAGTCAAAACCAACCTAGTCAATCTGGACCCTGTGGCGATAAAAGATGAAAAACCTGTCAACATATGATAGAGACCAAGACATTCACTAGCACAGTGACTAAAGAAAAACTAAACATACATGGTCCAAACAAAACGTTCAAAACAGAGAATGTGATTTATCTCATCACATGTAAGATCTGTGGCCTTCAGTACGTCGGAGAAACTGAAAAGCTGAAAAGCTACACAAAAGGATAAACCTTCATAGATCTGATTGGATGACAAAAAAGCTGTACAGAAGCCCGGTCGCAGAACACTTCTCCTCCCCATGCCACACTTTCAGTGTTATAATACTTATCACTATTGCCAACAATCACAGCTGGAGTTCCGAAACCAGGAAGGAAAAGGAATCATACTGGATACGCCGCTTTAGAACATTGAAACCCAGCGGTCTAAACCAAGAGGACTAGAAAATGAAAACTATGCACTAGTAGAATTTAACATTTTCTAAATCTTATTATCCTTCAATTTTTACTATAAGAATAACCGGTATAGAATCAAATATCCGGGATATAATCTGCGTTACATATGTACAAAAAGTAAAAATAGATGTCGCTTTGGCTTGTAGACTTTTAGGGAATTATACAACGTTTTCAGTTTCCGCAACTAGTCTATACAAGTTGGTTGTATTTATAGTTTCAGCACATGTGAAGACAGCCATGTAGAGGTTTACAAACACAACGTTTTAGTGTTTTTTTTGTTTGTCGTATATATGTTTTGTATTTGCCTTTGAAAAAGACTCATTAAGAGTCGAAAGCGTTTAGGCTAGTTAGTTACTAGTTTCGTACTGTTCGTCGTCAGTTTATTGCATCTCTCTCTCTCTCTCTCTCTCTCTCTCTCTCTCTCTCTCTCTCTCTCTATATATTATATATATATATATATATATATATATATATATATATATATATATATATATGTGTGTGTGTGTGTGTGTGTGTATATATATATATATAAATTGAAATTTAACCTATAATGCTATAATGCCTCATCAGATAGTGAAATTTGACACATAATGTTGTAATTGAGTACTCATCAGATAGTGAAATTTGACACATAATGTTGTAATTGAGTGCTCATCAGATAGTGAAATTTGACACATAATGTTGTAATTGAGTGCTCATCAGATAGTGAAATTTGACACATAATGTTGTAATTGAGTGCTCATCAGATAGTGAAATTTGACACATAATGTTGTAATTGAGTACTCATCAGATAGTGAAATTTGACACATAATGTTGTAATTGAGTGCTCATCAGATAGTGAAATTGGGACTATAATCTTGTATTCAAGTGCTCATCAGGTAATTTTAATAATACTCACTTGAGATATTTTGACGCGTCACTCTGTTGAAGCATTCTATTTTTTATACTGGGGATTAGTTAAAGTTATGATAATCTATAAAAATAAATCATTAGATGCCAGCGATTCCAACAAATTAGTTGCAAGCTCCACAAAAACAAACCAATTTAAGCCAGAAATTCGATATATAATTGGCGGATTTGTAGCGTGACTTAAACTGATCAACCACGTATAATACGACTTAAAGACTTAACTTGGTGAAATTTGCGACGGGACTCAAAATAATCATGTGGTAACAAGTTGTATAAAATAGCAAATAACTACGTTTGAAATATTTACGGAGAAAAGATGTTTCATCTCGCGTTATGAATTGGTAGAGAAGGTCATTACTTTACGTTTCCTTAACACAAAATTCCAAGACTAAAAACAGCTCAGATGATGAAACAAACAAGGAACTGTATCGTTCTCACAACTTTTTGAACATATGGAAAGAGAATATAACGCCTTTGATTTTCAGTTTTTCCCCCCTGACGTAACAGCTATTTTGTATGCCATTTGCACTCGAATCAGCTAACATGAATTAACGGGAAAGACCACACAAAAATACAAAAAAAAAAAAAAAGAAGTAGGCATCCAAGATGTAAAAACCAGTTGCCGAAAAAGTGTATCTACTTAGGATTTCAAGCTGCAGTCTTTGCCCTTATGATTAAAATGTGGCTGGGTACTGTATACAGTAATATCAAGACTTTTTAGTCACTAGCTAGACTGTTTCAGCATTATTATGTTCCACTCACAATAATGTTTTAATACCAGCTTCGCTGAACAAATTAGCATAGAAAACAACCAAGAGTTATTGACTTATGTAACAATTATTGATTTAAGTCAAATTGAAAACACGCCTCCCATTGCAAATAAGTGATGTAGGAAAACATTATCTCAATTAACTTGTCCGATGAAACAGTTAGCATGAAAAATAATCTAGATTTCCTAACCATGAAAATAAAAATAATTAAAGTAATTAGGGTACACAAAAATCTGATTAGAATGGGTTTAGTAGGAAAATGGAAGACACTGAGAACTTATAGATTCCAGAATAGCTTTTTTTTGCCATGAAGAATATTACCTTGGATTATTGTTTATGGAGTATTGCCATTCAATCCATTTTTCAATTCAAAGCATCCAAAAAAATTGCTTGGCTTTTATTTGTTCACATGCGCAAAGATGTTAGTAGAAATATTGTGAAAAAATAAATATTATGGGGAACAATTTTTCATAAAATACGATCTCTTGATAAATCTTCTTTTTTTCTATTAATGAACATTGCAATGAAATTTACCAATCCTTTTTCCTTATAGTTTTATTGGTCATGGTTGTTGTCATCATTTTTCAGTTTTCGTCATCATCATATCAACGTTTGTCGTTATTAGTACCATTCTCACTAATTTCATCTCTAATGCGAGGAATCTGACAAAGAATAGATATAAAAATAAATGTACGTTCATGTGATGTATGTATGTATGTATATATATATATATATATATATATATATATATATATATATATATATATATATATATATATATATATATATATATATATAAATCATGAACATGAACTTGTATCAAAATATAACTATATATCAAAATATCCCTAATCTAGGACTGACGTAAAATAAATGTATCATTCATGACCGTCGCTTGATGCCATGAAAGCGGAGATAAGTTCTTATTTTCTGAAGTAACGAGCAGATTGGCGAAAATGTCCCATTTACTCTGAATATTGAATACCTGAACTACCAACGGAGGCATGACATTCTGTCCAAGTTTTTCTTATTTTGACAGAAAATTTGAAATACAGCTGTTGTTTTTTTTTTCTTGAGATTTCAGTCCTGTAACATTCATTGATTATGTAGGTTATAGTTCTATTTTGACATCTTTAGATTAGTTCTTTACATTATTTCCTTTGATCTGGAAGTTTTGTCGCAAGTTCATCAGATTAGTTCATATTGAAGACCCCCCCCCCAACAAACAACAACTTAAAACTGGCTGATGCTTTCATTAAGTTCCCATTTTGGACACATTCATTTAGTCATACCTGTCGAAAATAAGATATTGTGCAGAAGTACAGAAACTACTATTACTAGTGCTACTACTACTACTACTACTACTACTACTACTACAATGATATTGCTAACTAATTAAACTTTATTTCGTTATACCAATTTTACGTTATTTCCGTTTAAATTAATTTCTTTTAATAATAAAATCTTTGGCTGTTTTATCCAAAGTCAATATATAAAAAATTTGATTTATTTATACAGAATCCAATATCCTGATTTGGGTTCGAATATCATTCGAGTGGTGTACGGCAAATAGGTTCCAAATATAATCAAGCAAAACAATAATAAATAATGGTAGGAGATAGAGGATTATGGATTTAAGAGAGGTGAACACACACATGTTTATTTTATTATGTTGTTTTTTCATGACAACGATTTCTAGAGATCTAAACTCTGCATCGTTGCGTATGCATTTTTCTATACCAACAGCTTACATACATAACGATGGAATCGTGTGATGTCAACGTTATAACAAGTAAAAGGTTTTTATAAGAGAGAGAGAGAGAGAGAGAGAGAGAGAGAGAGAGAGAGAGAGAGAGAGAGAGAGAGAGAGAGAGAGAGAGAGAGAGAGAGAGAGAGAGAGAGAGAGAGAGAGAGAGAGAGAGAGAGGTGGTGGTGGTGTTGGTGGTTTGAATACCTAGAGAAAGTTGTCAAGATATGCATAAATGTAATTGTATACATGAAAATCGTTAATGTAGTATTACCATTAAAATGGGGTTGTATTCAACACGTGAAATAATGATTTTCCATCTATTTTTTAAAATTTAATTTGATTTTATTTCATTATGTTTACGCACAATGTCATGTTCAATAAGTCGAACACGGGAAGAAGTAAAAGCACAATAACAAGAAGAACAAAAAACCAAAACAGCAAAATAAAACAATGACCCCCTAAAAAAACTAAACAAAAAAAAATATAAAATGACAAATACCTTCACCACAAACAAAATAATGGCTAAATTATTCGCAAATTTCTTCTTACAAATCGATAGTTATTGAGAATCAGTGTTTCAGCACCGTATTTCTTTTCTTTTTTAAACGCACACATTGCAAGACCTTCCCGCCACCCACAAATCCAAACAAAATCATTTTTATTCGTGTGTTGATCTGTCAGGATATGTCATTTGACTGAAGCGTGACAAATGCAGTTAAAGGTCACCACATATAAATAACACGTTTCTGTTAGCAACCGTAATTTCAAACAGATGACGTAATCGGCGATTATGGTGGTGCTCTACAGTATCATATTTAGCATAGAATTAGAATTTTATAGAAAAAGAATTTTCCCGGGTTTCCTCACAAGTTATACTGTTTTTTTTTTTTTTTAAAAAAAGACTTTGTATATCTTAGGTATTGTTCAAAGAACCTTTCATTCCCTTTTTTTTTGGTCTATGATTGATGGGTGTAATATGGGTTAGAGAGTATACAGCTTGGTCTTGCTCCAGATGTGCACCTTTCAAAAAGTGCTAGCTCAACTTGCTCATTTTCACTTCCCGAACTTCAGAGGTAAATTGTAAAAAACGAGAACCATAACTTTTTTTTTTTACATTTTATGTATTTGGTAATTCATTCATTGCACTTTTAGAAGCTGGTATTGTCTAGTTTGGAAAAATTCATTTTTCCTATTTTAATAGCTGCCAAGGATAGTGTACTTTAGACAAATTCAGGTTGATTTTTGGAGCACAAGGGAGCAGTCATTTTAGTTAGTAGTGTGCTAAGATCATTTAAAATATCCAAAAGTAAAATATCCAAAGAAATTTCAGCCACATTACATGAAAATAGTATAAAGGTATACCAACATTCTTTCTACTATGCATGTTTAAAATGCAAACAACTTCACCATACATACATCACTGTCTCAAAAGTACATAATAACTGGTGAGTGCCACCTAACTGAGCTTGCAAGTTTTACGGATAGAAGTATTTGCCGACATAAAATTTAAACGACACGACACAAACAGCATTGAAATTCGATCATATGAATTTAGGAATATTGATTGGTGATATTGTAAACACGTTTTAGCTGCTAACATTAGTTACATTTTCTGTGCTGTTACGAAAATGCAATATCAATTATATAATGCAGGAATGCAATTTGATGATGGTATACCTAATATAAATAAATGACGCAGTTGCATATGTGCGATGAAATGTAACCAGTCTAAAAAGATTAATTGTATTTTGCATAGCAGTCTTTTGGTATGCCTTTTGTGCTTGCAAGGTTGTAAGATATGTAGAAAAAGTAAGTGGCATGTGAATTTGTTTGACTTTCAAGCGTGACTAATGGCATGATTGCTAAAGTTAATACAGTGAAGATATTTTATCGCGTTTAAAAGAACTCTATTATTATACGAATTGGACCTGTATTAGCAACGGTTCTCGTTTAACAATAAAGATCGATGTTTTCCAGACATTTAATCATATGTATATCTTAACAATGCGTTATACATCTAAGCCAGAAGTATTTCCAGAGGACAAACCAATTTGTGGTGGGTGGATTGTTTTGTTGTTGTTTTTTTTTATAAAAAAAGAACAAAAACCTGACATCAAATACAACGCCGACTTAGAATATATATACACACACATACACACACATACACACACACATACACACACATACACACACAGACACACACCAATGGCTTGCGCCTGAGACAGCCTCTGACAATTAAATCCAGCTCCAGGCATTCACGAGTGGCTTAACTACTAAGCCCGGCGGAATTTGTTTAAAGTAACTGGAGAAGGGATGGCAGGCGAGTTTCTGGCGCCTGAAAACTAAATACTTGGGGCAGATGGTGCCCATTAACCTTTGGTGGTAGCCCGTCTAGGAGAAGGTAAATTATGACTTCAAACCTTCGCTGCCTTACGACTATATCCATACATGGGAAAGGCTAAGGGAGTAAATCACAACGGAAAATCCGGAGACGAAGTCCCTAAGGCTATTTGACACTGCTTTTAGTGTCATCTCGGCAACTCCTGCGACATGGCTGGTGCCATGACGTATCGGCTTGTCCTTTCCCTTTGATCCATCAGCTGCGTTGAAAGGGGTAGTCAGTTGCATGGGCAACAGCTAATTCTCCATATCATTCTGTCCAGGCTTGCGCCCTGGAGAGGACACTCCAGCTTCGCTTCATAGCGTCGACACAAAACGGGAAGCAACAGTTACCGCCACAGATAGCCTGCCTTGCTGGGTGCGCAGGGCTTTAGATACGTGAGTACATGACAAGCGGGCTGCAACTACTGCACCAGGAAACAACAAAAGAAAAGCAACAAGGAAATCAACAATCCTCAAGCTTGGTACGTGGAACTTCCGGACTATGCTGACTGGGCTCTCAGATGATCTCCTGGCAATCAGTGATGTCATCAACGAGAAACTTGTAAGACTCCATGTCGATATCGCCTCACTACAAGAGACCAAAAGACACGGATACCAGATTCTGAGTCCCTCAGAGAAAAGAACTACACGTTCTTCTGGCAAGGAAAGAGCACTGACAAAGGGAGTATGAAGTTGGCTTGGCTGTCAGAAGCTCTCTGCTGGCGATGATAGAACCTTACCAACAAGTAAACGAAAGACTGCTATCTCTTCGCCTCCACACCACAACTGGGCCAGTTAACCTGATCAGTGTTTACGCTCACACACTCAGTGCCACCACAGATAACAAGGAGGCATTTTACAACGAGCTCGACTCGTTCATTGACAAAATTCCAAAGGAAGAGAATTTGATATTAATGGGCGACTTCAACAATACGTTGAGTGCCGATCACGACTCCTGGCCTTTGTGTCTCGGCAAATTAGGCGTTGGGAAGATGAATGAAAACGGGCAACGACTACTACAAATGTGCTCGTACCACAACCTCGGTGTCACCAACTCATTTTTTTTTCAAACAAAACCACAGCACAAGGTATCTTGGAGGCATTACTTATCCAAACACTGGCATCAAGTGAACTTGATCATCCCGAGACGATCTGCCATGAAGGGTGTGCTGCTTACTCGTACATTCCACAGCGCTAACTGCGACAACGATCACTCACTAGTTTGCTGTAAATTTAAGCTTCATCCAAAGACGATTCATCACTCTAAGCAATTGGGTAAACCACACATTGATGTGAGCAAGACGTCATATCCAGACAAGGTTGAAGAATACACTTACGCAGTCTCCAAGGCGTTCAGTTCAGAACCTTTCTACGGTAGTGCCAAAGAGAGATGGAACAACATCTGAGATACTGTGTACAGCACAGCCACAAGAATATTTGGTAAGAAGCAGACAAAGAACAACGACTGGTTTGATGCCAACTCCGCCACACTCATGTCAGCAATAGAAGAGCGTCGCAGTGCCCACCTGGAATACAAGCATTCACCCTGCCAGAGGACACTACATGCATATAGGTCTTCCAGAAGCAAAGTGCAGAGGTTAGCAAGGTAGTGCGACAATGAAGAATACTGGCATCAGCTTTGTCAGAGCATCCAGTCAGCAGTAGACAATGGAAACATCAGAGGCATGTACAATGGCATACAGAAAGTAACGGGTCTCACAAAGAAATTGATAGCACAACTGAAGTCTTCTGCAGGCAATACTATCCACCAAAAGGGCAAGCAGATGGAGCGCTGGATGCAGTACTAATCTGAACTGTATTCCAGAGAGAACCACGTGACCAATGATTCCCTCAGCGTCATTGAAAACCTCCCTTCTATGACAAAACTGGATGAGAAACCTACTGCCGCAGAACTAAAGATGGCCTTAGAGAAACTGACCACAGGTAAAGCCCCAGGGAAGGATGGCATCTCAGCTGAAGTCGCCAAGTGCGGCGGCAGTGTGTTGATCACACACCTTTATAAACTTCTCTGCCAGTGCCGAGATGAAGGTGCAGTGCCTAAGGACATGATAGACGCCACCATCATAACCCTGTACAAGAACAAGGGCGACATAAGTGACTGCAACAACTACAGGGGAATATCACTTCTAAGCATCGTGGGTAAAGTCTTCGCAAGAGTCATAGTGAACAGACTGCAGATAATTGCTGACAGTGTATCCAGAGTCTCAGTGCGAGTTTCGCGCAGAGAGGTCCACAATCGACATGATCTTCTCCATCAGGTACGTGCAGGAGAAGTGCAGAGATCAACACAGACCCCTTTTCCTGACTTTTATAGACCTCACCAAAGCATTCGATCTGGTCAGAAGAGACGGGCTCTTCAAAATCCTGACGAAGATTGGATGCCCTCCAAAGCTGTTAAGCATGACCCTGTCCTTCCATGACGACATGAAAGACACAGTGCAGTGTGATGACTCATCTTCCGACCCATTCAGTATCCACAGCGGAGTGAAACAAGGCTGTGTCCTTGTCCCCACGCTCTTCGGCAGATTCTTCGCTGTCATACTTAAGTACGCCTTCGGGACGTCCACAGAAGGGATCTACCTGCATACTGGTTCAGACGGCAGACTGTTCAATCTTGCATGACTGAAGGCAATGAGCAAAGTAAGGAAAGCAACCATTAGGAACATGTTCTTTGCAGATAACGATACTCTAGTCACTCACACAGAAGCTGAACTGAAACGCCTGATGGACCGCATTGCTAAAGCATGCGATGAATTCGGGTTGAGCATCAGCCTAAAGAAAGCCAACGTGATGGCTCAGGACGCGAACCCTCCGAGCATCGTCATCAACAACTACAAACTAGAACTAGTCAGTACCTTGGCTCTACCATCACCAACAACCTCTTACTTGACGGCGAGCTTAACAAGCGGATTACAGAGGCGTCAACAACTATCTCTAGATTGTTGCATAGAGTTTGGAACAACAGTATGCTGACACTTAACACTAAGATCTCCGTGTACCGTGCCTGCGTGCTTAGCTCTCTCCTGTACGTCAGTGAAACTTGGAACCTGTACGCCTCTCAGGAGAAAAGACTGACCGCCTTTCATATGCGCTGTTTCTAATGCATACTCGAGATAACCTGGAGCAGACATCGTAGAGATATGACTGAAAAATTGTTATAGCTGGGTTAAGAGTCTAAATCACACAAACATACGATAATATTTACTAATTTCAGCTTCATCTGCATCATTGTCATTGAACATGTCTGAATATATATATATATATATATATATATATATATCTATATATATATATATATATATATATATATATATATATATATATATATATGCATGCAATATAATTAATTTCCAAAAGGGTTCACGTGAACCCACTTGACCTATGTTTCGGGTGCCCAGACACTAAATCGAATATAGAAGATATTTTCTTTAAATCCGGGATAGGTCAGTTGTCCTTCCTGTTGTGTCAGCTATGTTCATCAAATGAAAACATGTGCATTAAATCAGTTGTCCTCCTTACGTCATCAATTATATGCAAAGAACCATATATGGATTAGGTCTGCTGTATTCCCTGCAAAGAAACATATACGGATGCTGCACATTTATCGTTTAAAATTTGTTTTAAAAAAGTATTTTTCATGTCGAAATGACCATACTCGTGACATCCATCCTAGACATCATCGGTGGCCAAGTGGTAGGTGGTTGCGAGTTCGTTCCCCAGACAAGATATACCAAAGACTTATAAAAATGGTACTAAAAGCTACCTCGTATAGATTTTTGGAATTTAGACCTTTTGTCTATATTGCATTTAGACGGTGAATCCAATAGGTTTCCTTTAACATATGTTCCCTTTTAGAATTAGCTATAAAAAAAGGTTGAAAGGAACTCATTTGGAGACGGAACGTCTGTGAAAGGAATCACGGTACTAATTCAGTTTCCATAGTGATCTTATGCAAACACCATGATATTAAAAATTCAATAAATAAAAATTCCGTTTGCCCATGATCAAACCAATATTTATCAGTATAGATGAAACCAGGAAGTCAGCTTCTGTGTAGAAGAATGGATGTGAGCCGCGGCATTTTAACGTGCTATCAATTCCGCTCCAAAGATACAGGTGTTAATTTTAGCAATGTTCCAAACTCAAGATTTTAATGGACTGAAATTCTATCAATAAAACATTCTATTTTTTTTGCACTTACAACCGGGATAAGCTCTCAATAGAGTCTTTTTCCTAAAAATACACCTTACATTATTAATCAACCCTGGTAATAATGATCTATATATACTGCATTTAATTTTCACCTATATCCAGTCTGGTTCCCATTTTTCCATAATGTTAGTACTGTGTTCTAAAAGAAAACCTGGTTGATTCGCCGTATTAATATGATACAAAGGTCTAAATTCCAACACTCAATAAGAAATTTGATAAATGTTTGTACAAATATTTTGTAAAAGCTATGTGTTATGCTCTGTTAAATATGTGAGGGATTCGCATTTAAATATCTTCCTCTGTCTACAACTATTTAGAATATTTTTATATTAATCTAATTTATAGAAGAACTTAAATAATGAAAGTTGTAAACTACATCATGATAATAAGTTTACCAGCCAGTTTCGAAAGAATGAGCATTACAAAAGAAATTTTCAATATATTAAAATTAATTATTGATATAATACTTATAATTATATTATTGTAAGTATTAAGCAAATCATAATTTTTATTATATAATGGAGTTTTTATGGAATATTTAATAATCTTCAAAATTAGGACTATATGGAGGTATATTAAAAATTATGCATAATAAAGACATTAATCTCAAGCTCTCATTATATATATATATATATATATATATATATATATATATATATATATATATATATATATATTTATTTATTTATTTATTTATACACACACACACACACACACATATATATATATATATATATATATATATATATATATATATATATATATATATATATATATATATATATATATATATATATATATATGTGTGTGTGTGTGTGTGTGTGTGGTGTGTGTGTGTGTGTGGGGGAACCCAAGAAAAAAATCGTTTCAAGAAGTAGAAATGGCTTCAGTACACCTACCCCGAGACACCTCTGCCAAACAAATATGAAAATTTATTTTAAATTTTGGGTGACTGCGTATATGTACGCAGTTGTTGGGTCGAATTTCTGTCTCCGATCCATAATCTACCATATAGATCTACTATTGTTACAATTTAGTTATGATCATTTATAAAAGTTCGTCACTTACCACCAGTGTAACAGCAGTAGCGATCAGAATTAATTCCTTGTCATGTAAGTAAAGATAAAACTTTATTTTACCACTTATCAGGCAAATGTACCCGGCCAGTTCTTTCGTTATTGATTGTTGATATGATATCGTTTATTGGGAACAAATAATTTTGATCGATATAGATCAATGGTGATTTTAGTGTATATTTGTTGACTGATCGGATGATGGATATTATTGAATTTAGTTGACATTTCGTCGCTTTATTGCTCAAACTAATCCGAAAATAATCACTACAATCGTTATTAATAAGCCATAATTTTAGTTTGTCGAAATTTGTGAAATTTCTGAAGCATCTTCCAGGTAATTCATTTTTAATTTAACTGTAAATTGTTTACCGTCGATCATCAAATTTTTGATTTTACTGTTTCGGCTATGAGAAATTATAAGATTTTTGAACATTATTTATACAAGTTCAGACAAAATTTATTTAAAGAAAATATCTTAAATAACTTAATTTAAAGAAAATTATTTTTTGTCAAAGAAAGTATAAAATATATCATCTCCGACGGCTTTTGTGTGATAAGGATCAAACGGAAGTGAATTTATTCCGTCGACGCAAAACTGTTTTTCAACAAAGTTTCTCAAACTACGTGTTATAGAAACGTCGGAATCAAGCTTATGCCGATTCTTTCTTATCGCCAGCGCTCTATCAAAACTTGCACAACTATCTAGTGCATACTTGTAATCGAGAAAATTGATATATTTTTACATACACTCAGGATATACCTTTTATTTTTGTTGTTTGTTAGTTTGTTGTTGTCGAACCTAATCACATACATTTTATAACGTAGTCCGATAAACTCTGCTATAACAGAAAAAGTCATTTCATCTTTAAACTTGCCAATAACTTTTTGTTTGTGTTGTCGTAAAATTCTCTATAGAGAAGATAAATGGAAAGATCATACAAATGTTTCTTATCAAGAATTTCTCTGTAGACATCCGAAAATGTTTCATAAACTAGCGAGTCAGTGCCAGTAAATAATAGTTTGTTTGACTGCCACTGCGACTTAACAAAATTATAATGAAAATCTTACACCAACCACTTTGACATATCATGTGCAGTAGCACCAACGTTAATTTTTTGGCTTGTTTTTATTTCAAATATTTTACGTCGTTGTACCTTGACAAGATATTTATTAAAAATTTTCATGCTGACGAAATGGTCTTCGGAATCAAGTTTATTTTGACGGTATCATATTTACGAATATTTTCCATTGTCTTACCAAATGCTGAATTATTCATCAACTTGAAAATGATTTTTTCAAAGTCGGTTGTCACGATAGCTCTACGCTTGGTGGTGGAATTAATATAACCTTCTTTCCAACGCAATTGATTAAACTTTAAAACACGATCAACTTTTTATAAACATGAACCAGCATCAACTGCTTGTTTTAAGTTTATCTATTGGAAATCGTAATTTCATTTGTGAAAGAAATTTGGAACATGTTTGTTTACCATCGAGTTATCTGATTTAGCCATTGCTTGTTGTTCTGACGAAGACAAACTCTAATCGATCACCTTTGACACGGCGCAAAATGGATAATTGTTATGTAAATCATGCAGCAATTCAGGCCAATAGAGACCAACTTCACCTTCAACGAAATATAAATGATCAAGTAACTTTCTCAGTTTCAACTAAAAATTGATTATTATTATTATTATATATATATATATATATATATATATATATATATATATATATATATATATATATATATATATATATATATATATATATATATATATATATACATTATTAGCATCAAGATAAATAATATACTTCGACGGAAGATTTTTATCATAGCCAACCATATATCTATTTTTGGCGCATTCATTTTTTTGTTATAACGCTGATACTACTTCTGATAGCGCGTTCGAGAATTTAAACATTTCAGCATCTGTTAGTAACTCCAACTCGGTTTTACTAAACTTAAGCAAATCGTCCCATGGTAATCGTTGTGCGGAATAATACCAGCACGGATCTATAATTGTCATAGCTTAGTCGACGAAACTTTCAAAAACGTTGGCATGTAATAATACACCAGTTTTCAAGTATAAATCATGATACTCACAAGTTTTGCAACCAAACTTATTCCTGATATTTTTGAGCGTATTTGTACTCGTCATCTGTTACATTTTCACTTCTAGCGCAGAACAAAATTTATATCGGTTGGGTAACGATGTTTAATTAAACTTGGACCAATCGTCAAGACACTCGTACGGAAATACTTTTTTTTGTTGACGCAATATAATCATCAACAAAACAACTGCGTAAATTATCAAAATTGCTACAACCTCGGATAAGCTTGTCCAACGGCGCTTACATAAACTGTAGGTTTTCAATGAAACTCAGTTTACCTGACGTAACTGACATATACATTTCAAAATTATTTGGAATGCACTTTATAACATTGCTTATTTTGAGTCGTTCTTTAACTTCTTCGTTACCAAAGCTTCTACAATTATACGACTGTCTTATCCACGGAGATCGTATAGAATAACCAGAATAAAAAAGCGAGCATGAAACTTAAATTGCATCTGTCATGTGCTGGTTCACGATATTTGCTTGTCAAATGACAATGATCGCGCACGATCTCGCAAATATGACAATGTGTTGCCGTTGCAAACTTTATTTCTTGTTCTTCTGTTATTGTTATCATTGGAACAGTTTTTGTTAATTTATTAAAATTTTATCAACTTCGTTTATAAGATTTTTTTAACAATCAAACAGCAATTAGGCCTTGCGCTTCGCTGCGGAAAAGGTTGATCATTTTTGACAAGCTTGGATGAAAAAAAAAACAAATAAATTTATACGCAACTCCGCAAGGAACATGTTGCTGTGTTTTTCTTCTATTAGATTTTTTTCGGATTATTTTCTACATCAAATACAGGCTGTAACAAACACTCAAAATAAGCGTAAATAACAAAAGGAACATTTAAATGGAGTTTGTCATTTTTAAATTTCAAAAATTTTTCTTTTTCATCTGGCATTGTTATTTCTGAATATTAACATACTATTGTAAATGTTGGTCTAAATTTTCTTGCTTGCGCTGCTCTGCAAGCAACGATAACAAATATACTTTCTTTCTTTGTGTTTGTTATATTTCTCTCCAACTAGTCAGTTAAAGTTTTTGATCCGACTGTATTAATTTGTTTTATTAAAGAATAAGTTTATTGTTGATTGAGTAGCAGATGCTGAAATATATCGTGGATAAACAGTTTTTTCTTGTCAAAACCAAACACATCAACAGAAATATTATTCAGATGCTCAAACTTTGAAATTTTATTTTTAGCAACTGGAAAATTAATATCAGCAAACCCTAATTCTGACATTTAAGGAAAATATTTGACAAGATGATCGAAATGTTTTTCTGGTGGACCATGTGCTGAAAGAATGGCCAATAAAAAACATTTTTTGTCAACAATTTTAATGTTGATGCAACATCTTTTATTTTTTGTTTTAGGCAGTAGGTCGACGTACGAACTTCCTCAAAGTACGTTATACTTCATTGTATGAAATAAAACTTCAAATATCATTTCAAACTTCCAACCCGAACCAGATGCATTGTGCCTATCCATTTGTCACTTTTTCTTGATGTATTTCTTTGGCGAGCAAGGAAACATTTTCTGCGATATGTTATTTTGAAAAACTAACATGATTCTGTACTATTTACTTGATAATCATCTGAACATCAAGTTCACTTACTATAGTTGGATGTAGCAAATGAAACAATTTTGTTGACGTAAAATTTACTAACACATTTTGGTTGTCGAATTGTGTAACTGTTGTCAAATCCGGCAGATGCAGTAGCAATTTTCATATGTTGTTCTGTTAGGCTCTTTTCAGCAATGTCGCGCAACTTTAGCATGTTATTATATCATGTTCGACAAATATTTTAATACTGTTTCAAAATAAGTTTAATAAGAGATTATATTTTTAAGAAAATAATAATTTGATGATGACAAGTACATGTAAACAGGAGTATTATTAGATACATTCAAAATATAACCTATGCTTTGATCAGTAATAAAGGTCAATTATGGGTAACACTTGGTAAAGCAACGCCAGCCGAGTTTAAGATTAGTGTTAAATCAGAGGGAGGAGAACGTGCTCCAATATTTCGCAAAAATTTCATTTATTCGCTATTTGGCGGAGACTTACCCAATGGAAAGAGTGTACATAGTGTCAACGGTTCAATCAATGATGATAATATTGAAATGTTGTCTTGCAAGACAAGTGTTAGCAAGACCAAATGTATTATTTGTATGAGGCTTCCTATCGCAGGAATATGTGTAAAACAAAAATGAAAAAAAAATATAAGGAAAATTAGACAAAACAGGCTATTTGAAAAAATAATTATCGAGTACATCATTTTGTGTTTGATGTTTTTAATGCCACTATTCCAGGTAGTTTGTAATCATCCATCAAAACAACATTAAAACAGACAACTGTATTGAAAACATCAAGCTAGTTACGCAACGAGAAAATGTTAAAAAGGGTGTGCTGGAGGTATTAGACACGGTAAACAAGTAACTTTAATAAACCTTAAAACGGGAGAAACTATAAAATTCAAGTCAACTAATTGTGCTGCTCGATATTTTGCTCGATATTTTAAAATGAATTTAATATAAAAAAACAAAGTTTGTTGCAGATGGCATAACAAGATACGGTACATCTATAGTAACATTTGATATAATCGTTTTTAAATAAATAATTAAAATCTAGAAAACCAATTTGTGCTTGTTCACGCTTACTGATGCAATTGTGTGACCTAAGAATTACATCATCGCGATTATATTTTACCAGGGTCACAGGTCACATTTTTTCGGCAGACGTTAACAACATTCTATCGAGCATACCGAGAGATACAATTACATCAAATAATTTAAAAACATCTCCTAGCAAATACTGTCGAACAGTTTATTCTATATCGTTTGTTTTTGTTTAAATATCTATTTGCTCATTATACTTTTTTGACTAATATTTATTTTAATATATTACACAAAAATAATTTAAAGAACAAACAATATTCTAAGTAGTTCATCCTTGTTTATGCAGGTATTAGCCCAAAGGATCATATCGTCATAGTCGTAAACAATATTTACAATATGACTATGCTGTAGATGAGTTTCTTTCTTTTACGGCAAGCAGCACGTTATCGTTTGCCCCGGCTATGAATGGTAGATTGACTGACATACTTAAATATTCTCTTGCAAAAAGCTTGCCTGATAGCTTTGTTATTATTATTGCTCGTTCATGATTTTTCATATCGCACATGTTTATTTATTAAATTAGACAAAAGTAAATTATAATATGAATCAGATTCAAAGATTAGGCTATATCTTCAACGACATTAATTTTTACAGCAGGTGAATTTGTTGCAGGCGTCGGAAAGGCCGAGGAGCATTTAGATGACAAAGATGATCATTAAATTTTTATACGACAACGACAGTGAAGCTGTTTTCCAGTAATTGACAAAAAATTATATGGCTGACCATAAAAAATAGCAAAACTGAATTTTACTGTCGACAACAATCAGTTGTTTTTGCAACTGTTAAAACTGCTTTTAAACGCTAGGATATCCGGTAGACAAAAAGTATAAAATTCAATTTTATATTTGTCAAAATATTTAATTTAATGCCAGTCGCCAAGGAAAGAACATTGTATTTGTTACAGCTGTGCAAATCTGTCAAATGTAGATCGATCCATCTCAAGTATTAGCAAATTTATAAAATATTACTTTTGGATACTGCTAGGCGATTTTATTGCCCGAGTTGGAATCCAGTTATTAAATTTATTGCTGTATCAGCACCATTTTATTAAACTGTTATCGCCGCCTGTTTTGATAATTTGTTTGATCTAAGCACGTAGGTAACAGGAATTGTCGTCAGAATTTTATCAATGATTAACACTTTTTCGATCCAGTTTGGAATAAATCCTTTCTCAAATATTATTGCTGAACGATCAGCGAAAAGTTTCCTATGTATTTTTTTTTTCATTGATAAAGGTTTGTTGATTTTTCGTTTAGTGTGCTATTATATCGTTCAACAATAACACTTTTATCTTCGTTCGAGGTTGCACACTTTTTAATATTATTCTACTAATAACATTGTTGAAACTTTTATTAAAAACTACTACTCCATGGTCTGTTCAAATTTTGTTTTGTCGCCGCTCAATATTGATACCCCTGTTTTATCATGTACCGGCACACAAAAGCCGTATTTCCTAACGATGTCAATCACATTAAAGAAATAATTTTATTGTCATTAAACTGAGCAATACCAAACATATGAACTAGATCTATCTCCCATATATTATCAATGGCATTCGCGGAAACCATACATCACGGAAACGTTTTTTTTTTTTTTTTTTTTTTTCATTTAGTCAACGTAGTTCGGTTGGTAACAGTTGCATATTTTCATCACCTAATCCTAATTTTAACTTTGTTCCAATTAATTCCTGAACAAGTTTTCCATTGACTTCCGCGTAGTTTTGCCAATTTACCAATTGATTTGTAAATAATCCCAAAAAGCGGCACGCTAAGTTAGATAGGTTGCCAACCTATCTATGATCCATATTATTGACCTTGAAGTTGCGAATAAACTAATACACGCCTTTCGTACCCTAATGTATTAGATAACGTCAACCCGTTCGGTACATTTATTTGTTTAAGGTTTGAATGGAGATGAGAGTGATAATTTAATATTAAATTTACACCCTTAGAAGTTTTGCTGATTTTTCACGTATTTACTACCCCCCCCCCAGAAAACGATATATCGGCTTTGACTTGAGTGTTTTTTCTTTATGTCCAATTGCTTAGTCGTAGGATTTATCTGGATTAGCCTAGATCAACAATATAATTTCACTTTTATGGGATTATTTTCAGACCATTCGGGTGGCCTAGTGGTTAGAGTGTCCGCATCGTATGCGGAATGTCATGCATTCGAATCCTGGCCGAGTTATGCCACAGACTTATAAAAATGTTACTGTTGCCTCGTTTGGCGCTCAGCATTAAGAGGTTAGTGTTATGACTGGTTGGCCTGGTGTCACGATAATGTGACTGGGTATTGTCACATCATGATGCCCCAGTACTAAACGTCACTATAAACTGCCACACTGTAGACGTCGTAGCTATAAGACGGAAAAATTATTAAAGCTGCGTTCAAAATCCTCTTGGAAGTCAATGTATAATCTGTTTCATAATTACAGATGATGTTTTCTTGAATGAATAAAATATGTCATTATTAATTATGTAAAATATGGTTGGGCCTATTATAGACACCGTGGTACACCCTTAAAGATTTTTTAAAGTGACATTTTAACTACCTTACTAGGCACACCGTCGGCTTTTACTCATATAACTAGTAAGAAAATTAACACAATCATTATATGTCCGATATACTATCAAGTATTATTTAATAAACTGAGAAACACTCCGTCAAAAGCCTTTGACTGTTCCATTAAAGCACACCTACATGGTTGTTGTCAATCTAGGCGTGCATGCGATCAACATAAATATCAGTCAAACTTGAGCATGACAGCCGACATCAATAGGTAGAAATATTGTTTAAATATGCATTCAGACTTTACATTGTCACAAATTGCTTTCCTAAAGTGTTTGACATAGTTGATACAAACGTTTTACAGGTCTGGATAATTGTCGCACAACCTTCATGGACAATTTATAAAATAATAAAAAAAAATCTATTCCGACTAATGGACCCCTAGTCTGAGGGAAACAACTGCAAGCTTGTGACAACTAAGCTTATAAGAGTTGCTTCCCTTGACCCACAATCTATCTGATATATGCGTACTTGACCTGACTGTCCTAACAGTAGTTTCTAAGAAGTTGCATCAAAGAGGTTCTGTGATTTGCGACCACACGAAACAAACGACTTGGTAGGGAGCAAATATTATTTGATCACAATGGGAGGATACCTTATTTTGCAATTGACAGGACTCCTTTCTGCCCAAACCATACGTGACTTATGTGTCCTCGGTACACCAAGCGCCTTCTTCTTCTGTAGTAATCTCAGCAGTTATTTGACTTGAGATGTGGACGAGACGGGTGGGGAAAGTTGACTAATGGAGATCCACTTTTGTAATCTTTTGCCCTGGATTCAAGCTTTTAAAGTCGACAGTTATGTTCCATGCCTTTCTATAGACTACGTGCTACCAGGATGTCCTCACCGATAGGCTGTACTAATATTAGTTCTACGAAATATCGGAGAGGACGACTTACATAGTTGGTCTACTTACCCTTGGCCATTATGCCTCCCTCCCACCACTATTGTGTTGCCATGATTTTCAATTTCAAGTTTAAGATTGAAATACTCAGTCTAATATTTAGTCTGATGGTCTATCACTCAGTCTAAAAACCTAATACTCAGTCATTACACAACCATCATTCATTTAATTTTTACTTTAATAATACCAGGATCTAATTAATATATATATATATATATATATATATATATATATATATATATATATATATATATATATATATATATATATATATATATATATATATATATATTGCATGTCTTGGCATTGCAGAGAACGACCCAAAAAGAAAAGAAGTAATCTCAGTAGCTTGCTAAAGGCAATTGACACCTCGCGAAACGATGACAAGGGGTTTTGGCACCCCAAGATCTATGACGCCCGTGCTTTTGGTGTCCCAAAACCTCTAGCCTGGGAAAACCGCCCCGTCCGCCTCCCCCCACCCGTTAGTACACTACTGGGTTTTCTGACATGAACTCACTGGCAGAGAGGACCATATGAGAACCGCTTCAGCAAACGACCAGAGGTGCAAACTTCCTGCTGTGAGATTCGGGCAGAGACGTTAAAAAAAAACCATTCTGATGTTTGGCACTAATTAGAATCAATTTTCTTCTTGAGGAACGCGACCATTGGATTACGAATGGGACTTTCGTTGTGTCACGGATCATTTTTTACCAAGTCTTTACTGTCTGCAATTTGATAGGTAATTCGTTCTTTCCTTTACGTATAGCCATTAAATAAGACGGAACAAGGCTATGAGCAAATAGTACGAAAACTTCAAGAACGTCGTCAATTCCTTGCAGAGGGTGAGTAAAGATGTCAGATATCGAGAAAGCAAGTTAGTACTAGTGCAAACCTGTTATCCACCCAGTCACATTATCCAGACACCAGGCCGACCAGTACTAATACTATCATCCGAATGCTGAGCGTCAAACAAGGCAACTGTTAGTATTATTTTTGTAAGTCTTTGGTATGACTCGACCGGGGACCACTAGGTCACCGGAGCTGTTTAAGGATATATTATGTTGTATTTGTTATTAATAATTTCTTTATAAGACATCGCTTCGGTGGCGTAAGTGATTAGAGCGTCTGCCTCGGGTGCAGGATATCGAGAGTTCGATTCCCGGCTGAGTCACACCAGAGTCTTATTTAAAAAAAAGGTACTAGCAGCTGCCTCGCTTGGGACGCATTACTAAGATGTTAGTGTTAAGAATGGTTGGCCTGGTGTCAGAATAATGTGACTGCGTGGGACATGATGCTACATGTCTGCGGCAAAAATACACAAATATACATTTATTGATATAACACTAATAATGCAAACACTTACACTACCTCTCATGATGGCAAATGAAATAAATATAAACTGATTCAAATTCTGATATTCAGCTCTTAATTGCACAGCTATTTCATTGCACTATACTGGGAACTCAAAGTCAATTTTTCCACTTGTAACATGGTTCAAATGTCGTATAGTGCCACAATTGGGCTGCATAAATACAATTCTTCAGTCCATAAGACCTATGTATGTATGTATGTATGTATGTATGTATGTATGTATGTATGTATGTATGTATGTATGTATGTATGTATGTATGTATGTATGTATGTATGTATGTATGTATGTATGTAGTAAGGGAAAACAAGAGTTTCATTTCAAACCCTACTTTTGCCCCTCCAAACAAATACAAACTATGTCCTAAACTCTACCCCCCATCATTTTTTTCACAAAAGTATAGTAAGGTTTCTAGCCCACCCACCCCCTCTCTCTGTTATTACAGTGTTAGTAAATCCAGGTAGAGATAATGCTATGTGATCGGTATCCAGGTAAGCTTACACAAACTCTGTCATTATACCACAACAGGTGGTAGCCTACTTTCCCCGTCCTGTATTTTACACAACAACAGGTGCAGTCCCTGTACAGGTAAGATGCCATGTAATCGGTGAATCATCCAGGTAAGCTCACACAAGGATGCGTAATACAGAGATTGTTGAATTTGCCAGGACCAATGAAATCTCATAATACTCACATGTGATCGCCCGTGTATAAAAGACCTGTAGATTCTTAATTGCGCAGTGGACCCGGCCTTCACCAGGTAGACAGCTTTAATAATGCTATACGGAGACCCAAGCGGAAATTAGAACGTAGTGGCAAAGCGAGAAAGGTAAGTGATATTATTTTATACCTCATTACCAATGATTAATGTTTCAACTGTTGATATTAGAAATATTTCATTATCACGATTGTAGAGACTAAATTTTACATTACCGCTCTCACAGCGACGGGACTCAAATAAGTTTTTTGTTTATGGTTTGTTCAGAGGATATTTTTTGTCGATAAAATATATTTTTGACCGATCGAGATCAATTGTGAGTTTAGTATATTTTTGTTGGCTAATCGGACTGTGAAAGTTTTTAAATTCCGCTAGCAACTTTTGATACAATTGTTCGTGATAATTGAAATACTCGCTATTATCAGATCTGATGAGTGAAAGTTTTAGCTTGTCACGTGTTCCACTAAAACATGTACCTGATGTTTCATTATTAAATTCAACTGTCAAATGTTTGCCGTCCTTCATTAGATATTTGATTTTTACTACTGTAGCTATTTGTCATTGTCAAATTTTCAAACATTATTTTATAAGTTTAGATAAAATTTTAGTCGGAAAAGATAATGTCATCATCATGTCAATACCCAAGGGCAAGTGTATGTACCCCATTTTCGCAATAACGGTTGTCATCAAAATTACACAACCCACGTTTGATAATGACATCTGTTTCAAGCTTATGATGATTAGTCCGAATTGCCATAGCTCTCATAAAACTAACACCGCCATCAAGCGCGTACTTGAGGTCATCAAATTTCATAAACTTTTTAAGAAAATCACGAGGCAGACCTTTTGCTTTTTTCGTTATTTTATTCTTGTCTAACAATACGGCATACATTTTACTACGCAATCCGATAAAGTACTTGATAGCGCTTGAGTTCATTTCATCTTTGAACTTACCAATAACCTTTTTATTTGTGTAGTCATGAAATTTACTGTCACGTGAGTAATCAGAAAGATCAAACAGATGTCGATTAGTGTTCATGTCCTGATAGATGTCCTCGCATTCGATTTCATATACGAGTGAATCAGTATCTGTAAACAATAATCTACTGGCCGGCCATTGAATTTTAGCAAAATTATAATGAAAATCGTACATCAGCCACTTTGATAAATCTAACACTGAAGCTCTAACATAGATTGGCTTGTTTAGTTTTAGATTTGTTTTTCTTCTTTGTATTGCAATAAGATTCTCATTAAAAATTTTCATGCTCACAAAATCATCGTCTGACACAAGTTTGTTTCTGCGACTGATATCATTAACTAGTTCGATATTTACTCGTTTCCTAATATTCTCCATCGCCTTACCAAAAACAGAATTATTCATCAGTTTGAAGAAGTTTTTCTCAAAATCTGTTTTCGCTGCAGCTCTTCTTGAAGTGTTTGAGTTAATGTAACCTCTCATCCACGGCGACTGATTAAATTTTAGTACACGATGAACTTTTCTCAGCACAAGGCCGGCATCGACTGCTTGTTTTAAAACTTTGTGATGCAAAACATAATTACGTTTATGAAGCAAATTTGGTACTAGTTTCTTGACAATAGAATGTTGTCTTGGTAATGCTAACGCTTGTTGTTCTTTTGATAACATACTATAATCTATAACCATCGATTCCGCGCAGAAAGGGTAATCGTTATGCAATTTGTGTAGCGAATTTGGATAATCGAGGAAAACTTCGACGAAATATGAAATATCTTCGGGTATCTTTTTTTTCTGTTTCAGATAGAAATCGATCAGCCGTGATCCAATGAAATCCACCAAGAGTCATTGGTCCTATCATTGAACCATCGTACAAGTTGTTACAATCTAGATCAACTATATACTTCGAAGGAAGCTCAGGATTATACTCTTTCAAATATTTGTTGTTTGCTTCAGCATATTTTTTCGTTATCACGCTAATACCGCCTCTGATACCTTTTTCAATAAAATTGAACATATCAAAGTCAGTCAGTAATTCTAACCTTACCTTACTAAACTTTAGCAGAGCATCCCATGACAGCCCAGGGGCAGAATAATACCAGCAATGATCTAGTCCGTAATTATTATAACTCACTTATCGAAAACTTTCAAAAACATCTACTAATAATAACACGTCAGTTTTCAAATACAAATCATGATAATCACCAAAAGTCTCACAATCAAATTCTTTCCATATATTTTGTGCATACCTGTACTCGTCATCGGTGATATTTTCATTTTTAAGTTGCGAGTAAAATTTGTCTTTGTCAGGTAAAGATGTTGCATCAAATTTACTCCAGTCGTCGAGATATTCGTATGAAAAAATTCCTTTTTTTTAGCTAGTAGATTAAATTTATCTTCAAAACAGTCTCTTAGGTTATCAAATTTACTACAACCTTTTACTAGCTCATCTAACGAGGCTGCCATAAACTGCAGGCTGTCAATGAAACGCAATTTACCTAGCGTAACTGACATATACTTTTCAAAATTATTTGGAATGCATTTGATGATGTTATCGAGTTTCAGACAAGCTTTTATGTTAGGATCACTAAAAGCTTCCACGATAATGTTTTAGACGAGATTTTATATCAGGATCACCAAAAGCTTCTATTATAATATGGCTATCATATCCTCGAAAGTTGTGAAGAATAGCTGGAATAAAATCTGGAGCATGAAATTTTAAATTACACTGATCATGAGCCGCTCCACGGTACTGTCCGGTCAAATGGCAATGGCCATGTACTTTCTTGTCCCTGACGTTTTCATTATCAAAAGCTTTTTTTTTTTTTTTACAAATATAACAAATTTCCGCTTGCTCGTAATCGGATTCTTGTTGAGGTGTTAATTTAATCATTGGAGTTACTCTTTTCAAATGATAAGTAATATTATCAACTTCACTGATCAATTGCTTGAGAAGCCAGACAGCTGGATTTTTACCACGATATGATTTGATTGGCTTAGATAATCTAGAATCACTACAACAAACTACCTTGTACGCTACTCCGCAAGGAACATGATTTTGAGTTTTTTTTTGTACTAGATTGGTTAGGATTATTTTCTATACCAAGTACAGGTTGAAGTAAGCATTCGAAATCAGCGTATATGACGAAAGGAATTTTTAGTTTGTGATTATGATGGACAAACTGTAACACACTATCCTTTTTAGATGGCATTGTTATTCTTTGCACATCACTACAGTACTGCAAATGCTTTTGTAATGTATCATTGTTTGTACAACCATGCAAGCAGCGGTAACAAAAGAACTTTTTGTTGTTATTCTTATTGTACTGTTTACCAACTAATCCATGAAAGTTTTTAATCCAAACGTAATGACTTTTATAAAACAGTAAATGTATGGTTGATTGTGAAGCTTTTTCTGAAATATATCTCGGATAAACGTTTTCTTTTTCATCTAGTCCGAAAACGTTAATCGAAACATTGTTTTGCTTTTCAAATTTTGGTATTTGATTTTCTGCCACTGGAAAGTTAATATCTTTAAAATTTAATCTAATATACTAATTACTAATAAACTAATAAACTAGTTACTAATATACTTCTCAACACGACTAGCGTTATTTTTCTGCTGGAAATAGCGCGGAAAGAACAGCCCATTGGAGACATTTGTTATCTATGTTTTTTATATTTATACAGCATCTTTTATTTTTTATTTTTGGTGGCAGGTCGATGTACGAACTACCGCGTAATGCGTCATATTTCATCGTGTGAAACAAAATTTATTTGATCATTTCAAACTTCCAACCCAAACCTAATTCGGTGAATTCCTCTTTTCTTTTCCAAATTTCTTGGTGTATTTCATCAGATAGTGATAAAAGATCAGTCCCAAACAAAACACGTCTTGATTTTGTGTTAAAATAAGGGTCTGCAATTTCCTTGTCAGTCGATTTTTTCGTTACAAGTAGCTTTGAAAATATAGCATGATATTGCACTAATAATCTTATACTTTTGTGTTTTTCGAGCTCACGTTTTACAGTTGTCTATAGTAGGTGGTAAAGTTTTGTTGCAGTAAAATTTACTAGCACGATTTGTTTATCAAACCGATAACTATTGCCAAAACCTTCAAAAGCAGTCGCTATTTTTTCAGGTTCTCCCATAAAGCTCTTCTTGGCTATATCACGCAATTTCGACATTGCTATACTATAGTCTAATATCTAATTGATAATTTACCGCACACGGCACATGCGCTAGGGTTGAAAAAACAATTAGAGTTATACAAAATTACTATAGTATAATGACAGCAAATCTGACAAGCGCACGTGAGCAAGAGGTATATCACGTTTACCCAAAGTACAACTTATACGCTGGAAATGCATTAGGTTCGGTCATTAACATCAAAACTAGAATATCTGTTGGAAAAGCAATGTCAGCGGGTTATCAGTTTAGTGTAAAGGAAGATAATACCGAGAGGATTACAATGCTTAGAA
Source organism: Potamilus streckersoni (assembly GCA_016746295.1). Taxonomy (NCBI): domain Eukaryota; kingdom Metazoa; phylum Mollusca; class Bivalvia; order Unionida; family Unionidae; genus Potamilus; species Potamilus streckersoni. The sequence continues at coordinate 1,051,881 of JAEAOA010001326.1, forward strand.
AAGGTTTTATTTACACGTTGTTCTGCGATGACATTCCAGAGGGACAGCGTGTATATCATGTGAACGGTGCAGTTACTGATGACAACATTGAAAACTTATCTTTACAAAACGAGTTTCAGCCGCATCCGGTCTTTGATTTATACGAGGCTAACGATCACGGTATTATTAGAAGCAAAAAGACTAAAATAGTTCTTAGTACTATGAGCAATATGGGATATATCAGGGTAACTGTTAGAGGAAGACTAACCGATCAAGTTAATTATTATAGTCATAGGATAGGTTTGTTTACGAGGTGTTCAACGGATCTAGACCCAATGATCTGGTTATTAATCATATTAATAACTTAAAGAATGACAATCGATTGTAAAATCTGGAGCTAGTGACCCAGCAGGAAAATTTGAGAAAAGGACGAGGTGGTGGTATTAATTTTAGATGTCCAGCAAAACCTGTTGTTTCGTTAAACCTCGAAACGGACGAGGAGATGAAATTCAAATCAATTACAGCTGAGACGAACTATTATAAGATAAATCCCGCAGTCGTAAAATTTGTAGCTGATGGAGTAATAAAATCAACTTTTTCAAGCAAATACAATGCTAGGATTTGTTTTTAGATATGATGATTAAAAATATTTGATAGCTCGGTTTTATTCAAACAATGATGAGCAAATGCTATGATATCATTATGATCAAATTTTAGCGTTGTTACTGCACTTTCATTAATTTTATTTTTTTCTGCTTCTGTTAGCAATATTTTATGAGAATCACCTTGCATTACAATAACTGTCAACATAATATGCACTATAACCCGACAAACATTTTCTTACCGCTTCGGCTAGCTCATTGCAATTTAATATAATAACTTTTTGTGATATTTTACCTCGTCAGTCATCTGATAATAACAAGTTATATAAAAATATATTATAATAATGGACTTGATGAAACTACTCGCTCAACTATACGAAGAAGATACTAGTGACGTCAGCGATAAGGTCGCCAGCAATAAAATCACAATTACTAACAATAATTTTGTTGGTTATAGCGAAGATGATATTTTGTATAACAACGAATCTGATGATGATGATGAAATAGTCACTGTTGATGACAGATCTAATTACAGCAGACAAACAACTAAAAAATATAATGCCAAGTATCACATTGCAAAAAAATAATGAAATTTAATTTTATCGTTGCCGAACAGCAAATATTTTGGCAGCTAATCAGACCTTTCTTAAACATCAATATTCCAGGCCGACAGAAAAATATCAAATTCGATTTCATATTTGTCAAGATGTTTAATCTAATGACGATATCTGACGATCGCAGACAATATCTAATATCGATATGTACCCAGTAAAATGCAAATCTGTCAAACAAAAGTACGAGCAAATTTATGATAGCATTATTTCATAATTTGTTTGGTTGGGATCCAACTATTTAATTTATCGCTATACCCGCGTCATTTCACTAAACTTTTATCTCCTTTTTCCTAATTACTTTTTCAATAAGGAAAACATCCTGCTCAGTTTTCTGTAGTTCTTGTTCGTAAAAATCTACCTATGATAGGTTCCCCTGCCAGGTCTTTTAAAGCGTACGTTTCAGGTATTGTCAAAAGTACTTTATCAAGCACAAATACTTCTTCGCTCCAGTTCGGAGTAAATCCTTTTGCAAATACCTTTTTGGTCAAAGAAATTCTAACTTTATCACCAACCTTAAATTTATATCTGCGGTACATGTTTTCATTTGCTAATATTGGATTTTTAATAGCATTATTAGGTGACATTTTGATGGTTCGATGTTTCGTGTTATTATATTCGCCTACAATTCGAGAAAGGTCATCGATGTACCTGTTGGTGTTTTTAGCTGTCATATGTTTGTGTATTTTTTCGTTTAGCGTGCGATTAAATCTCTCGACAACAACGCTCTTACCTTAGTTTCCTGTAACATTATTTTAAATATTATTTTGTTCTAGAAACTGCTTAAACATTTTGTTAAAAAACTCAGCTCTGTGATCAGTCCAGATTTTATTTGATTTTGTTTCTGTGCTCGTTATTATTATTATTATTTGTTTTAGCGCATCAGTCATTGAAGTCCCGAAACAGGTACACTAAAAGCGTATTTAGTAAAAGCATTTATAACCTTAACCAAATACTTTTTTGGAGCATTATCAGCACCAACGTTAAACTGAGCCAGATTGGATACTTCCACCAAATCTATTGCCCAGATATCATCTACGGCATTAGCAACAACTTTACGTCTAGGAATTTTTTTAGGTCTATGTAGTTCGACTGCAAGATCATCGTATACTTTTTTTTCCAAGTCCTAATTTATATTTTGCTCCAATCATTCCCTGAACAAATCTTCTATCAAAACGTTCTCGTAGATTTGTTGGCTCCATATCACGTAATTCGTCTAACATTACTTTATCACAATCTGCTTTCGAGTTTTCATGATCACGATAACAGATATCATGACGCATTGCTATTGGATCCACTTGATTGTAAGGCTCTTGTCCTGGCAACGGATTATCGTTTTCATCTAGTTGTTGATCTAGCGGATTGTAAGGTCATGCATACCGATGATTTGATGAATAATATATTTTTTATATTTTTTGTTCATATACATTTTTATTACATCGCTTGGAGGAAGTCCAAACGAGTCAAAATAATTATTATTATAAACTGCTACCCAATGCGTACCGGATCCGTCATTGAAATCTTGCAAATTTATCACACACGAACTTACAGCTGACGGCGTTTTTATTGCTGCGAGTTCATCTTTAAAATAAACTCCGTGAAATCCAGGAACTGCTTTTAATTTATCAATTATATCAAAATTACTCAGCGGGGTGGTCGTGTTCCTGGTAATGTTAGGCCACGTCCGATTCCTAAAAGATTTGGCAGCAGACTTCCCGCTAGTCCCGCCAATAGTGGAGCGAATGGAATATTTCCTCATTGTTTTGTTTGATTTCATATGCATTTGCATTTTGGTGTTGGCGATTTTGTTGTTTTCTTTTTTGTTGTTTTCTTTTTTTTCTGGCGATTTTGTTGGTGGCGATTTGTTTTTCCGTTGTGGCATTATAATATATCAATTACATAAAATTCACAATTTTTTTATTCCACTTACACGAATGATACCATTACCCTAACAGGTTTCTTCGTTGCGCCAGAGACTGCTCCTGACATTGCTGCTAGTCCTAATGTTCCCAACACCGGCAAAACTTTAGGTATTATTGTGCTAGCTAATACTGTTAATGCCGGACCAAGAAAACCACCTTCGTTTGCCATCGCTGTCATTTGTGCAGCACTCAAATTTAAAATAAAAGTTTTTTTTTTACGATCATACTTCTTTGCTTGAATTTTTGTTAGCATTAATTTTGTTAAAACACCATCAGAAATATTAGGATTGATTTTTAATGATACCTGTTCTCGCTTTGCAATAGCAGCTACTAATTTTTTAACTTGACCATCGGTCAAATATACTTCTTTTACAATATATTTTGTCATTTTATATAACAACTGTAGATTAAACTTGAACTGTCATTTTACCGCCAACAGAATCTACCGTGATGAATCTATCACTGATCACTAATGGGTATACGTATAACGGAGTTACTGGAACCGCTCCAAGTGTCCAGGTAATTTCAATATCCGCTGAGCTGTCTACAATTCGCCGTTATGTTTACTAACATCAAAATGAAATATAGGATAAAGTGTACGAAATTCCTCTGCTGAAATCTGAGTTCCATCTTCAACATCTTGATATTTTTGCATTGCGTCAAGCAGATACATGTACGGTCGAGAAATATTTTTATTAGCATCATCTGAAAAATTGCACTCTATAGCTCGATCTGGATATTGCTTTGAATTTAGTCTAGCTATATTCGTCTGACATCAGCGTGGTCAAATATTGCATTATTTTGTTATTGGTTTCCTCGTCGGGCATGATGTTGAAATACGACAAATATTTGTCTCGGCAGTTGTTCGCTTGATGTTGTTGTGACCCGCCATGTGTAGTCGGTAGTATTTGGAACCGCTGTCTGATATATTTTATTTTGCTTAAAATAAATTCTGTGTGTATGCTTATCAAATGTGCTATTTAATTCTGACATTTTAGTGATTGACGGTGTTATACGTGGCATCCACAGAGCAAGTTTGTTTATGATAAACTGTACATCAGCCCCTCCAGATCTAAACAAGCTATCGTTTTCTTCTGTTTGATCTAAATAAACGTATGTTTAACTCCGCGAAATACTTTATCATGATCGCGACAAAAGCCGAAAATCATACTTAGTGGAAGCAATATTGTAATCTGACGCGATCCTGCTGCAAGTTCTCTTCGCTTAGCAAAACCTTCGTTATATCGTGGATTTTGTACGTCAAGTGCGTTAAGAAGCAAATTTAACATTGCAGTACCGTTTATACATGCACCTGGTGGTGTTATGTTAAGATTATTAAAAGCTGCCTTAAGAGAAACTCCTGTAGCGTCTGCATTAGCCCCTGCAGCAGGTGCGGAAATATCTAGAGCAGCAGCATTAGCAATAAGAAAATTTATAACAATTACAGCATTTTCAGCTGCATCAGCCCGTGTACTATAACACCTTTCTTCAAACATTCAGTTGATTCAGCTATACCCCGGCCAGTATCTTTAAACCACATCATGTTGGTTGCAGTTGATCTCGAGTAATCATCTGAAAACGAAATAATATTTACAATTCTACTTGCAACTTGTAGATGACCTGAAATATCTTCTATAGTTTGATTGGCCAGTTGATATCTAGCACTTTTGAATAAACTCCAGCCATTATTTATAAGAGCTACTTCTGCTCCAACTGCAATTGCAGCAGGTGGATTGGCTTCTGTCATAATCTGACCACGATCTTCTAACATAGCCTTATGTGGCAGTAGAAATATATCTTCGTCTCTGGTATTAAATGTTCTGATACCAGCTTTATTTGGTTCGTTAGAATTTTCATCGAGATACTCAACATACTCAAATTCTGTCACAGCGTTGTCGATGTCATCAGTTTCTGTTAACGCTAGATAATTTTTAGCAGACATTTTATTTATTCGATTATTTTATTGCGGCATAGTTACTTTAGATATTAATTTTTGTATCATCTGCTCGCCCTTTGGTGATAATAGTTTTTTTTTGTTGTTGTTATCATAGCCTCGCTGACTTTCTTTTGTTGGAGCGATTTCTGAAATAGCTTGTTTTATTTCAGATGCAGTCGGTGGCTCTCCTTTTATTTTATCAGCTATTTTTTGTCCCACCGCAGTACCAGCGGCAGATGCAGCCCCAGTTGCAAAAGCTTTACCCGCGTTAATAGCAATTGTGCAACTTTACGCTCTATACCCGGAACATTTTCAATAACTTTAGTAAATATATTTCCAAAAATCCTCCTATTACTTTTCTTCGATAATTTTTTTCTTTGTTTCATTATATCTGATGTTGCATAATTTTTACTTTTGCTTGCGTAGATGTAAATAATAAGTTACAACTTCATTATTCAATTCCAACTGTTTTCCTGACTGGTCTGTCAACTGCATTATTATACTTGATATTTGATTTTCAAGATTTAAAGGATAATAGATAATATGTCGTGGAGTTATTTGCATGAGAGAAACTGGCGGAACTTCTGGTGAAAAACTGTAAATTGTTTGACCATTGCTACCTTTTGATGTATAAGAGCCAGTAGCAATAGAGCAGTTTACTAATATTGTATTTACTTCTGTTATATTTACTGGCAGTTCACTGTCATACGTAATAGCCTGATCAAGTGCATTGTAACTTTTTTTTTAGTAATTCCTAACAGTTGTGCAAAACTTCTTTCTCTTGGTTCAAGACCGATTAATATATTTTTCAAAGTTATCCTAGCTCGCAATGTGTTATAATTCGCTGCCAATTCAAAATTATCAGCCACACCGCCAGCTTTTGTTATGAGCTCTATGATTGTACTGTTTAGATCAGTAATATTATAAGCTCCTTGTGGAAATTTTACTTTTTTGTTGTAGCTATTGAAGATGTTGTAAACGTAGTAAACCAAATTTCATCGTTAACATCAGTTTTCACATTAGGCATAGCATTCCAGCAAGTACAAGAAATTAATGCAATCTCATATTGTTTTGCAGGATCTAGTTGTATAGGCGGAATATAATTTACTGAAACATTTGCGCTATCTTTTGCAGACTCACTAGAGTTTAGCAATAATGTTTTTTGATTTCTTTTATATTAGATCATTTTACAAAATTAAGTCCCGGTGTAAAGTTTCATATTCGTCAGATGTTAATAATTTGCTCGATCTTAGATGATCAAGTATGTCAATGATTTTATTATCAATTTCAACACTATCATTTCCAGCTTCTTTTGATGATATTAATAACATTAATCTACCTATCATTTCAGTAGTTGATGTATTTATTTTTACACCAGTTCCTGTTTTTTCTTCTCTATTTTTTCCACACGAGTTTTATCGAGTTTATCAAATTTTCTTTTAAAACTCCACCCCCTACAAAAAGGTTTTGGTCTACTATTTTCTGTTGTTTTTTCTAAACATGAATACTATGTCTCATCCAACGATAAAGTGGATGGATATTCTCAATTTCTGTAGCCGTGTTTATTTCATCTTTAGCAGTAACTCGGTCTTTTATTATTTCATCTAATTTATTGATTAATGCTAATCAATCGAGTAATGCTTGATATTCTGCATCAGTCCACTTATTTATATTATCAATATCTTTTATATTTTCTTTCTTTAAAAAAATCATCATACTCATTATTATCTATCGTATTATTTGCTCTTCTTATAAAATGAAGTCTTTGCTCTCCAACCTCCATATACTTTACAGTAAGATCACCGACTCTTTGTTGCTCCTCTTTGATATCTTTTATTTCTCCTGATAAATTTGTCACAATATTTGTTATTCCTTGCGTTGTTAACTCTGCTAATCTTCGCTCAAGTTCCAGAGATTTATTTATCAATCGATTTGTTTCAGCTTGTCTAGCAGTGGGATCAGCTATATTTGCTGTCAGTGCCTCAGTTAGTTTTCTTTTTCCTTCATCATATCTAGTAAAAATTTTTGCAGCAGCTGCTTCTTGTTGTTCTTTAACAATTCCAACCAAACCTTTTTCTTGCAGTTGTTTAAGTTCTTCTTCTGATAGTGGTTTAGTTTCAGGTTGTTTACCTAATAGTGCTTCAGTAACTGGTTTGAAAATCGTAGCTGTTGTTTATGTAGCAGTCACTTGTCCACGCCGTGCTTGCTGTTCTTTTTGCCTAAGTAATGCCTGAGATTGAGCAAGTTTTTTTTTAGATCTTTGATATTGTTTCCATATCTTGCTCGTTGGTCCATTATTATTATTATTATAAATTTTATAAAATTGAAACCCCTTACTGTAAGTAAGTGTTAATACAATAGCGAAACATTTTATTTGGATCATGTGTAAGTTTATCAAATAATAAAAAATTGTATTTATCTTTTGGAGCATTACGATAAAGTTCAATAAACTTATCTTTTGTCACGTCACCGCATTGCTCGCTTGCAATATTTCTATTGTCAACATTGTCCAGTCCTGGAAATAATATAAAACAACCAGTATTTTGCCGAATAAATCTGTCAACATTATAAAAACCTTGAGCAAGATAATCAGAATTACATTGTTTATTACGTGACAGTGAGAAAATTCGATCTTATTTTATTCATCTCCATGTTATTTAGCGTAATATCGTCAAAAACTACTATCTTGTTTTCATCTGCATCAAGTTGATTAACTGGAATAAGATCTTCTGGCTGCCTAATTATAAAAAAATCTTCACTAGCTTTAAGATCATCACGAAGCTTGTTATTATATTCGCTTAAAAACTCATTCTTATCTTGCTGTGGATTGATTGTGTAAATATCAACTCTATCGTAGTTAAAATTATTACCAAGAAGCAAGTTCATAAGCAAATTTGTTTTTCCTGACCCAGTTCGCCCAACAATAAGATAATGACAATCATGATGTTCAATGTTATGTTTATGCTTCACCAGTCTCTCTGTATCAAAGTTTAATATCGACGATTTTGCCATTTTGTATAATATTAAACTAGTGTTGATAATTTTATGTAGGACAGTAAATAATGAGTTACTATACAAAATTTGGAACACTATCAGGAGATTTATCCACAGAAGGTTATCAAGTTGATTCATCCAAGTATGCAACTCTTGATCAGCTCAAAAATGAAATTAATAATTTACTAAATTTTGCCAGTGTAGATCTAAATGAAGTCGTAGTTTTCCAGAACAAACAAGGACGATTAAAGACGAGTAATGTACAACTGTCAGATGTATTTGTACGAAATCCTGCTGCGGTTGATAATAATATCGTTACTTTTAACAATCGAGGGAAGATACAAGATTCTGGTAGGTCAGTTAATGATTATGTTAAAAAAGCTGGTGATTTATTTAGTGGGAACATTGTTATGAACCAAAACAAGATTGTTACCTTGGGAACCCAACTGAGGACGGTGACGCTGCCACTAAGAAATACATCGATGATCAGGAATCAAAGTACATATCAGTCAATGGTGGTATGATGCGTGCATTTCTCAATATGAACAATAATGCCATTATTGAACTAAGAACACCCGAGTCTGATTTTGATGCTTTAAACAAAATATACGTCGATGATAAACAGATTGCAATCATTAATGTAATAGAAAAAATCGAAAGTAAATTTACAGATCACGTGAATAAGTTTTCAAGTTTTCGCAAAAACATAAACACGCAAAAAATGAATTTTTTGGAAATCCATCAAATGTTGACATTACACTCGCTAATATTAACACAAAACTCAATGATATTATAAGTGGAATTCCTAGTATTGTTGAGAAAACGAGCATGATTAAAATTCCTCACAAACAGATTAAAAATATTGTGTATACTGTTGTTTATGGATCTGGTACATCGACAAGGCAAAATAAATCTATCAAATACACTGCAGAGGTTGCTGGTTGTCAGTGATTAGCGTTGAATTTTTTAATATATTTACCAGATCTCTATTGCGTATTTTGAATACTTCTTCTGGAACTGTATCTATATTATTACTTAAAGGTTTTGAAGAAGAATTTATACTTGAACTGGTTAATACAATTCCAGTCGAAGTCGGTTATCATTGGTGTTTGGAATTTATAGCTGAATTATCATAATTACCTACTACTTAACCAAACCTGGGGATTATGTAAACAAATATTATAATGAAAGAAGTATAGTTGATTTCAATCATATTTCAAAAGATATTCCAAGACAGGATGTGGACGCACTAATATAATACTACAAATAATATCATTAAAAAAACTTTGGTGCGTAAAAAATGTTACAAATATTATAACAAGATCCTTAGAGTAATATCATATCTGCCGTTGTTAATGACAAGTTATGGCATAATTTCAAGTGGGGTATCATTAAATCCCTTTTTGTTAATTATATCTGGTATTATTGTTACCCTTACAGCGGCTTGTAAAAAAGTAGAACCAAGACTTTTAATAAGAAAGCATGGATGTCAAACATCTATTATAACTTACAAAACACTACTTGATCAGATTCGATCTTACCTACGAGGAGTAAGATATGATATGGATGATTTAATACTTGAATTTCGCATTATTGACAATATGTTAACAGACATTCTACCAATGAGGGTTAGCAAGTATGAAAAAGATTATCAAAAGAAGTATGATATAACGTAAAATTTTATCTAAACTTATCACTTACCTTCCTCGCTTTCATTCTAATGCGTAGTTTAATTTCCGCCCTCCACATGTTAACTGGAAGCGCCACGCTCTCCTGTGTAATAAGAATCTACAGGTCTTTTACACACAGGTGATCACGTGTGAGGTAATGACATCCTTGTGTGACTAAAAGCTACCTGGCTTCACTACCTGTAAACTGATACCTAATTGCGGTATAAAATCCAGGTAAACCGATGACTAACAGCCACCTTTCTTTACCTGTAAAATATAGAGAGGCTAAACTGATAGATCTATACTTGACATTATCTTTTCCGACTGAAATTTTATCTAAACTAAAGAAATAATGTTTGAAAAATTTATCAGTGATAAAAAGCTACAGTAGTAAAATCAAATATCAACAGTTGAAACATTAATCATTGGTAATTAGGTATAAAATAATATCACTTGCCTTTCTCACTTTGCCACTACGTTCTAATTTCTGCTTGGGTCTCCGTATAGCATTGTTAAAGCTGTCTACCTGGTGAAGGCCGGCTCTACTGCGCAATTAATAATCTACAGGTCTTTTATACACGGGCGATCACGTGTGAGTATTATGAGATTTCATTGGTCCTGGCAAATTCAACAATCTCTGTATTACGCATCCTTGTGTGAGCTTACCTGGATGATTCACCGATCACATGGCATCATACCTGTACCTGGACTGCACCTGTTGTTGTGTAAAATACAGGACGGGAAAGGTAGGCTACCACCTGTTGTAGAATAATGACAGAGTTTGTGTAAGTTTACCTGGATACCGATCACATGGCATTATCTCTACCTGGATTCACTAACACTGTAATAACAGAGAGAGAGGGGGTGGGTGGGCTAGAAACCTTACTATACGTTTGTAAAAAAGGGGTGGGGGTAGAGTTTGTACTTGTTTGGAGGGGCAAAAGTAGGGTTTGAAATGGAACTCTTGTTTTCCCTTACTAGTTATGTATGTATCCATCCATCCATCCATCCATCCATCCATCCATCCATCCATCCATCCATCCATCCATCCATCCATCCATCCATCCATCCATCCATCCATCCATCCATCCATCCATCACACTATTGAATGTTCCAGTCATTTGCTTCCATGCTTAATTGTCCAATTCGTCCCTCCGCTAGGTGGAGCCCTATGAATACCTGCCCTCCCACACTTCTATCTTGACTGTATTTTAATAACACAACAATGTTATGATAGCATGATTTCCATGCAGCACGGGTATCTTGCAGTTTGCTTAAAATAGCAACGTAAGTAAAGCTCAATGAATATAACCAATGTCACTCTTGGTAACAAGTTTTGCATAAACTGTTACTTTGACGGGTTAATATGACAAAAGCTACGTCACGCACACACACACACACACACTCTCTCTCTATCTCTACAAAACACAACAAAATGTGCAATTTTTGTCAACTTGCACTTGTCCTGCACTATTTTGTCGCGTTGCATTTTTATGACATTATTTGGAGCAATTAATTGTAGTCTGGTTTATTAACAAAGCTATGCAACATTTAAGTTATATTTTTTAAGTTATATTTAATGTTCCTGAAAGCCATCGTAGTAGACCTTCTCTTATCAGTGAAGTTATTGCGTTGTATACAATGCTGAATTATGGAGCAGCAGGGGGGTGAACCCTACAAATTTTTGCGACAAAATCGATTAAAGCCTCAGAATGCCAAATGGAGCCTTACTACGAAATCTCATATTTTAACCAAAAAAAAAAAAATAAAGACCCCATTTTACAAATGGAGCCTTAGCGATTTTGTCGTAAATACATTGTCATAACCACCCTCAAAATTGCTGCCATCTACGTCGCAAATATGTTGTCATCTCACCCCCCCTGCTGATAAAAGGATTTCAGGGTTAATACAAATTATTTAACCAAATATTTGATCAAGTCCAATACGATATCGTGACCGAGGGTCGTGTAAATTTATTGTTATAAATCCATATGGGACTGACTGAGCATGACTAAAGTAATTTTTAAATCCATTGAAGTCTATATCGGAACACCATGTCTGCCAAATATTTCGTAGCGTATGTGTATCAACGCCATTGAATACAGCAAGAATATTGCAGTTATCGCGAATCACTTTTGGAATTTGAGTGTAGCGTTGAGTGACATATATCACGTCAGTGTTTTTATGCCTACCTCGTGAAAATATTCTAGCAGGGTTCTTTTGATTATCTAACATTACATCATCGTACACTACAAGATTGTTTATGTCTCCATCGAGATCTTCTACTGATGGTGCATCATTAATATCAGTAATAAAGTCGATTACACTTTCACCTTTAATTTCTGATGCATTTTCATTATAATCTTTTAGCACTTTATAGCACCGTTGATCATCTACGGATGGGGCAGCTAAATATAATTTATCCCACTTCATAAATCGCATTATCAAATTAAGCAGCAATTGTGTTTTACCCGATCCAGATGGTCCGATTATAATGGCACGTATAGAATTCGGAAGCGCTGCTTGGTGTTTTACCGGTTCTCTTCTTTTAGTCGCTGAAAAATCAATTATATTCATAACTCTATATATAAATTATGGATTTATATTGTGTTAAATGTAAACAGCGTACTGATACAACCGATCAGACAACCATTACAACTAAAAACAATAGACTAGCGCTTACTGGTAAGTGTGTAACATGTGGTACAAAAAATTTTAGATTTTTTAAAAAAAGCAACTCGGAGGTGATATTGCCGCAAAACTTGGAAAACTCCCCGGAACCCAATGGGCAAAATACCCCGGAGAAAAACACCTTCCAAAATATAGCTACTGTGGTCCCGGAACGAGATTAGATATCAGATTTGATGATCAAAATCAGCCCCGGCCTGGTGAGTATCCGATAAATGCTATTGTAAGGCATGTCATGCTCATGATGTTGCATATAAAAGTAATAATTTGCAACAAACACATCTCGCGGATGTAAAATTAATTCATGCGTTAAATGCCATTCCCGATAAATCCTTCAAAGAAAAATTGGCTTCATGGTTGGTCAAATCAGCTATGAAAGGCAAATTAGTGTTAGGTGCTGGTAATTAAAAACACCAGTGTTTTTATAGTATGGAATCTATTTATTATTCTCCGAAAGGATACTGGAGGGGTAAAGCAGCAATTAGTAAACTCGCTAACGCTGCAAAAGTGAAAAAATCCACTGCAAAAGATTGGTTATCCAAACAAGCTATATGGCAAATTTATCTACCACCGCCTAAACAAATTAATTATTCTCATTTTGATGTTACCGTACCCAATGAAGTTCGTCAGGCTGATTTATTGTTTTTACCACATGACCATGGTTACAAATACGCGCTAACTGTAGTTGATATTGCGAGTCGATTTAAACAAGCAGAACCATTGAAAACAAAGTCAGCTTCTGAAGTTGTTTCTGCATTTGAAAGGATTTATAGCGAGGTCCTCTAAGATGGCCAAATCTATTACAAGTTGATCCTGGCAAAGAGTTTCAAGGTGCTGTTCTATCAACAATGAAAACTCATAATGTTACAATACGACGGGGACATACTGCGTTACATCGTGATCAGGCAATTGTAGAACGATTTAATCGAACTTTTGCAGAACGGTTATTTGGATATCAATATGCAAAAGAATTCATCCAAGAAAAACGATCTCGTGAATGGGTCCAAAGGTTACCGAGTGTAGTTGCAGCGTTAAATAACGAGATTACTCGAACTATTAATATGAAACCAAATATTGCAATAAAAAAAATATATACCCGAACAACCACAGCGGGTTAGCACTCAGCCACTTCTCGGTGATGTTACTGTGAGATATTTATACGAACCAGGAGAACTTGAAGGTGGTAAAAGAAGAGCTACTGATCCTATATGGAGTGTTACTACGCATAAAATTTCAACCATAACGCGATCAACTGGTAGACCTCCAATCTACAGATTGGATTCAACTGCACCTCAGCGTGGTTTTACACGCGAACAACTACAAGTCATTCCGGACGATACTCAATTACCGCCACATGGTCTTAACTAGCTCCGTTACGTCTATTACACTCAAGACAGATCAACATCACATTGTTTCTGACATGACCAAGACTGTTATTTTTTCTGTCTACGGTGAATTGTCGAGGGTCTTTATCCGAATACTGCCAGTGCATTATACAATTGCAACTGGCGCAGTGATTATTCTGTTGTTCTTTAAATGCGATTATTACTTCAGCATCAATATCAAATTCTCGTTGTTTTTTTTGTCCTGCTGTTTGTAACCAGATAGTTTTTTTTATTATTGATGCTAATATCAGTGTTATTATCGTTTGCATTAAAATCATCATTGAAAACAATCCTTCGTGGTTGATTTATTTGTCGTACTCTGGACACTGCGAGATAGACTAAATTTGACCATTCAATGCGATTATCAACTATCCAAACAATTGTATCCGTGATGGTCAATCCTTGTGACGAGTGTATTGTTGTTACATAACCAAGCGTCCATGGTGATTTATCAGCGCATAATGCATCTTCTACAGTATTGATATCAACTAGCACAATATCATTTAACACTAGAATCTGTTTCTCCGTCTGGCCTGGAATTTCAACTTCAATATTCTGCTTTCGTGTATCCAATGGTCTATAACACAACGGTACTGGAAACGTTGGGAATTTTTTCTTGTGTAGCTCAAACAACTTTTTCTGAAATGCGTCTCTGACTATCTTTCTACTTGCTACTACAAAATCATTTGGTCTCCATGTTTCCCAAAAATCATTCATAGGCGTTTCAGAAATTATTTCACGCGCTACTTCACATTGAATTCTATCGTGTTGTAATCTAATTAGTTTTTTAAACTCACGTAACTGCTCATCGAGTGCTCTATAGTCAGTATCAATTTCTTCGTAATAATCAACAAATCCTTTTAACCAAATATGTGGACTTCTACCAACAAATGTTGGTGGTTGACCATGATCGCCGCACAATATAACTTTTGTATTATTTTGCAATAACCAATCAAGAAACATTTTTAATACATCTTCTGAAACAGTACATGCTTCATCCCAAATAATAACCGCTGGAATAAATTTCTCACCCATTCGCTCAGGAGTCCAAGCATCACCCTTGTATCGACAAAAACTATGATACGTGCAAGCTTCAACGGAAAATCCTTTGGATTTTTGGCGTTGTTTTATCTTTCTCGCTAGTCTATGGGTTGGTGTGAGTACAATCATGGACGTTCTCTCTCGATATAATTCTATCACACGTGTTGTCTTTCCAGATCCACCACAACCGTTTAAATAAACTGTTTTATATCTACAAATTGGATCTGATATCGGTGGTGCTTTAGATATAGAAAATCCTTCGGATTTTTCACTGATAGAATTATCGTTTTTCAGGTAACTGCTTTTAATCTCAACGTCTGCTGATTTAGAATAATCGCGTTGTATTTGACGTTTAATTCGCCATGTTCCCCAAGTCTCTTCGCTATTAGTAAATTTAGTTACCTCTTTGATATATTTTTTATCGACATACATTGAATCAATTGCAACTCTAACTGCTATACTAGGAAATCTATTTATCATTGCAAATAAATTGATAGAATACATTACCCAGCATAGAAGCCCTCAAATTTAGATATGTAGAGCTTTCTCCATCACTGTAAGTAACAATTCTACCTAACTTTGTTTTATTGGACAAGAAGGCTGTTTTACAATTTGCGTATCTATTTTTCTTTACTGCATCTTTAATAACGAAGTCGTATTCGGCATCATCTATAATCAATCGTGAGGATTGTCTTTTAAAGTTGAATTTTTTCCACCTTGTGTAAATTTACCGATTATTCTTCGGCCCAGATCCTTTGCTTCACTATTTTGTTGATTAAATATCTTTTTTGACCATTCAATGATGTACTCCTCGTCAGCATCAATATGTTTTCTAGACTTATCGATTATACTATCAAGACATTCTGGTTCTGGTAACCAGACATTGGTTTGTTTTTGATATGAGATAATCGCTTCGCTGACAATCAACGAAACTAACATTTTACAATCAATCATATATCGCAATAACACTATTGGTAACCACATCCTTTCAGCCATGTGTCTACCAATCCAAACATAACAACACGGATGAAGTCCTTCAGCGAATTCAAATGATACTACGCAAGCAAAACCGGTCAAATCAAAATCAGGCAGTGGTCCAGTAATAGCAACGCGAGTCATTTCATGTGTGGGATGTCCAAACCGTTTAAAATACTCACCAGCGAATCCATATCCTAGAAAACTTCCTGGATAACAGGCAACGATATCAACTGATATCATACTTTCACGATTGTACTTAACGTTCCATAGACCGCCATGATAATATTCCAAACAGCTGGATTGAACATCCTGTAAAAACTCTTTTCGTGTTGGTTTCCAATTATTTTTCTTTCTTGCAAAATGAGCTGCAACCGATGGAATTGTAAAACAATTTGTAAGTAACTGTTCGTAATCGTCGGATTTTTCATTAAAAACGCTAGCGTTTTCACTGAGACTTATTGCTAGATTTTTCATCCTATTATGTAGACTTTCAGTACGATATAATTCACCGTTAGGTCTCACAAATTGATTGAATTGACATTCTTCATCTTCAAAACTATGAAGTAGCCATACTGATACAGGGTCGTTTTTACACAAACTAGCAATAGCATCGAATAATCTTTCTTCAGTGAGAATGCCATCCTTGGTGAATTCTTCTGGGATATACTTCACTGTTCTGTCTCGCGGGAATATTGTAACCGCGGATGTCCATGCGTGCTTGTTATGATCAATAATTTTGATTGGAGCTCTGTTTTTATTGTATTTCGATTCGTATAATACTTCGCCGGTTATCGTTGAAACGGTTATCGGAAATCTCAACGACTTTTCCAATCTAGCTATATCGGAAATAGTTGCTCCGTTCTTTTTCACTGTTAGCTCCCATTGACCTATTTTTTTACGTCTTAGATCGGTTAATTTATTCCCACGTAGTGCATTTGTAAAGTGTTCTATGACACGCCGTGCCACACAATTGAGTGGTTTTTCTACTGACGTTGACTGTTCCATTGGTGCTAGTTTTCCAATGTCAGGTTTCTTATTTAACGGATACATCCCATAAACAATTGCTGTTTCTGGATACGCTTTTTCATAGTATGGTTTATCAATTCCAGTTAACAACCCTGGTCTAGAATCAAGGCTAACAATGACTGTTGTCCTATCTTTGAGAATTGGAACAAATTTGTCTCTTATAACCCAATCGTCCGATTCTAAATTGATAATGAATTTCACTCTGAGAAAATACCGTTTATTGTCAAGTTGTGATAGTATCATAGCTGCTGTTTCATCATTCATTCTAGCATCAACAACACCATCGATTTTAAATATTGACCAGGTGTGTGATGCACCGTCCTGTTTAAACTCATTAACACAATCTCGTATTTTTCTAATCAGACTTCTATTATTTATTCTCTCTTTTGGTACATCTTCGAGAGTTCTATCAAGATTGAATTTAATATTTTTCCAAAGCTTGATTGCCGATAATCTCTTGAATTCTTCATTCATATAAATAAGACAAGTATTTAAATAGAAAATTTTGTTTATATATAATGAATCACTGCAAATGGCTTATGATTGGATCAGTAACCCCATGTAGTAAATCGTGTAGAGGTGAATTCTGTGGATATCACTTACAGAGTGTCAGAAATAATTCGACAGGCCCGGCACCATGCATAAATTGTGGGGTGGGTGTGAGAGGAAAATCACAATTATGTATCAATTGTGGGGGTAAGCGGTTTAGAGAATTGAAACGTTATTATGATAAACGAATAAAAAACGCTATCATTGACCCTAACCATGACTCTGTCAAAGACAAAATCATAAAACCCCCTCAAGACTACATTAATAGATTTATAATTAAAGCAAATGATGAATTAGACAAATAGTATTATTATATATAAATGGAGCAAGAATTCATACCGTATCCAATACTCGTTAATTATGAAATATCTGCTGATGGTGATCTTAGACACCTCAGACTGAAAAAGCCAATTGGTTTTGTTAATAATCATGGATACTTGCAATTTACTGCTGGAAGAAAGAACTATTACGTTCACAGAGTTGTATATGAAGCATTTTATGGATTGATTAAAGATGGTAATGTTATTGATCATATTGACTCTAATCCTTTAAATAACGCGATTTCCAATTTACAATGTATTTCTCAAAGAGAGAATACAAAAAGAGGAAAGACAGGGAAATACTCAAAACGACGCAGGGGAGTTAAATCATTTGATACAACGACGAATGAAGAAAGAGTTTTTCTATCAATGAATGCTGCGGTAAAATATTTTAGAATATGTATGCCTTCAGTACGAAAAGTTGCTGAAGGGATTTATCAAACAGCTATCTCAAAGAAAAATGGACATAGAATAAAGTTTTCCTATTTACAAGATAACTCTCAATAGTGAGTTATGCTATTTTAGTCATTTTTGCATGATTTTACAATTCAGATCAATTACGATGGGCCAAAGTAGTCGATTTTCAATAGGGAAAAACACTAAAAGTGTTTCGTGCGTTAATATCATTATGTACATATATTTTTTCAATACTTATTCGCAATATCCACGTATATATGTATTAAAAAAGTAATTGACAGTAGCTGGAACAGCCGGAACAGCCACATAAACAAATAGTAAATATGGTTATTGTACCGAAACGCGCGTGTGTAACACAAGACACTGGGTCAAGGTTCTATTAATAGATTTTTTAAAAATCCCAATTACGTACGTTAACAGCGCTGTTTAGATTTTGTATGAAAATGAAATTACTTTGTAATTACAAATAAAATAGATTGTATGTGAGGTCAAAATAGTAAAGCGCATTACATGTAATTTAGTTTTTTTAGTGTGGTATATAATAAAATTATCAATGACACAGAAAAATATCATTCTCGAACCATTCAAGAAATAGCAGGTCCTGAATTGACAGGGATCCCCCATGACAGAGTTAACTCGTCATGCAAATCCATTATTATTACGATTATTTAATCGTAATATTATAGAAATTAATAAAAAAATTGCTATTATTTAACAGTTGTATTTCTTGTTTTAATGTTTTATTTAAATATTTAGTTTCCATTGAAATTACTACACAATTTTCACTATGAAATGATAGGGAAATAAATACACACTCGCTTATCGACACTGGTCTTATTATCACCTTATATATAATATGAGCCGTAAAAGTTTGGGGCTTTAAGCGAAGCCCAAATTTGCTAATCAAAACTCCCACGCCATTGACATGGTGTGGTTGAATTTTTTCAACTGCAACCATGGTTAATTTCTTGGGTTGCTTTTGATTGGTAGATTGGGTGTAGTAAGTCCGCCCCGTCGTTTCATGTTTGTATCGTCCTGTACTGTCCCTATCATACCATCCTATCATCTCATTGTATATATAACCATCCTATCATCTCATGGTATATATAACCATCCTATATAATCGCATTGTATATATATATATATATATATATATATATATATATATATATATATATATATATATATATCATCCTGTACTGTCCCTAGTATATATAATATCATCCTATATAATCGCATTGTATATATATATATATATATATATATATATATATATATATATATATATATATATATATATATAATCTCATTGCACTATATCATAGTATATAATCGCATTGTATATATATATCATCCTATATAATCGCATTGTATATATATCATCCTATATAATCTCATTGCATTATATCATCCTATATAATCGCATTGTATATATATCATCCTATATAATCGCATTGTATATATATCATCCTATATAATCGCATTGTATATATATCATCCTATATAATCTCATTGCATTATATCATCCTATATAATCGCATTGTATATATATCATCCTATATAATCGCATTGTATATATAAGTTCCAAGTTATATAAGTTCAATGTTTGTAAAGAAATCACGTAATGCCCATATAACCCGCCCTTGAACTCGATTGGGGGGGTTAGGGTATTGTATAAGTCTTTAATGTATGCCTTTCTTGCCTCGGAACTCGAATGAGGAAGAGATAGGCATTGTATATGTTTTTGTTTTTTTTTGTATATGAATATCTTCGATAAAAATATTTTAAAGATAAGAAAATACATTAGTAATAATATTCAATAAATGGAATTTCAAGATATTACATCTATCATCACAGAAATATCAAATTTAAGAAATCAAGGAATCGTACTTTCTGAATTTTTGAATGAAGACAGACTTTTGAATGAATTTTTACAAATTGATATACAATTGAAACATGGAAGATATGTCCTACCTAAAATGTATTCACTGATAAAAAGAATCCAAAAAGCGGTTAATGTTTCTTTGTATAACAATGATATTAATTTATTCATTCGGCTATTTAGTATAGTTGAAGCAATTAGAAAGAAACAGTACCAAGTAATGGAACCAGTAATAAGTACCAGTAATGGAACAGTACCAAGTTCGGTCAGAGATTGCTTTGAAAGTGAAATCTATAAGACGTTTGATTGATGCAAGCATTGAAACCCACAATTGAAAAAACGTTAGTATTTCCAATAATGACATCAGAAGCAATAACTACCAGACTAGCCCGTGAGAGGTTAGCATTACTGGAAAAAGTTTATACCAATTCGAGATGACGTGCGAGATAAACTACAACTTAGACAGCAAGCGCAGACTGACTTTTCTATTGGGAGTGAACAGCTTTTTGCTCCTGTAACTAAAGCCACTAAAGATATGAAACTTGCAACAGAACGTGCTATATACGGCGACATCCCTAAAGAGGGAGCAGTACCTATTATTGATGTATTGGGAAAGATTGCTACAGAAACTGAAAAAACTCAGGAGGGGATAAAACAGCTTTCAGGTGAGTTACAAACTCAGCGAGAAATACAACAAATGGGTAATATTGATACTGATGATAACCCCGTTAAAAAAGATGTTCCTTTTAACGAGAAATTAACTGATGAAGCTATAGAAGAAATCAAACAATTTCAATTGCTGAAACCTGAAGACTATATAAAATTTGGTGACTTCGCTGTCAAAGGTTATTATAACAGAAGGGAATTTTTAAAAGACGAATATAAAAAAACACAATAAAACGAGATCAATGGGTGGATTGGTTATTAAAAATTAATAAAAATGAACCCGGCAATTTAAATAAGGATACATTGAATTACATAGCTTTTAAAATGGGAGTTAATAGGTATGGTTTAGAACAACAACAACGAAAATAACAACTAAAAGAACAACGAAAAGAACAACAACAAGGTCGAGGTCGAGGTCGAGGTCGAGGTCAAGGTCAAGGTCGACAATCTCTAGAAATTCAAAACGTTTCCGAATCAAAAAGTTCTTTAGGAGAGGGTTATGGAAGTTCTCATCATGATTCTCATATATGTCCTAGTAATATCATTAATGAAATATCGCGACTTGAGGTTCTTATGGGAGGTAAGCGAGCTGGGAATAACTCAGTCGAAATAACTAATGAAGCATTTGATATTTGCAGACGATTATTCCAAGGTGGGATAATTGATATTCATACGTATCGAGAACTCTTGGATGAGTTAATGGACGGAATTCCAGGGGAATTTAGTGGTTATTATAGCGATTGAAATTTCTAAATACTTGCATTTAGAAATTACAAAGTCATTTCAAATAAGATGATAGTACACTATAATCACAATAAACCAACAAACGTGTATGTGGTAAACTCAAGATTGCCCGTTTATAAGGCATACTATGGAGACGGCCTTGGAAATACCATAGCAGGTTTATTCACAAGAATAGCCCCAAAAGTAGCACCAATTGCTAAACAATTATCGATGAAAGCCATTGATGTTATTCGTAATAAGGGAATTAACGCTGTTGGAGATCTTGCAGGAACGGCCTTTTCTACCGCAAAGAATAGAATAACGTCATTGGTGAAATCTAGATTCGGACGAAGCACCAATTGCTAAACAATTATCGATGAAAGCCATTGATGTTATTCGTAATAAGGGAATTAACGCTGTTGGAGATCTTGCAGGAACGGCCTTTTCTACCGCAAAGAATAGAATAACGTCATTGGTGAAATCTAGATTCGGACGAAAACCACCAAAAATAGTTTCAACACCGCTACCTTCAACAACAATGATGCCTGCAAATGTCAGTAAAATGATAAATAACGCAGTGGAACAAAAACTAGCATCATTAGCAATGACTTCACCAGAGTAGTAGTAATATTGCAAGTATGATAGCTGGAAGCGGTCTTGGAGGAAATCGTAAAAATGTCAGACGAAAGAGAAAATGATAGCATTACTACATTTAGAAAAACGATAACGTTTTAGTATAAATGGCATTTAAAAAAATTGCTGATCAAGCGTTTGATATGGCAGCAACAGTGAATAAAGATGATTCTAAAATTAACTATCAATATTATGCCTATCCTGCAAGAGAGCCTAATCAACGGGGGAGAGTTGAACTTCAATTTCAAGATATAAGTAGATACTTTTTGCCGTGTGAAGCATTTATTGAAGTAGAAGGAGAGCTTGTAACAAATGTTGCAGCTGATACACCATATGGGAATAACCCAAATATCCGAGTTGGTTTCGTAAATAATGGCATTATGGCGCTATTTAACAGTGCAAGATATATCATTGATGGAAAAGAAATTGAATCAATAGAACAAGATGTTGATCTTGCAACAACAATAATCGGACTTGCGAGATATTCTGATGATTATACAAGGTCGGCTGGTCCGTCTATGATGTTTGCTAAGGATACTTCTGATCATCCGAACCATTATCAATTTGTTAAAGTACTAACTGCGGCAGATACTGCAGAAGCTGATCAACAACTCGATGCTAATCCAGACCGTGAAGTTAGATTAGCTGATCCATTCGACATTTTAAAAAGGGTTAATGGTAATTTCAATCTAGGATTTGCAACACGAAAAGGAGCATTAAAAGGACAGCATCGACGGTTTTCATGTGCTATTCCGTTACATCACATATTCGGATTTTGTAGAAATGTCAGAAAAGTCATCTATGGAGCAAAGCATACGGTTGTGTTAGTGCGAAAAGAACATGACAATGATGCAATCTGGCGTGCTAATGGTGTTGATGATGGTAAAGTCATTTTAAATAAATTGGTTCTATGGATGCCCGTCTTGACACCAGCAGTTACAATAGAGCAACAATTACTATCGTTTATGGACACAGGTGGAAAATCATTGCTAAGTTGGCTAACAACAACGACTGATACGAAGCAGGATAATGTAAATGGCAAATTTACATGGCACTTAGCATCAAAACAAGGTGTTTCAGCTCCACGTCATATCTTTATAGCGTTACAGGATGCAAATCGAGTGGGTCGTCAATTATCTAGTCATATGATATTTGATAAATTAGGAGTAAGTGAAGTTTCGTTGAGAATAAACGGACAACAAGAGCCAGCAGAGATTGTACAGCTTAATTATGAAAACAACAACGTAGCACGTGTATATCATAGAATATTGTCGTATATGGGTCGTGATCAAAATGTTGATACTGGTTTGCAAATATCGCAAATTGATTTTGAAAAACACTATCCGATTTATTACTTTTCATTGGAACATCTTGACATGATGAGACAATCTATTGTTGATATATACTTCCAGGCTCTGGTACAACGCCCTGCTGGTATAACAGATTATAGAGCAGTTGCTGTCATTCTCAGTGATAAATCAATGTTGTTAGAAGGAATTGGCGGACGAATGAGACTTATTGATGCACCAGTAGAAAACATGTAGTTAGGATTTTCACAATAAGATCAATTAAAAGTGTAAATTACGTTTTAGAATAGAATGACATATAGTATTGTTAATGTCCAGTTGACTGATGGTCAGGTCAAGAAATTGAAATCAAAGTCGGCTAAAGAATGTGGAACCACAATAACGCTGAAACCCACTCAAATGTCCGGTGGTGCACATAAATTATCATTGACAGATCGTCAAATAAAACATTTCAATGATGCGCTAAAGAACAAACGAGGAGTTCAAATTGATTTTTCGAAAGCAGCAATCGCCAGTATGATAAAATCAGGTGGTATATTCCCGCTGTTAGCTGATATTCCAGCATTGATTGCAGCGGCTGCCCCAGCGGTTGCGAAGGCGGCAGCGTTAGGAGCCGTTGGTACTGCTGCAGGAATGGCCCTGAAAAAAGCTACTGGGAAAGGTTATAAAAAAAGGAAAAGGTCTAAGACTACCAGGAACTCCACACAATTGGTACAAGGGCACGGGCCTAAGAATACCAGGAACGGCTTATTAGTGGAAAAATCCCTAGGATTTTCACCAATGTCCAATTTTGATTTAATTGATGCTGTAAAATCATTATCAATAAAAAACTTTAGAGGAGTTTTCATGAGAGATCAATTACCGTCAAAACCAATGAAAAATGAAACGGGTATTATCAATCTTGATAACAGCAGCGGAAAAGGAACTCATTGGGTCGCATATGCAATTGATCCACGTGGAATTGTCTATTTTGATTCATATGGATTAGCTCCACCAAAAGAATTCATGCGATATGTATCCACAATAACAAAGTCATCTCCAATTTTGTATTCCACGCTACCAACACAACGGTTAAATGATCCACCGATATGCGGTCATGAAGTATTAAACGTCCTTGCAGAGATATCTAGATTTCCAAGGAAACCACCACAAGTTGTTGTTAATGAATATACTAGCAGGCAATGGCAAAAACGATAGCGTTATGATTTAGAAAAACGTTAGCGTTTTCGTATAATGATTGATATTTGGGGACGACCTTTATCAGAGTCAAAAAAAAAAACAGAAACCGATAGTAAATTCGCTGTCGAAAATGTAAAAAAAATAATCGAAAATGAAATCGCCGAGACATTAAACCTATCAAGTGTAGATCCTGGGGAAATAGTTGTATTTCAAGATCGCCAGGGCAAATTGAAATCTAGTAATGTGTCATTGGATGATGTCTTAATACGAAGACGTGACGTCGTTGAAGATACAATAGCGTTATATTCAAATGATGGAAAACTCAAACCAGGTGTACTTGTTTCTACAATCACAGATGCATTAAAAAATTTAAATGAAGAACTTGAAAAACATATAACAACGTATACTTCCCTTAGTAGAAATATTATCAATAAATTTTTTGGAACACCAGCGGTAACCTCTCCATCTCTCGCTGAAATTAAATCCAATTTTGATGAAATTAACAGAATTAATAGATTTTTTGGAACACCAGCGGTAACATCTCCATCTCTCGCTGAAATTAAATCCAATTTTGATGAAATTAAATCCAATATTAAAAATATTAATGATGCTGGATTTAGTATTATTAGAGATAGCATTAGTAATATTAAAAAGTCTATCGAGGATATTACAAAATTTAAAACAATCTTCCGCTACTTGAAAAAATAAAGATTCCTCATGAGAGGAATATCATAAATATGGTATACACAGTTTTCTCTGGATCATTAGATTGGGAACCTAATAAGAATGCAATAACTCTCACTGTGTCAAATCCGGGTATTTATCGATTAACAATAGTGTCACTGAACCAGTTTAATATATCATCATCGACTTCATATGGATACAACAACGTGATTTCAACGACTATTGACGTGGGTGAATACAAACGGTTTACAATAACAAGCACTGATCCTAATTTAACTAAGACATCATTTGTATGGTACATGGAGTTTGTAGCTGATCTGAATTAGAATTTTTAACAATTAGAAACCACTTGAGATTTTAAAATAATATGATTCCATCATCGCAATATCGCTATGATACCGTCAAAGAGTTTTTAACAAAACTCACAACACTCATTGATGAGTATGAAATAAAAATTAAAAAGTATCGCAGGAGAATTACCGCGATTGATGTTACAGTATACTCGGTATCTGGTATAATGGCCGGTGCTGGTATTATACTATCTTCAGTAACAATGGTAGCTCCGATTGCTGTCCCAATTGCTATTTCCGCGGTGACAACATTTGCTGGAATTGCAAACGCTATTACTAAAAAAATATCGTGTTCTCAAGAAAAACTTAACGACTATATAGTAAAACATCAAGCAGTATCTAACGGTTACTCACAATTATCCTCGCTGATGTCATCATCGATTGATGATACGATAATTACCGAAGACGAATTCTCCGCGATGATACGTATTTATGATACTACGATTAAAAACGCTAGCGTTTTTTCATCTATTGCAAAATTAGACATTGTAAATAATAATAATAATGTCGCAAGAGATTCAACTACTTCAGCGGATAGCAGAAAATACCACTCCGCGGAAAACAAGCATGATATCAATATCGTCAACAAACCCTAAATTCAGTGTGAATTTTCCTTCCCCTGTTTCAGTAAAGGAAATCGCGTTGGAAAAATTACGAGTGTATCATAGTTGGCCTAATATCAGATCGGTTTCATTTGGTGGTCAGAGACCTAATAATTCTCTGGTATTTGCATATAGAAATAAAAAAGATGACACTCCAGATTGGAACGTTGTTTCAATACCAACTGGGTCCTATCAAATTGAGCAAATTAATAATGAATTACAACGTAGAATAAAATCCATTACTAGAAGGGAATCAAAAATTGCGATAACAGTTCATGAACCAACATTATCATCTACAATTGAAATAAGCTCCCCTGGGTATGTTGTAGATATTTATAACAGTTCAATAAGAACAGTATTAGGATGGCCCGAAGATCAACCTTGAAGTGCTGGTAATTCCACGCCCGAGCCTGTAAAATCTGATTACGTCACTGATGAAATAGGACCTGAAAATCCAGTAGAAAGTAATAGAAATCGCAGGAATACATCTTCTGATCTCTTTAGCAAGGCGATCGCGGGAGTCGCGGCTAGTATTTTTTCTAAGATCATAAAGGAGAGGATGAGGAGATTAAAGGAAGAGAGGGATGAAAAGGTGAAGGAGAAATTGAAAAAAGAGTTGAATGAAAACTTTAATGAGGAGTTAGATGAACGTCGTATTACTGATAAATTCACAGCGATAAATAATGATCTTTCATTACTGCTAGTATCTCTAAGATCCGGTTCTCTCACTAAAGACGAATTCATCAGCGTGGCAGCTACATGTAATAAAATTATCGATGACGCAGAAAAATATCATTCTCGAAACATTCAAGAAATAGCAGATGATCTTGAATTAAGTAAATTTTTTGCAGAGAAATATAAAATCCCCGTTGAAGATATTCCAACGTTTAAACTACCAGGATATAACATACCAGAACTGAAGAAAAATCTTAGAGCAGCCATCGACGAGGGATTCAGAATAATTCATGACGAATGGGAAAATAAACAACCCAAACCAACTATATTGACTCACAATAATTCTCAAAACGGCGACGGTAGACATATCGCACCGAACAATGTGGACATTTCATCGGTGATCGCCCTTAATTTAACGTGTGATGTAATCGAAGGAAGTTATCAAATTAATATGGAACAATCAAATCAAGCCCGACAAGGTTACATTCATTATTCATTTGCACCAACAGCCCCCCCCCCGGATTTTTAATTGTTGAGAATCCGACTAATCCAGTCTATATGCAATGTCAAAATGATTCGCTAACTAGAATTAATTTTACACTCACCGATCAGTCAAATAATTTAATTGATCTACGTGGTGAAATATTATCGATTAGTCTGTTTGTGAAAAGCTAACAAATATTTGGTTAAATAATTTGTATTAATCAGCAGCAAGGGGGTGAGATGAAAACATATTTGCGACGTAGATGGCAGCAATTTTGAGGGTGGTTATGACAATGTATTTACGACAAAATCGCTAAGGCTCCATTTGTAAAATGGGGTCTTTATTTTTTTTTGGTTAAAATATGAGATTTCGTAGGAAGGCTCCATTTGGCATTCTGAGGCTTTAATCGATTTTGTCGCAAAAATTTGTAGGGTTCACCCCCCTGCTGCTTATGGTGATCCAGAACTCTCAAAATGTTTACTACTCCACTTAAAAATTTTACCGTTTCATTATTCTTTTCTTTTCAAATTTTTGCGGGTTTTATTGCTTCGTATTTCTTTAATCTAGAAGGCTTTGTAGTAGAATGAGCTTTAATGAATCGACGAATTCTTTAGAATGCTGATGTGTTATTTACCTATTGATATCGATTTAGATCGTTTCACAAATCGGCGATTGGTTTTATATCTTATTGATTCAAAAGAATCATGTAGAGATAGATGCACTGAATGGTTTGTTACGTGAAGATATGGAACGACAAAATGAACAGAACAGACTAGTTTGTCATTCAGTGATTCGCTACTAGGCACCATTTTATGTGATGAACTTAATTTCGATGAGTTTGGCAGTCCACGGTCCGTCTTGAACTTCCATTTTTATATCAATGGTGCGCATGCTAGTCAATAGTCAATACTAAGAAACATTTTTTTGGATACCTTTAATTAGAGCCTTTGAAATCGGTATGATATTCGAAAACATTAAGAATTTACAACTATTTCACCAGCGATTTCGCTTGACAATACCGATCATAATGCGACCGCTCCGGTGGCCTAAGTAGTTAGAGCGTCTGCCTCGTGTGTGGCAGGTCTTGTGTTCGAAACTCCATCTGAGTCATACCAAAACTTATACAAATGGCGCTCAGCATTTAAGAGGTTAGTGTCCAGACTGGTTGGGCTTGTGTCAGGATAATGCGACTGGGTGGAACATGATGCTACAAGTTTGCAGCATGATGCTTCAATGCTAGATATTAAAATTAACTATCACACTTCAGACATCATAGCGATATGACTGAGTATTTTTAAAGATATTTTAAAAATCTAAAACACTTAAATCATCCCGTTTTAGGATGCACGTAACAATGTGCAAGCAAGAGCTTTTGAAATGTACCCATGAGTTTCAATCACGTCAAAATGAGACTTCTGAAATTAATCTTAATGGATACAATCTTCTTTTTCAAAATTCCACCTTTGATATGAAAAATATTAGTTTTCAAACTGTACAAGATTAAAATTTTTTAGAAAGAAAACCCATAAAATAATGAAAGACATATTTTTCTTTTGAAAACTTCATACTTGCTTTACACTTATTTAGATTCGTGCGCACCTTGTAGCACCTCGGTCAGATAAAACTCCCTAAAATATGGGCTTCCACTTTCCATCTTTGATACTGTTGCAAATTGCAAAAGTTTCTTTCAGACCGGTTTGGTGGCCTAGTGATTAGATC
Organism: Potamilus streckersoni; assembly: GCA_016746295.1. Lineage (NCBI taxonomy): Eukaryota > Metazoa > Mollusca > Bivalvia > Unionida > Unionidae > Potamilus > Potamilus streckersoni. The sequence continues at coordinate 1,080,903 of JAEAOA010001326.1, forward strand.
GTCCACCTCGGATGTAGGAGGTCGCGGGTTTGAGCCCCGGCCGAGTCATATCAAAGACTTATAATAATGGTACCAACTGCCGCTTCGCTAGGCGTTCAGGCATAAGAGGTTAGTGTTAGGACTGGTAAGCCAGGTGTCAGGATAATTAATGTGGGTCGGACATCATACATGTCTGCAGCATAATGCCCGGTGCTAGAAATATTACAAGATGTCACACTACAGACATCATAGCGATATGACTGAAAAGAAATGTTATAGCTACGTTAAAAATCCAAATCACACACACACACACACACACACACACACACACACACACACACCTTTCGGCCCGAATCTGTTTTACGTGTATTTCATTTTTATGAAATGATATATTTAACAAGTGTGTTTATATAGCAAAGAACAATATTAATAGTTTCATTAGTAGTTTTTTTATTACTGTCATCGCTATAATGTTAATAACACTATTACTATCTAGATTGCAGCTGATACTACTACTACTACTACTACTACTACTACTACTACTGCTACCACTACTACAACCGGTACTACTTTAAAAATCAGCAGTGATGATGAATTATTCATAATCGGCATCAAAATCAATTATTTGTTGTCTAATTGTATATATGGATCATGTAGTTTCGTTCGAAGCAAATCCAAAACTTACCTGTGCATTCGAGGAGTTGGGCACATTTAAAAAAGTAACAAAGAATATTACTTTGGCACTATCTATCCTTAATGTTCTCTCTCTCTCTCTCTCTCTCTCTCTCTCTCTCTCTCTCTCTCTCTCTCTCTCTCTCTCTCTCTCCCTCTCTCTCTCTCACTCTCTCTCTCTCTCTCTCTCTCTCTCTCTCTCTCTCTCTCTCTCTCTCTAAATTTCATACATACAGATGAAGATGGTTCACAAGGTTCTGAAGTGTTTTGTTCGTATAGTTAATGGTTTCATACGTAAATATACGGTATTCAAGTCAGCAGCGATGTGGTTACAGGTTTGTATATATAGAGGACACGCTCAAAGTCTTTAGATTAACGGAAGGCTCATCCTGAGTTGTTATCGAAAAACTAAATGTGGTATTCTTTAATAATTTTTAGTGCTGAATAAAGTGGCGTGAAAACATTTAATTAATATTTAAAACTGCAGTTTATAACCACTGGGACTAAAGAACCATACAGACGAGAAATGAAGGACTGCATTAAAAAGGAGACAGTTCCCCCTTTCCTAACTGTGCAAGTAATTGTGGATATTTGCATTTGGTTAGCAAGTAAGTGCTCATGTATGTATGTATGTATGTATGTATGTATGTATGTATGTATGTATGTATGTATGTATGTATGTATGTATGTATGTATGTATGTATGTATGTATGTATGTATGTATGTATGTATGTATGTATGTATGTATGTATGTATGTATGTATGTATGTAATGTGCATTGAGATATGTCTATCATATTTAGATTTAACTTATGTTGACATTTTAAATCTATTATCCATGATCATAAGTAATGATTATTATTTCGTATGAGGCTTACGGCAATTTGGGAGGAAATGTTCTATATATATATATATATATATATATATATATATATATATATATATATATATATATATATATATATATATATATATATATATATATATAGAACCCCCCTTCCCCAAAAGAAAAAAAAAACATTAGAGAGAGGCTTTATGTTCAGTTGATAATGCTTTGTGTTCTGCACATTGTGTACTCTGAAATATCACCACAGTACATATATCCGTATTTTATCGTTTTTAGTACTGCATTTATTCTTTCCACACGTAGTAAAAGTGACTTATTTCTCTCTTGTAGCTTGCATTAGTCTCAATTTCTCACGCAGACACGATACTATCATTTAGTATATTAAGCGATTTCTTGAAAAAAAACCCCAAACAAATATATGAATACAATATGTGTATTTTAATCTACAAGTTTAATATTAACCGTAAGTGTACCGGATTCGCTGTCTCTTAAATCCTTGGCTGATCGCAGTTTTTTTTTTTTTCTGAAGTGTGTTGAACTTACCGACTACTTTACAAAACTGAATCCCGGCTTTTTAACGATTGCTTTGATGTACGCGGCCAATTTAAAGGTAACAAAGTGATCACTATAGATAAAAAAGTCTGGAGATTTGTTTGACATGTGTTTGAATAAAATGACTCTCTTTTTTAGCTTTTAGCCATCGAAGTATTTTTTCAAAACGCACAAAACGCACTATTAATGAAACGAGAAATCGTGCACCCACGAACAGTATTTATCGTAAGTGACTTTTTGAAAATTGTCATGTAAATGGATAAAAAGTGATCTCAGATCATTAAATTATGAGTCTAAATTTATCATTTCAAAAAGTCCATTATTGCAAGTGTAGTTAAGAGATGATTCTATTAGGTTATTTAGAGTTACATTTAAACTATATTTAACTTGACACAGTTCCTGGTTGATTACGTTTTATTTTCCAGTTTTTTTTCAACGTAAATCTCTCTCTCTCTCTCTCTCTCTCTCTCTCTCTCTCTCTCTCTCTCTCTCTCTCTCTCTCTCTCTTTCTCTCTCTCTCTCAGAAATCTAGGTTTTCTCTCGCAATTTAGATATCTATATACAATTTACATGTATATATACATGACTTTGCTCTTCTGACTATATCTGCGTTTTACCTATTGATAAATTTCTCATCAACATATTTAACGAGAGAGAGAGGGTGTCGGATATGTATATATTATAACACAGGCATCTTTTCGATAACATTTGTTATTGATATAATGTTTCAAGGTGCAAAATGAGATATAAGAAGTTTTATATTTGTTTGTTAAAAATCTATAACGTAATTTCCAGAAAATATCCCATATTTGGTCTCCTTTTTAGCTATTTAACTATCATCATGATATTATGTTGTTGTGATTTGGAAAAAGCCGAAATATCCCAAACGCATTGTGAATATGTATTATTTCAACGATTTGTGCCACTAGTCTGTCTTCAGTTACTTTTACAAGGAATAATTAATTAACTGTTTATCGTTTTGTGTAATTGCTACGTTACGTAGGACTAAAGGCCTTTTTTTGATTTTTCTGAAGCAGTCATTATAGGACACTCCAATTGCTTAAAAAATCGCGCGACTATTAATGACGCATGGCGTAACAAAAAGCCAATATTATAATAACTGAAGAAAAGAAAGTGAGATCAGCCGGTAGGAATAGGAAGTGGACACCAATTAGTTAAGGTAAAAACAGAAACTTGTCTCAATAAATATAAAATGACATGTTGCCTGTTTTCTCTTTAGAAAGATGAATTTATATAGAATTTGTTAACATAATGTGAATAGAATATCATACAGGTAGAGACACGTATATACCACAAGCACGAACACGAGAGAGAGAGAGAGAGAGAGAGAGAGAGAGAGAGAGAGAGAGAGAGAGAGAGAGAGAGAGAGAGAGAGAGAGAGAGAGAGAGAGAGAGAGAGAGAGAGGGATATCGGATATGTATATATTATAACTCAGGCAGAAAAGAGGAACAGACAAACGCACGATACCCTTATATGTACTTTTATATCATTCTGATTGATCAGACTCTTAATTTTAACTTTATAGAGATAATGTTGTATTTACTAATATGACACATTTATAATACAAGTGTTATACAAATTGTACATTGCATGCATGTATTTACCGGACGTAGAATTGTAGGGGAACTCAACGGTCAAGGATAAAGTACAATTGGTTATATTTATACACTCACTGTTGACTAAACGTAATATATATGCGTCTTTCTGGGTTTTAAATGAGACATTAATGTGTGTGTGTCAATTGTTGACATTTCTACAAAATAAATGACAGATATTGATTATATACTAATTTTATTAGTAAGATTAACATTCATCACGTCACTTCGTTTCGGCATGAAAGGAAAGATCGTGAGTTTTTTCCCCCCTTTTTCAAATGTCGCGTTTTTAATTCAGTGTCATCAGGTCTAAAATGTAACACCACACTGTTTACCCGACTCGTTAATCCTCTCTCCACCCCATCCAAACCAAACATGTATGTTTATGGAAAAATAAACTTTATTTGCATCATTAAGCTATACCTGTTAAGTTTAAAGAATCAACAATTTTAAAAAGATGGCTATTGAAAAATATGTTGCTGTCACTACGTTTCACACAACCTAGCCACACTCTAATGTCAGTGAAATGTATTGATATCAAAGCCCAGTGCCGTCGTTGCGTGCAGAAAGTCGTCCTAAACATCACTGGGTTCCATTAAAACTAGATAACGTCGACGTTTCATCACCTTATGATCCATGTAATGTTTCTCCCGTACTGGGAAACCCTGCAATTTATCTAGTGTGCAAGTTGATCCGATGTTGATCGGTGACATCAATAAGTCGACCTATTTCAGTCAAAGGCCGATGACGTCATCGTTGTAAACACAAGAAGTCATCATCACGCTATGTCGGATTGTCTTCAGCCAAGGTCGCCCTTCAAAGTAGTCCGAAGCACCAATTAATCAAAAATTTTCACCCGGGGTCTATTTCTTCTCAGATCCGCTTTAAAAAAGTGGGCTTGCCTCTCTTCATTCCCACTGGAATCATTTTTGCGCCTCATGCGAGTGTTTTTATTACATTAGTTACTAACGGGATTTGTCGAATGTATCACATCGCCACTTTTGGAGCACTCCCGTAAAAGAACGGAATTACGAGCAACTTTGCTGACTAAATTAAGAGGTGACACTTCTTAATTCAAACCTGAATATTTGAATGTCGTTTAAACTTACTATCTTGCTTATTTTAAAGAAATGTTTATGTCCGATTGCCTTTTCAACAACTCATTGTCTTCCTTCCAAACTATAGCTGGATAGAAAGAATGGTGAAATAGGGGCTTTAAACACAATTTCTATTCCATTCCTAAACCCTCAAACATTCATTCTAAATTTTTGGGACATATCCGATTAAAACTGCATTCACCACATATGATATACGGGAAGTTATTTTCATTTTTATAGCCAAATCAGCTCTCTGTCTGCTTTTAATTGTCTACATGAAGTCAACTTACGAACATAGCATTTTTCTGGTTAATGTAATATAACTCTTAATTGCACAATGGCTACAACAATTTAGAAGAAAAAGTGAGGCTGAAATCAAGCTTGACATTACTTTCTTTTAAGTGTTTATTAGGATCTACTGCTTATTATGATACGGACAACACAACTTTAAATGGCTGTGAAAAGAGCTATCGAGATCATGGGCAGGTGCTTTCTCCGAGGTACTGTACGATCGGTACATTTCTGCATATTTCCGTCCTTATTATCGTCTCTTTTTCCCATCCCACCTTGCGCTCTCGTGGGTATGTATGTACTTTCATTTGTGTGCTCCTCCTTCACCGTCAAAACAAAGTGCAATAAACGTTCTTCATTTGTATTGTTGTAGGTGCGGATTGTCATTACACTGTTGGAATTTGTATCTCACCTATGGGTTGGGGCTGCATTCACCACATATGATATACAGGAGACTACAGGAGACGGGAACTCAATAAAGTTCTGTAAATTATTGAGATCCATGTGGATACCAAAGGTCGTTTCTTTCACCTTCAGATCTAAGCCTCTATGTGAATGTCAAAGGGTGCCACATACATAGTCACTCTTTGCATGGCTCATGTAGGGAGTGTATGAATAGTTGTGCCCTCTACATTCACGACCGCTTTAACACACACACATATAAACACACAGACACACACACGCACGCGCAAAAACTTTTGATGTCAATACTTTAAAAGGAGTGTTAGTTATCGCCTTTTTAAAGCTGTTAGGTAAGACTTGTTATTCGCAAATGAAAATAGACCGAGTCACCTATTTATTTGTTCAGAACAAGTATTCGCAAGGGTGTATGTCAGCATGTTTCAATATAGGTGACGGAAATGATTCATTGTACACGACTTCACCAAATGTTAGTTTACTCTGACGTAAAGACTTTGCGAGTAGAGGCTAAATATCCGTGTTTGTTATATTCAAACTTAATGGTTTGGAAAGAAGAATAAAATCCTGTGTTTAGAAATAACCCTATTAGTGTGAAAGACATTGATGTATCGTAGACACACACACACACACTCACACCCACCCACCCCCACCCACCCCCACCCACCAACCCACCCACACACACATACATACACATATATATATATATATATATATATATATATATATATATATATATATATATATATATATATATATATATATATATATATATATATATATATATATATATATATAATACAAATCATATGGCGAATAACAACCCTTTCAAGCGTACTGGATCCACCAAGGGATCACGTGTGTCAGGGATTAATTAAAATAGATGCAATAAACTGACGACGAACAGTACGAAACTAGTAACTAACTAGCCTAAGTGCTTTCGACTCTTAATGAGTCTTTTTCAAAGGCAAATACAAAACATATATACGTTAAAGAAATAAACACAAAAACGTTGTGTTTGTAAACTTCTACATGGCTGTTTTTACAAACACAACGTTTTTGTGTTTATTTGTTTAACGTATATATGTTTTGTATTTGCCTTTGAAAAAGACTCATTAGGAGTCAAAAGCGCTTAGGCTAGTTAGTTACTAGTTTCGTACTGTTCGTCGTCAGTTTATTGCATATATATATATATATATATATATATATATATATATATATATATATATATATATATATATATATATATATATATATATAACATTATATTTGGAACAAAAATATCGATATCGTTTCATTCGAAGAGGTGATTTAAGCGGCATATTTCCGCATATATATTTTCCGGATCATTTTAAATGTATAAAACATGTTGTCTCTGATATTATTAACCTTTTTATCACGCTGATTGAAAAATGAGATAAACATAATACATCCAGGACCGGTCTTAGGCTGATTGGACAGTTTGGCCCAATCGGGACCCAGCGCTCACAGGGGCCTCGCGCGTTTGTAATTTGTTAAAAATGTACCTCAAGAGAGAAAGCAATTTTATAGCGGTGGAAGAAAATTAAGTCAATGTCATATAAAACTCGTTTAAAAGTTTATTTTCAAATGCCGTACATACTGGGGGCCTGGCGCGTAAATCCAAGGTACCCGCCAAAATGATTCAAATCGTGCCCCCCCGTTTGCTATGGCCGCTACTGGGTACATTGCAAGATCGTCATCTGCTTGGGAGTGGATCAAAATTACGGCCGAATTTTCTCCGAACTGCAATGATAGCAAGGCCATTATCAAGAACATCATCAAGTTAACATAAATGCCATACCAATGTGTAGTGGATATTTTGGGGAGGGGTTTATTTTTACTGTCAATGGTGCACAACAAAATACAACTAAACGTCAGCATCACATGTTTCCATTAAATAATTTTTAAAATATTGGGTGGAAATTGTAATACTCTCTCTCTCTCTCTCTCTCTCTCTCTCTCTCTCTCTCTCTCTCTCTCTCTCTCTCTCTCTCTCACATGAGTGGGTGAGGATTTTGGTAAAAATTCAAGGCAAAGGTTACATTTTATGGTTTGAAATATGACGTCAGCGAAGGAATGTGGTAATTTATTCACCATTTTCCACCATAGAGCTAAGAAATTATGCTTGAAAATAGTATAAAGCTTATCGAAGTCTTTACAAATAGGAATCCCAAAAATAATATTCTCAAAATTAAAACCATTTCTTCTCCTAATCATTTTAATTCAAATAAACCAAGGCTCTGTTACTATAGAAAACGTATCAGATGTTTCACAGTGCCATCTTGACTTTTTGTGCAAAACTAAACGCAGACGACATAATGGATGGAAGAGTCCATTGCTCTGATCAACAGTGGTAGTCAACCTTTACTTTTTGGATCTGTTTTATTTTTTTAAAAAAGGAAATCAGTCAAGCATCATTACCAAATACTTGGCGGCGATGGAACAGAGTGACGGATCAGTTATTGGTCTATATCGCTATACTCTACTAGAGTGTATATGTATCAGTCGTCCGTAGACAATATCGCTCAAATATATGAAGAGAACTAAAAGTCCTCTAAAGAATTTCGTAATGCGGAACTATTCGAAGTTTATCGCTGCATACACTAGCCGTGCCATACGTTTATTCTTTGTAAATTAATCTGGTTGAATATGCGATTTCTTCGGTAAAATTTGCATTTTAAAAAATGAATAACTTTAGCTTGTTAAGAAAAAAATCATAAAAATGTAACTGATTTTCCAGATTGAATGGGAATTTACAGAAATCAATATAAAACAAACAGAATTCTAAAGCAAAACTACATTTCCAATGATTTTATTCCGCGATAACATTTTACACAAGGTAAATAAGTCAGGTAAGTGTCTACATACTACCTAATATGTTATAGGGGAAATATGCATAGGTTTTATTTAATAAATAACAAGCACAATTAAACTGTAAGATATGACTGGTTTAATGTATTGAGTACGTAAGGAGTGAATATGCGTTTTAACGTTTTTATGTTCTCAAACACTTATTTTCATCGTCATATTTTAAAATGTGTGACACACCTGAATGATTCATGGGACAACAATTGTGTATGATCTCTTCCATAGCGTAGCTAGGTAAATCAATGTACGTTTTTTAAAAAAAAAGACATACCATTATAGTTGTCGACACACCTATTCAAATGAACTTCAGATAGTTGACTTTAAAATGTGAAACCTATTAATTTTTTTTTAAAAACCTAGACGTTGTTAGAGGACGTGGTTATTGATGATCACATGATGACGTAGATGTGCAAAATTAAAAAAGGTAAGAAAATAAAAGAAAATAAAAATGCAATTCACTTTGCATTTTTTCCTTTTCATTGCGTTGTTTTTCATCTTGTATAGACCAGCAACTAAGAGGTTTGTAGACAGTATATACAGAGATTGCGTCATCTTTATGGCACGCCATATCGTTCTTTCATCGCACCGAGGACACGTCTTTCATAGAAGAGTCAAACCTTAAATAGGGTAACTTCAGTATGAGAGAGAGAGAGAGAGAGAGAGAGAGAGAGAGAGAGAGAGAGAGAGAGAGAGAGAGAGAGAGAGAGAGAGAGAGAGAGAGAGAGAGAGAGAGAGAGAGAGAGAGAGAGAGAGAGAGAGAGAGAGAGAGAGAGAGAGAGAGAGAGAGAGAGAGAGAACTGAAACGTTTAGTCAGCTTTGATTAATTTTGTGGATTGAGTGTTGTTTCGAAGTTCAGGTATTTGACGGATTTCGAGAACTAATTTTTTTCTCTTTCGAGTTGAAAGTAAGAGTCTTTTGAAAACTCGCTTTAATTTAGACAATCACTATAGATTTTTACAGATCATTTATCACGTCATCACAGTTTGTTAAAACTTACGTTAGTTGCAAAAATAGTCAGAATAGTTGTTTCTAAATAAATGAAAATTTACGTCTAATACAAGATGATGATGATCCTGCTGCTGCTGCTGCTGCTACTGCTGCTGCTGCTACTGCTGCTGCTGATTATTATTATTATTATTATTATTATTATTATTATTATTATTATTATTATTATTATTATTATTATTATTATTATTATTATTATTATGCAACTCCCCTGCAATCTCCCAAGTAAAACCAAAAAGGAACTGCTGTGAGGATTTGGTAACAGAAATCGCGACATAGAAAAGTTAAAACTTCCTTTCAGAATAGAACAGAACTTTATTAGTGCAATAATTATCTGCCCAACCTCACGTGGCCTAACATAAATTACATTTAAAATGGCGCAGCGCATTCATGTTAAATAAGTCACGATTACTTAATTGTGAAAAATCGTCAATTTATGCCATACCGATGTGAAGTAATCTAAACATTAGCAGGCACGGTAAACTAATTCAATACATAAATAAACTCGTTGACACTACATAACTAATGTGTTGAACAATATCAGAAAGATGCTCGTTCTTGTTAATGAAAGGTTGAAATACGGGAAAATCACAAAGGAGCATGTTAAATATGTGACAAATCCAAATAAAAAAAAATCAGCAAGATAAATTTTTTTATTTTGTAATGAAAATAACAAAGACATTCTTTAGGTTCTGCTAATCATTTACACAATAATGATTTTCAAAAGGGAATGTCGTTGAAAAGAAACACAGACTATAGATACAAAGTAATGAATATTGTAATCAACATTAAATTATTATTTTTTTCTTTTAAAACCAAAGCAATTGTCCGGATAAGTCATCCTATGTTTTATGGATTTCCTGTGTGTTACCTTCAAGTATAATGCATGCATACTACATTAGTCATACACCTACTCGTAATACTTTAAATACATTTTAGTATTTTAGATAACTTTTTAAAATTTTATTTATTTGCTGAGGAGAGCAGTGGCAAACTAAGGGTAAATGGTGCCGGTTGTGATGGGGGTTATAAAGATGGCCCAAAAGGTTTTTTGCTCAACAAGACCTCTGGCGCACGGGGCTTTAACCCCCGCCCCCCTCATTTAAGTACAAAACAAGAGGAGAATAGTTAACAAAGCTTTATATATATATATATATATATATATATATATATATATATATATATATATATATATATATATATATATATATATATATATATATATATATATATATACATACATACATACATACATACATACATACATACATACATATATACATACATACATACATACATACATACATACATACATACATACATACATACATACATACATACATACATACATACATACTTGCTAAAAATTTTCAGTTATAATATTTTAACGATATATTCAAATTATCTTCGAAAAGTAGCATGCAACTTGCATTTTCAGATCTTTTGATTTACTATTTTGGGGTTTAACGCCATTTTTCACCGCATGATATTATACATGGCGTCCGGAATAAACGATGGAGGAAAAGACCATCATAAACCCCTGAAAGAATCACCGACCAACTGGAAGCTACTGGTGAGCTTTCTATGGTACCCTAATTGGCTAAACCCGAAACTCGATCCCACGGGGTTAAAGGTGAGATGGCAGTGATCTGTAAGGCGAGCGTTTTATATCACGTGGCCAGCTGGTGTCAGAGAGGACGTGAGCAAGTATAATTCAGTTTTGAGAAACACAATTAAGTTTTCAGTTTCTTGCTCATTTGTCTTTATTTCTGGAAAAGACGCGAGGTTGCACACTATTAAAGTGTACAACACTTTATAGCTTTATCACGATTGCATATATCTATAATGGGTGACAAACAATGTGTTTTAGTGCAACGTTCCTCATTTCAGATGATGAACGGTCCTTGTTAACCTCAGATATCGATATGATCTTTAACTAGTGATGATTCGTGTGGAATTAGTAACATCTGGATGAGGTTATCCATATCTAATTTAAGCTGTAAGCAACGTTTATCTGCTAATATTTTAAGTGAGGACAGGTTGTAGCTTACAGACAAACCGCATTATAAACCGAGTCAAGAGTTGGAATCAGCTATATAAACTGTTCAGTAAGATAAAACCGAAGGTAATAATATAGCATAAATTTCACCTACAGTAAGGAATAAACACTTACATGGGGATGTCAAAAGAGGTAGACAAAGTTCCTTTGCCACAGTGTTTCATGATATATTTAACGTCTACGATTTCTAAATGATTAACGAATATGTTTTAACATTTAGAGACAATATTAGATCGCAGGAGAGTGATGAATAGAAATTACAAGTTCTGACTGCATTTTACCTATTGCTACAGTCGCAAACATCGGAAGCACATCCTTTTGGATCTGACAAAGAACCGATTATCTGTTGAACTGCAGCAATACAACTATAGGCATCAGAAATATCGATCTTTTTTTTTTAGCGATAAGCCGATTATCTGTTGAACTGCAGCAATACAACTATAGGCATCAGAAATATCGATCTTTTTTTTTTATAGCGATAAGATATAATGTAATGTCATCTCCATATCGTCATAAGGGAAATAAAAAAAAGAAAATTAAAGTTCCTAATATTTATAAAATTTTACAAAGTTTTAAGCAAATCTGCTAGCAAATGCATTTATTGAACTTTTGCATTATAATCTTTAATACTGTATCATTATCAAGTTCAGTCAAATTAGAGGAACCTTTTACAATTTGATACGGTAAGAGGGGAACAGTAGCTCTTTTGTGAGGACAATTAAGGTGAATTTCACCTTAATAATGAAGAAATTAGCACATGGTATTTTTTTTGCAATACTTATCCTATCATGGCCTTCATGTGTCGTATCCTATCACGACATCAATTGTCACGCATACCTTGCTGATCGACTGGAATTGTATCGGAACTAATATAACCACTAGGAGAACCTGACAACAAAATGTCAGCAGCAACAAACCAATTGTCTGGAACTATTTTGAAACTTTTTTTAGGGGTACTGTCTGTGTTGCATTCATTATTTAAATTTTATTTTAATTTATACAGCTTTCTGTCTTTGAAAAAGCATGCGAAGTTTATGCAGACATGTTGGCCATTACAAACATTTAATTTGGCTAATAATTTCATATGAGAACAGTAGAAACTATACCGATTAATGATTTCTGACTAATCGGAGAACCTAGATTTCATTATTTTAATTACAAAAAGGTAACAATATTCAATCAACTGCTAACAGAACTGGATACATACGACGTATTGCTTCTATTTCAAGCTCGACACTTTTCTGAGTAATCGTGAATGATACCACGTGATGACTTGACAATTTGTTCCCGGAAGGTTAAATGTTTAGTGAAATGTTCGATTAGGTCCTTGACCTCTAAATATGTTCGTCTCCTTCTATAGATAATGAAGCATGAATAATGAATGACGACATTTTGTGATGAGTCCAATATTTACGTTTGTTTGAGTTAAGTTTCCGGTATAATCGCTTACACTTGCTTGTTGATATTCATGATGCTGATGAATATGTCTAAGTGTAACTATATTATTTATCAACGCCATCAAAAATAAAATTTTGGCATTTTATTCGAATTATTTCTTTTTCATGCAAAAGCAAAGTAATTACACGTGTAGAGAACCCAGATCCCTAATATCAAATAATATGTTCCCCAATGATTGAGGTATTTGCTTATATTTTTCTGTCTGTCTATATGTGCGTCTGTCATGATAAATGGATGCATGGACTGATGATTGTATAGAAGAAAAAGTAGATGTGTGTCTGATTTGATTAATGTGTGCTAATTTATTTTCGTAATTCGTCTAGTTCAACGCATAAACGTTGGCGCTTTCTCTTCCCATTAAAACAAGAAACTGTATAAAATCAAAGTGATACTGTTGTTATCAAATGAGGTCTCGTTTGCGTATTTGCTTTGTATATTATTATAATTGTCGGTGTGTGTGTGTGTGTGTGTGTGTGTGTGTGTGTGTGCTATTTACTCAAGACATCACTTCTGTTTTCCCACGTCTTTGCGTATCTTGCTCCCTGCCAAGAAATAATCATTCCTGATAGGTTTAAAAAATATTGCACACATCCCCCAACACACAACCAATACAATCGTATAGGCCTACATTATTTTAGTCTGAAAAAATGCAGTAGACATCAATGAACAAATTAAAATTGGAGATTTGGAGTACCTATGATTGACGGGTAATCGAAAATAGAATTATATAAACAAGTAAAGAACACCGTGCAAACGTGTTGTAAGTCGTTTTACACTAGACTAGAGATATTTAATGGTTCTCGGATGTCGATTAATTAGTCTAAGTTTGTAATGTGCCAATTAGGATTATTTTGACTGTTCTGGCCACCAACAAATTAACAAACCATCACCGAGACAATGATCATAAACTGATTGACCATCAATATTTGAAAGAGTGGAGAGGACTTTTACAGGAAAGCAGAAACCTCCCCACGTCGTTCCTAAAGGCGCGTTCTTGTAATGGCGTGATATTGACGGAGTCTGATACAAAGTTAAAACGAGTTGTTCATGTCTAAAATGTATTCAAATCACTCTCAAAAGATTATATTATCCGAAATATCACTGAATTTGAATTTTGTAGGCCTCTCCACTATACGTGTATCGACTTCAGGCGGGGAGTAATGGCGAAATTTGTTGGACGGATGGGATAACCATAGAACTGAATTTAATCACTAGATCGCAACGTGATGGCTATGAGGTCACCGGGCACTTGGTCTAGTTCAACATTCTGGCACACGAGGATTAAATTTTATGCTGTCGCCAAATGACCGAATCGCTGTATATTACAAAGCTAGTTACTGGGTCCAGTTCAACAATCAGGCGAACGAACTTGAACTAATATCTCTGTCCGAAAAGGGCCGAGTCACTAAATTGTATTGACAAACTTAGGGTTTCGCAGGATTTCGTGTGTTCGCGCGTGTGTGTGTCTGCGAATTCAATTTCCCGGGTGAGGGAGGGGGAAAAAAGCCAAAAAATATGTTATTATATATGAAATAAAATGAAAATGAACATTATTCTTCCTTTAAAATATACTGTCGATATAACCTGTCGATGGACTCGTAGCATGTTGTTATTTACCGGGTTAAGGTAAAAGTAGCTCACGTGACTGACGTTTCAATTCTCTGCTTCATATTTTCTATGGCAATTTTTCTCCAATCGGTTACGGTCTGTCACTAGCTTTACAAGTTGATTGTCCTAGTCAAGTTACTCTTCAAACCACAAATCTTGTGGAACAAATTGTGCACATTCATTTTTATTGGTGTATTAGTACATGTCATTATTTATTTATTCCCCTGCCATCCCCCCACCAACAAAGTGCCTTTCGAATAATTAATAAATACATACCCCACACCATCATCACCGTTTACTGACATAATTTTACGATATATTGACAAAATAATACGTTACCGAAACCTTTTCTATTTCAAAGCTATTGCACCTACGGTTGACATTCCATAAATTTACCACCATAGCTTTATTGAGATAACTGCTTGCCAACAAGCTCAAATGAACTCGAAGAATTATATTGTTGTACTTAGACGGAACGTAGTTCGATTCTGGTCGATACATTTTAATGACAGTTTTTTTTCCTTTTCCTTTCTTTTTTCCTTCTTAAATTTATCACAGGGAGAAGTGAATACCTAATGCGTAAGTTACCGTTGTGAACTTTTACTGATTTGTACGCACGCGTCTGCCGTACGTAGAATTTAAAATCTTGAAGAATTTGTTTTTGTCTATATCATTAATAATAAAAATAAAATGTAAACAAATGAGTATTCTTCTATGATGTCATAAAATTAAACACAAGTCCTTTATCAATAAATACGTTGTTCATAATTTACATTCTTTCATTTTTATGTTCAGTGCTTAAAGCATACATTTACCACTCCGGTGGCCTAGTGGTTAGAACTTCCGCCTCAGATGCGGGAGGTCGTGGGTTCGACCCACGGTCGAGTCATACCAAAGACTTACAAAAATGGTACTAACAGCTGCCTCGCTTGACGCTCAGCATTAAGAGGTTAGTGTTAGGACTGGCAAGCCTGATGTCAGGATAATGTGACTAAGTGGGACATCATGCTACATGTCTGCGGCATGATGCCCCAGTGCTAGACATCACTATAAACTGCGACACTGCAGACATCGTAGCGATATGACTGAAAAATTGTTAAAAATACGTTAAAAATTATAAACACCCTAAACACCACACCTAAAGCATACAATAATTGAATGGCTAATCAAAGGAGAGAACGGAAGTGTTATTTTTAGTCTGGCGGGAAATTGACTTGCATTTATCTGATGTCAGAATGGTTTTCTCTATCTTGAACCGCTTATTTCTATTCTAGTACACTTTTGATTGTCAGTCTAAGCGCATTCACCGTCCATCCGAACTCATTCAAGGAATGAGCGCGAAGAAGAGAGACATTTAATAAGATACCATGATCATTTTTAAATCTAATCTGAAATTGCTATTATCTCTTCCGTATATGGAAGGTTCTGATATACGAAAGAGCGTAAAATTATCGTATATTCATTTCACATCCAAAACTCAAGCACAATTAACGATAGCTGGACGTCTCTGGAATGTCAGACCCAAATGCTATTGATCAAAATTACCCGAAACTTGTCGAAATTTCAGGTAGAATGGGGCAAAAAATGATATATTATGAAATTTGGAACATGTAGCTCTAGATTCAATGCAAACAAGTTTTCAGTATTCGAGTTTAATTGATTGCAAAAACACCCCCAAAACAAAATTGTTCATGAATGAGCATCTAAATGAGAATGACTCCAAATAAATTTGCTTCATATTAGAATAGATGATATAGCAAAAGAAAAGCTACAGAGCTGTGAATGTACTATGTATGCTGGATGCTCACAAGACAGTTTATGAAGTCCACGCAATTAAGGGACAAACATACAAGTAATAATAATGAGAGGGGGCTAGGTGCCCGTAAATATTCTGAAAAGTTCACATGGAAAGTCATTTTTGTCGACATATGTAATTAATTAAACACATCTAACGATTTGAATACTCGAATATGGCATGAACCTAATTAAGAAGAAAACAAATCGGGTTTTCACGTTTCGGGTTGTTTGTTTTACAATAAAATCTAATCTCTTATTTCTAAAAACCAATCACTTACTTCTCCAGAGACTGTGATACAAGGTGTAACTGCAAGCACTTGTTTGAGACCTTAACTGGACAGAGATGGAAGGCTATGGTTACATGATGGTTTGCGTATTCGAACATTCATGAGGCATGAGTTGGTATTTGGATGTGTGTTATGGAATGCTATACCTTTCAACGAAAGGTAGGTCACTGTGACCTATATTTCATGGCCAAGTAATTATTCGATGGCGGTTTTCGTGAATATCATATCTCGTTCGCACTGAATATTTTAGTCCATTGAACTGATTTCAGCGGATGGTGATGTGTAAATATGCTGTGGAGAAAAGTTATATTTTATTTTATTAAAATAAACAAGGTTGTCGTTATGCGACTCCTCCTTCCATAACGAAATGATATGAAAATACTTGTTAGATTATAAATTTGTTTGCAGACGCCTGGTATATTGTACAACAAAGATTGTGGATTTCCTTTTATTGTAATTTGCATTTAATATTTCTTTTATTTGTTATAGGAGACAACATGAAGCTTTATTAGTTTCAGTTAATCAAAAAAGATACCGAAGTTATAGCTTGAACAAACTTGCTCGAAAAATTAAATTTGTGTAAAACCTTGCTCAAGATTTTTTCATTAATAATACAAAACGAAATTGAATAGCTGACCTCTGTTTTCGTGAGCCTACATCATCTAGATTTATTAAAAACATCCTCAATATATTAATGTTTTGTGATGTAAGAAACGTTTAGGTTGAGCACAAACCAGGATATAAGAGCAAAGGATGAACTTAGAAAACGCAGCCGACATATAAACACTGAATCATCTTATATGGAAACTGAAATAGATGCAGTAGCAATATTTAGGATATTGGTGATGCGTCGGTAGTATATGGAGGAAATACACATTGTACGAGATAACAAGTAAATAGTTGGTAAGTAAATATTATTGAAGATGTTAATCAGTTTCACATTTTCGACGGCAAATTGCACATAAACAATGCTTCAAAATGCTATCAGCTGGGACTTAACTTAGCGTTTTTATCCACAACATTGAGGGGGAAAAGAAAAGAAAATCTTGTTTTATTATAGTTTTGATAGTGTGCTCAAACACTAATATCAGTTATAAAGTTTTGCTAAAGTAAATAAAGTAGAACTGGGTGTCACTAGCCCATCAGGCCAACCTTAGGCCGCTTGGGCCCATTTCCCACGCTATAGAGATAAATTAATTTTAAAGCGATGGAAGAAAATTTTATGTTTATTATCAGATAAAACTTTTCTAAAAGTTTTTTCCACATGCCGTGTTCGTCGGGGTCCTTGCGCGTAAATCTAGGGATGCCCCGCTGGAATGATCTAAATCTGGCCCCGCGTTTGCCAATGCTGGTGCAGCTTGACCGACTGCAGCGAACGCTCGTGTACTGTTTTTTCTTGTTTCAGACATAATTGTACTACTAACACGAAAGAAAAAGTTTGTCATCATATGTAATTATTTCAGGAACAACAGCCAATATATATCAATGCAGTTTTCAGTTATTGTTATAAAGGCATGCTTAATTTGCTCTCGTTGATGGAACACACGTTTATTATATCGTGAGTAAAATAGTATTAAGAGTTTTCAGAAGTTGAAATACCTTAAAAATTATCTGTAAAATTGGTATAATTAACAGTGTTTTGGAAAAGTATACCTTTAATCTTTGGAATGTTGTTTATTGAAAAACGAAATCGTGTATCATGAAATAGTTTAGCAAACTTCATAGAAATATTTCCAATCAGAGACTAGCGATATGACAGAAAAATTGTTAAAACTACGTTAATAATCTTAATCGCACACATGCACGCACACACACGTACACACAGACACACACACATGAAACTGTAAACAACGATATTACAACGACATTCGATTAAAAAGCCCAAACAAACTGAGAACAACGATATTATCAGAGTGCTGCGTTCGGATGACAACCTGGGGATATGAAAGGTCAGTTGTATAGAGCGAGCAATTAAAACGGCGAATCCTGTACCTGGCACAGTAATGTGAATTCTGAAGTCAAACGGACTATATCATTTTTCATTTTTGAACAAGGCCACGTTTGTTTGTGTACTCTGGAACTATCACTCAGGTGACGAGGACTCGCAACAACTCGGATTGAGAAGCTAAGATACTTTCTAAAAAAAAAAGCAACACGCGCCAGTTTTTTTAAGTAACATCATCATTGAGTATTCCTATATGATACAATCTTAATTTCGTGTTTAGATTGTATGAGAATCAATGCCAAAATGGTTATCAGATGCACTCCTTCCGACTGCTAAGTACATCTCTGCGATCGATATATTTTGTTCGTGATTGGGATGGATTACTATTTTAATGAAATGATGGACCCTTCCATCACCACCACCACCACCACCACCATCATCATCATCATCATCATTATTATCATCATCATCATCATCAGACCTGCGTGCTATCAAGAGACAGCTGTTTCAAGCTTCTAAAACTATCAAATTGTTGATAATAAATTCTTATAGGGAAAACTACCTACCACTCGATAAACTTGCAAAAGACATATGCGATTTCTTAAACTGGATACCATATAACTTTTTTCATATATTCAAGAACCATTTTGAGACGAAAAAGAGCCATTTTAGATATTTTAGCATATAAAGAATATTTATAAGCAGTGTCTACAAGGTAACTATGTTGCTGTCTTTACGTATCAATAAGACAATATCAATGCTATTTCCCCGAAGCCACAAATTTGTCATTAGATAATAAATTGTATCAAGGTCATCATGGAAATCTCATCTGAACTTCTTGTGAAACATCGGAATGACTTATCAAGATAACTTGCTAGTAAATCACACACACACACACACATACACATACACGCACACACGCACACACGCACACACGCACACATACTCATACAAACACGCACGCATACACACACGCACACACATACACACATACATACAGACACATATACACATGCACACACATGCACATACACACATACACACACATGCACACATACACATACACATGCACACACACAAACGCAATACATACACACAGACACGCACACATACATACACACACAAACACACATACATACAGAGATACACACATACAAACACAGACATACACCCATACACACGCACGCACACACACAAACACACACAGATTTGTCACAAACCGCTTCCCAGATGAGGGCTCGCTTTTTTCGAAACTCCATTTCTAGAACCAATTAGTTTCAGTAGATTTGTTGCAGAAACGCATGCTCTTGTTTTCGGATTTTTACACCTCATTTTATGAGTTCGCAAAACGTACATGAAAACATAGAAAATATTAGCCTGGAGAGTTAGTATAAAAAGAAGTCTGAAACTAAAGCTAATATTTATTAAGCTTTTTGAACAGAATTTTGTGACATATCTTCAGCTTCATTTGCCTGATTACACTTATCAGAATATATATATATATATATATATATATATATATATATATATATATATATATATATATATATATATATATATATATATATGAGAGAGAGATTGGGCGGTATCACGTGACCCCTTGACCCATGATGCGGGCGCCCATGCCACCGTGACTGTTGCAAAGAAACAAAAGTAAATCTCAGATCTATGTTGGAGATTTCTTCCTCCCCCTCCAAAAATATAAAAAAGGAAAATGAAAAGGGGGGTGGAGGCAGTCTAAAAAGACCATCTAGGCTGTTTATACGACTGGATGGACTTAATGATTGACTGAGAATTTGTGATTGAAAAATTAGTTTGTTGCATTGGGAATTTCTCAGTCCTTGTTTCGTAAATTGCCAATGTGGTCCCCGTGGCAGTTATTGACAAGCATTTAGAGGTCCTTCGAACTGAGTAGTTTAAGAATGAGCCGTTTGGATTTTCCTCACAGGCTGTTTTGACTTTAACTCTCGAAAATAACCAATGGCGTGATTGGATCAATGACAACTATCCTTCAGTGAGTATATGAAAACTTTAGTATTGATTCAATTATAAGAGATAAGATTCAGAAATAATGTCTGTTAACAATATATTCCTCGCTTGCATGTTTAACTGACTTGTCATTTAGTCCACATACGTTACGTTCAGATAATGTTATTGCTACGTAATGTTTAATTGCGCGAGAACGTGCCAACTTTACATAGAAAGTAATGGATACTACGATTGTTGCTATTGTCTCTCCATTTGTTAAAATTTCTGTTCATATTTGTGCGCAAAGAGCAGTTTTTATTCAGCATTACTTTATAATGGTTTACTATCAAACACGCTTTTTCTTTTAGGATATGTGTTATGACATTTAGTTTGACATTGTTGAGCTAAAGCCAGCGCGAAGATGTAATTTTCCTAATATTAAAATTGATATATTGACAATCTGTTGAGAATTTTCACTTTACTTCCTTCTAAAATCATTAGCCAAATCTAAAATAAATATAATTTGATTTATTATTTCTTTAATAATTTAAGTAGTTTTATTATTGCAATATAAAAATGAAATAAACTCTTTAGATTAAGTTGATAGAAAAGCGATAGACTGATTTTGTGACCTTTGAACCTTGGATGTTATTATAAATTTTAGAGGTAAGTACTGATCATAATCTCAAAGGTTAACAAATATATCCTTGCAATATTGTATACGTTTAAGACAAACATTATGGAAACTAGATAATCGATCTTGACAAAATAAGACAATATAATATAACTGTTCTAAGAGTAACGAAAAATCCAAATCAGTTGGATATTTCTTTTCTTTCGACATAGAAGCTTAACTAGCACGAACATTATATTAGTTTGATGATTGCGACAATGGCGGCAACGACAATAATAATACTAATAATGTCGGTAGCAATGATGAACACGATGCAACACTAAAGTTGATAATTGTATTTCATCATCATCATCATCATCATCATCATCATCATCATCATCATCATCATCATCATCGTCGTCGTCATCGTCGTCATCATTATCATCATCATCATTATCATCATCATCATCATTATCATCATCATCATATTATTATTATTATTATTATTTTATTATTATTATTAATATTATTATTATTATTATTATTATTATTATTATTATTATTATTATTATTATTATTATTATGATTATCATTATTATTATTATTATTATTATTATTATTATTATTATTATTATTATTATTATTATTATTATTATTATTATTAGTATTATTATTTCAGTTGGGTTACCTGTTCTGGTCCTCTATCTGACTGGCTCTCCATACAAGGCGGGTTTCTTCTGTGATGATACCAGTCTAAAGTATCCTTACAAGAAGAATACAATATCTGATGCTCTTCTTACCGGCGTGGCATTTGGCGTCACAGCCATTACGGTAACGTTAATTTCTCTTTGTTTCCGATTACGTTAAACATTTTTCGTGTTTCTAATTGTTATCTTTGTCTGAAAAAGGATACAAAATCAGATTGATTTGTAGATATAGTTATCTATGACAGGTTTATATTTGCAAGCATAAATTTTCACATTGGTGAAAATGAATGATATATTTGTTACCATACTTGACGGGTCATTTATTGATAACGTTACAGTAACGTTAATTTCTCATTGTTTCCGATTACGTTAATTTCATTTTTCGTGTTTTTTGCTATCTTTCTCTGAAAAGGCACACAGGAATTAGATTGATTTGTAGTTATAATTATTTATGACAGGTTTATGTTTGAAAGCAAGATAATACAACAGTGTAGCTGGTTTCATAAATTTTCACACTGCGTGAAAATAAATGAATTTATTGTTAATTAAACTGATTTAATAGCAACCGCCAAAGCAACCCCAACTACTGCGAGGCGGTCTCAGAAGTAATTAAGTTTTGAAAGGGGCGGGGGATGCAATATTTTAATATTAAACTATTTTGACTTAAAAGTATCGATAATGTCTCTATTGTTACATTAATAGCAACCGCCAAAGCAACCCCAACTACTGCGAGGCGGTCTCAGAAGTAATTAAGTTTTGAAAGGGGCGGGGGATGCAATATTTTAATATTAAACTATTTTGACTTAAAAGTATTGATAATGTCTCTATTGTTACATCCATCTGTATGGCCAATATATTTTATTATATTCGCATAAGTTTTACTTATAGCATAAGTCGATGTTCAATTTATGGAATGCTGCTTTTACATACATTATGAAGGTATCGAAATTTTAAAAAGAATTTTTGTTTTATACAATATTGTTGGTCGGATTGCGAAATAATCTACGGCTTGTGGGGTTGACGATATCGTTCCGTCTGTCCTGTCGTTCCGTACGTACTTATTAGTCTAGTAGTCTGGTAGCAACATTGATGGCTGGTTTTTTGTTTTAAGTTATTATTGCTGCTAGAATCACGAGGCATTGTGTGTTAGGAATACCACGACATCAGTGGCAACTAGGTTACCGTGATTTATATTTCATGGATCAGTGATTTATGCTTACCTTTGTGATAAATCAGTTTCACTAGGCTTAAATTCTATATATAGAATGTATATCTCATTGTCTTTGACCCTGTTGTTAACAGTCATATAACCTTGGATGAAGATGCTTCACGAGGATTACTATGTCTATCGGCAAAAACTCGGTCACTGTGACCAATATTTCCCATTGCAGTGATCTCTGTTAACCTTTGCATTTCATTTAGTTTCTAAGAGACCTTTACATCCAGAGTCATGTAGCTTGGTATGCACATACATAATGAATAATACTATATATACCCTGAGATCAAACCTTTGTCACCGTGACCTATATTTCTCAATTCAGTGGTTTGCATTAACGTTTGCGTTTAAGCTCTGTCCCTCAAACACGATTGCCTGCAGAGACATTCAACTAGGCATGAGTATACTTCATGAGAAGTACTCGACTCTTTAATCAAAACAAGGTCACTCTGGCCTATCCTGACACTCAATTGACGTTTGCGTTTAGTTTATTTTTTTAGACACTATTACCGTTAATTGATGCAACTTAATACATAGGATGTATTATCATACGAAGCACTAGAGCATTTCGCAATACAAAGTCTAGCACCACTAGAACATTTGGCAAAACAAAGCTCTGCAAGCTGGTCCTTATCTGCATTGGCAGTGTTTTCGTTAGATTTTGAATACAGACTTCTTAAATGGTATTTAAGAAGATAATAATGTAATTCCCATAAATCTGAATTGGATTACCCAGGTAATCAAGGCTGAAAAATTTCATTTTGTATACGTTTGCTTTTGTATCTTATATTTTATTATTTAACTGTATGTACTACACTTTATATTATACGTTCATTTGTGAAAAGAACAAGTTAACGCATGAGATATTCATATTTCATAATGATGGAGAAAGATTTTGAATTGTTTTGATGAATATTTAAATGAAGATAAAATTTTTCACATTTCAGCTTCTTCTTGTGGAAATATTGAACAGATTCGATAAGAAAAACAGATGTTCATTTGGTAATCCATTTACCTGCCTGAAAGGTTTTGGCATCTTTCTCTTCGGCTTTGTGATGGAACAACTCTTTACTGAGGTGCTGAAAGACGCCGTCGGTCGCTTACGACCAAATTTTTTCGACGTGTGTCGGCCTGATTTTTCCCGTATAGATTGCAGCCAAGGGTAAGACAATTTTAGTCAAGCAAAACATGTTTTTACGAATTACAAAAAATGTAAGCTAGCTTGAAATATTGCCACCTTAAGTAAGTAATAATTGTTTCCTTAGCTTTTAACTGCGCTTTCAACACATTATTGGCTACATCATACAAAGAGAATAGGTGATAAGTGATTTTTCCAATGACAAACTAGACAGCGGACACTGACTGGTCTTGGCGGGTATCAAAACTGCAACCATTAGATTGCGCGATGACGTATAAAATGAGGTGTTTTGGCCCCCATAATACGTTTTTTTTTTTTTCACCAAAACATGATCTAAATAATTTAAACCACGTTGAACGTCCAGCTTCATCCGTTGAAAAGATAAACCATATGTGATTTTGCAACTTGATGGGGAATACATGCGAACAAACATATTTAAGATGTACACCATCCGGCGATATACAATGTAATATCATAATTGTCATTCTTTGACACATTTAGCTAACATAAGTCTCTAGTTATATTGAACAGTGATTTCAGCATACGTTTCCATACATAACTAGTTTCCTTATGTCCTTTAAGAACCAAAAATGTCATTTTAGACGTAGGTGGTGGTAGTGGGAAATCTTGAATACCATCAGAATGTTTCACATTGTGCAGTGATACAATACTTGGGATTTTCGAAGATATCTGATCCTTGATAATTTTGTTTTCTTTGTCCTCAAGGAGATTTGATTTTCAACTAATGTAATGGATATAATTTGTTCAAGTCTTCTGGTGGGCTAAAACTTGATAATCAAATAGTCTAACCACACCTGTATAATGTGAATTGAATACAGTCTTAACAATATTTAAACCACATTGGTAGAAGTCTGAATGCCAGAATTAGTCACAATGTACACTGGCTTTATGTCCTTGTTTATGACCAGAATTCGTTAGGGTTATATATGGCGGCAAAGTTTGCATAAAGCAAAATGTTAAACAGAGATAAACTTTAGTATTGGGCCATGACGAGGAGTTAAGAACGTGACGTCTTTTGTGTAATTCTGTGGCAGTATATTGGTCTCTATCCGGATACAATGTACAATCAGATCCATTTTAGCGACATTTACATGACAAAGTACCAAATTGAGCCTTACTTTGGACAACTAATATTAAATTTATTATCGAGCTTCGATTTCTCTTTCTCTTAAAATAAACAAATATCGGATTTCGTATGCCATATCGATAATTTAATAATTTTAATTTTGTAAGAATTTAAGAAAGGAATAGCCTAATACACTGTCTGGATTTTAATCTGTCACCAGATAGGATTCATTCATAGTTAAGACTCACATTAAAGAAACTTTTATATACATGTTGAGTATTATTTCTAACTTCATTAAAGGTATGCCTATGATGTCATGATGTGTATTGGACTAGATAACTACATTTGTTTTGATTAACGACGCAGAGTTACACAAATTCACAAACACCGCCCATTAAGTAAACATTAAGTTCAGATGATGCAAAGATCAATCTTGCAAATCTTCGACTATTTGCTATCGAATTTGATAACCTAAATCGATTTGCCGTTTTCATATACGACTACGTGTTTCTTGTGTTCCAGTTTTTCGAGATCAAACTTACCGTTTGTATTCATATATAAGTCTAGTCCGACTGAAAACTGTACAGACCAAGACCTGCCGTCACATAATATGCCGGCAGATCGTTGTGGGCAGTTTGTTAGGAACAATCAGTAGAGCAAATAACATAGCCTCTGACCTGCAGGCGCATTATGCTACCGCAGATCTAGATCTCTTTGTTTGCAATTTTCTCGACTTACAAGTGAGTACAACGGTATACCAAACGCTTTTTGATAAAACAAGATTTGAATACCAAACGCTTATTGTCATATGTGAAGGAATCCAGATATTGTAATATTACGTCAGAGTTGAAATGTTTGTTTAGATTACTTTAAATGTTTAACTCAGGTATGTTACTAACTACACCTGCACCAATAACGAGCACTCAGCCACCATACTGCGGAACAGTCATCAATCATTTCCTTCGGGACATGCAGCCTTCTCCATGTATACATCGATGTATTTAGTTGTGAGTATCGAGTAAGTTCCTTGTAATATTTAGTACCATCAGGGCCGTAGGGAGCGATCACGGGCCCTGGGGTAAGAAACGCCATGACATCTCCTATTTTTTAACTTAAATAAAAGTTTTCTTTCATAAAATTTAATTGTTCTTCGGCCCGGGTCTACTTACTGGCCCGGACCCTGGGGATATATTCCCGGTTGCCCTCCGCCCTTTGTCGGCCCTGAGTACCGTCTGTACTCGCTAATAACTCGAGTTCAACTGCAAATTGCACCGATACAGATCTGCCGTTGCATAATGTACCAGCCGATCTAGGTCTATAGAGCTTGTTGCGAGTATTCAGTAGATTAAATATCCTTTACTCTAATCTGCCGGTGCATTATTCGACGGAAGATTAGGGTCTGTTATTTAGAGTTGGACCAGACGTACAAGCGATTACAGACGGTATAAATGCCTACATTCTTCTAGAGAATGGATTATTTGTATGGTAACTGTTTTATTTGATGATTTATGTCGCAAAATAAGGGTGTGTTAATATCTTAAATTGTAACACATCTGTATAACATATTTCAAATTAATATTACATCCATTCTGAGAGAGAGAGAGAGAGAGAGAGAGAGAGAGAGAGAGAGAGAGAGAGAGAGAGAGAGAGAGAGAGAGAGAGAGAGAGAGAGAGAGAGAGAGAGAGAGAGAGAGAGAGAGAGAGAGAGAGAGAGAGACTAAAACATTCAAATAATGGGGATTTCAGGTGGGGATATGCTTGAACGGAAAAGTGAATAAAATATATCGATCATTGGATTGGCTAATACGAACACAGTTTGAGAGGAATCAATCATTTTATCATGATTTGCTTGTTGAAGATATTTAAATACATTTTCCTTATATGTTTACAATAATATTTCAGTTCTACCTCCAAAAGCGACTTGACATTTCCTACTCTCACATTCTGAAGCCGACCATGCAAACCGCTCTAATCCTCATGGCTTCACTGTGTTCTGTGTCACGGATAACAGACCTCGTGCATCATCCATCTGATGTCCTTGCTGGTGTCTTCATAGGATTAATTGTGGCATGCGCAGTTGTAAGTTTCCTCTAACTAGCAGAATGAAAATGCAAATGGAAAGTAAAGGTCCGTGTGTACTCGATTTACATAATTTCAAACCAGGGCTTAATTTTAAGGAAAAATAAAAATCAATGTCAATGTCTGAATTAAAAAGTGCATCTGGTATGTTTTTACTACAGCAGAAATTAGTCAACAAATTGTGCGTGTGTGTGTGTTTGTGTGTTAATTGATATAATTGTTCTTGATATTTCAAATAACTGGAATTTTGATTTAGCTTCGTTATCAAATTTGTAAAATTCACCATTTATCTGTTACAGTTTTATTCTCTTGGAACCAAATGTTTGAATGTCGGGGAACGTAAAAAAGTATCCATTAGCGAAGACATAGAAAGGAACTCGACCCCTACCTTAAATGGATGCCAGACGACTCTCACACTTCTAGAGAATGCATCTGCGATTCATGGACAACCAGATTCTTTTTCTTCAAAATACCATAACAGGAACTCGAATTCGGTGACTGTTTGATTCATCTTTATGGATTTGATTAAGATTTAAACATAATAGTCATGGAACCAGTCAGCGATGCAGTCATCTTGACTAAACCCCGATTTAAACTTCAGAAGATAATGCATATTAAAGAATTGTAAAGAGTACTAACCCAGTCTTACTTTTGAGCAGACAGTAGAGTCAATCGGAATAGGTTATTTTGAATTTAATATTAAGTTATAGCATGTGAACTGTACTGCCTAGAGTTCTTTATGGAACAAAATACACACACTCTTCTTTTTCAGCAAAGATGGCGAATGGTGGCAGTTTGCGATCTCTTGGCAACTAGATGGACGACGCAGCAGTCAGCGAACTAGCCGGGATTTTATTTAATTCTTGCTTGTTGGAAAAAGTCACGGGTATCGAGTGCTTTTTGTACACGATGCCGAAGATTAATTTAAACCTTCTTACGACAGAGACTTTGTCTTGCCGCAGTTAAATCATTTTACTTGCGATCACTTAAGTTCATGCGTTTGACGACAGCTCTACAATTCTGTCTGAAACATGGCTGGAAACGTAATAAAAGAAAATCGGCTGTACAGTAATTTGTGAAAATTTTTCTGCTATGTGGTTTTCAAGTTGTACAGTACTAGTATAAATACCATTAAATCTATATATATATATATATATATATATATATTAGGCAAAGTTGATCTAGATCGAATATATATATTTCCTGTTTATTTAATATAAAAGGTGTTACAGGAATGTCGCCTTTATCGCGCTGTTGTTCTATGATTCATCAATGATGGTAAGGACTGTATGATTCAGCAATATTTATATGATTCATACATTATCATTACTCAGCAAGAGTTGTGTAGTGGGTATTCGACATTCGTTTCAGTGGATTGCTGTCGTAGCTACAATGCAACATACATATGGTTAAATATTTGTACGTATATGCATGTGCGTACATGAGAGAGAGAGAGAGAGAGAGAGAGAGAGAGAGAGAGAGAGAGAGAGAGAGAGAGAGAGAGAGAGAGAGAGAGAGAGAGAGAGAGAGAGAGAGAGAGAGAGAGAGAGAGAGAGAGAGAGAGAGAGATGGTTCAAGGAGTTGTGATGGCAGGTTTATAATGTTTACGTTTTGTACAGTACAAAATGCTCCCAGAGGACATGAGAATATTTAACCTCGTATAGTAAGTAAATAAACTAAAAAACTACTTATCTTTATTATTTTTTTTCCAATTGGAATATCGCTCCGCTATTTCCGTCAAGTAACAATATAATCTCTAATATACTTGTAGAAAACATTTGATGAGTTTGGATATTCACCTCCAGCGGAGCGAAGCACATGTTGCAACAGCAAAAGACAATGGAGAATGTTTCTCCTTCCTTCGTTATTATGTGCCACGTGACCAAACATCGTTTCAAATATAGCTCCAACTGGGGAGAATTGCATACGGTGGTGACTCTTTCTCGACTTGGCCAAGGCTAGTGATGCTCCGATTGCCCTTTTTCGTTTGATTCGTTCAGATAATCATCAGATCCTTAAATTTCAGGCGTATTGTTAGCCATATTACGCTGGCGTCTGGCTTAAACTGGCAAGCTAGTAGCATATGCAGGTATCTAGCAAATTCTGTCTATCCAAATCAGTTTGCTATTTAGCAGAGTATGTAGCAGAGAGTGTACGAAGAAGTATGTAGCAGAGAGTGTACGAAGAAGGGATCCAGAGGAATGGGTAAAAAATAAACTGGGATTCAATATTTCACCGAGATGGAGAATGCTAGTTTTCTGCAGCCTCACGAGCACAATTAGTGTGATGCAATTTCCAGCGAAGAGCCATATTTGGAACTCTAGTATTTATTAAAGACAGCACAGACCAATCATTTTATACCTAAAACACTTTAAGTTTTAGCAACACTTAAATTTACCCCCTCCCATAAACGAATCAAATTCTTTGAAAATAAAACAGCTAAACTCATTGGGCTTAAGTTTTCCTCCACTGTTTGAACCTTTAGCAGGTTAACATATATACTGTACGATTATTGTTTAAGAATAAATGGATACTTAGTCTTATTAAAGGCATGAGCGGAAACTCAAATCCATATAATAAATATGATTAAATGTAATCTTGACAAAGAAGACATAGCAGTCCATGTCGTTTGAATTGTCGATCAATGTTAGTGCTTACGTGAAGTGAATGTCTACTTTACATATCAAAGTAGTAAAACTAAAGATTTTCGTCTTCGGGTGATAATACGAGTCTAAAAAGTTTTATTTTTTTAAACTATTTTCAAGATGGAAAAACTCAGATGCCAGATATCTGGTTTTACGAGCAAATATACTGTTACTCAGTCGTTGTCAAGAAAGAAATTTGTTGTGTTAAGAATATGTAATTAAATTACTTATGTCAGTTTTAATTTTTTATTTTATTTTTATTTCATTACATTTTATTATAATGATAACTTTTATGGGAGTTGACTATTTTCGATAAGTCATTTCTCTGTTTAGATCTGATTTGAACGTAAAAGGTATGACATAATTAGTAGTTTAGCTCACATTGGTTGAGACATTTTGTAAACATTAACTGAAAATGATTGGTTACTACCGAGGTGATTGGCTATTACCGAGGTCATGCTGTGCTTGCGTGATAGCTGTAATTTGTAAAAACAAACATTTTTTAAATTGATTCTTATAGTAAGATTCGTTAAGTTTTTTTAAGGTTTACATGTCTATCGGCTGTGCACTTTTATTGCGTTGTTTCATCGAGGTGACCACGTGGGCCACCATGTGATCTAAAATTGAGGGTTTAATACTCATTTGCAGTGAAATTTAGCCAGTCGTATTTTAAACCTCCAGAACTCTGGAGGTTTTTATTGTTGTTTCCAGTTTGTTCTGAAGTTCATTTATTTTTTTTGGATTTAATAATTTGTTTTCTCTAGAAAACTACACAAGTGCTCTTTTTATACAATTTCTGAGACAAAGATACTCAGTGGAAATTATTCTAGAATTCTAACCAGAACATTATAAACTGTTTTTCAACGAGGAACTGTCGTCATCAGTACAATGACCTCATCTGACGTCATCGTCTTCCTTATCGAAACTTCAGAGATTAGAACCTGGATTCAATTAGAACTGTTTAGAGATATGATTTATATTTTTTTAAATTCTAGGATCACTTTTTGGACTATTTTTACAAATCGTAAGTACCATTTCATAATTTTATCTTGTTTTCCAGGGAAATAAATTATTTTGTTAAAATTTACAAAGCTTATTGACTTCACTCTTTTCTTTTATTACATTTATACGAGCCTACACGTAACTTATGATTCTATGACATGTAACATTACGCAGAAAAATTGTTTGAATTAAAGATTTGCTTCTTTTCACAATCCATGGAACTTTATCTCTATCAGAGTAATTAAAGAGGACTAATCTCTTTGCTAAACTAGCACATATTTCTGGCTTATATCTTCAGATATTTCTACCGCAGAATCCAAAATGATTCAACATTACAGGGAACATTTTGGTTCATTGGAAAACTCAAACAGGGCCAAGAAATGAGATTAAGCATCATTTTCCAGAATGCTTTGCAACTTCTGTCATACCAGTATATACTAGTCCTTTTTCGTCTTTGTGAAACAATTAAAAGCAAACTCGTCGTGATAGTTTTCAAACTGATACTAAATATAAAGTAGTTTTTTTCCTAAGCAGCGCGGATACGTGTCCAGTCGCAGTCATAACAATTATTATTAATAAGAGACAAGCATGAAAATAAACACGTCTTAACTATATTGGTTATTATCCAACCATTCACATTTACTGCTGTAGATCAACTAACATAAATAGACCACACTGAATAATTCTGAATGCGAGAATTTCATCTG
Organism: Potamilus streckersoni; assembly: GCA_016746295.1. NCBI lineage: Eukaryota > Metazoa > Mollusca > Bivalvia > Unionida > Unionidae > Potamilus > Potamilus streckersoni. The sequence goes on from JAEAOA010001326.1 coordinate 1,112,584, forward strand.
CTGGGCTAAAAGTGAAAAAAAGCCAGTATTTTTTTAAAAAAACTCAAGTCAAGAGATTCCAAGCATTGAAGAATTGTTGTGATGCTACTGTGGGCTTTACGTCATATATTAGCACATGATAGATTATACGTATTGCCCAATATAACTGTATCCGGATGAACCCGGAAAACTCCAATGAAATAACGACCGACCAACGGAAAGTTATTGGTAAGTTTACTCACAAACCCTTATCGGCTAAGCCTGAATCCACACGGATAGATAGAGGTGATATTGCAGATCGATATTGACGAGCTCTTTTAGGTCATTGGGACACCCAGGACCCCTCATTGACGAAACAGAAAAGAGAAAAACATTTTATATTTTTTTTAGCACCAAGGCAATATACGTATTATCAATGCAAACATTATATAATCCATAAAGTCAGCTTCTCTTCTCCAAATAAAGCAACGAAACTCAAAAAGATAATTTTTCATCATCATAGAAATTTTGGACAGAAGAACATACTTACCATGTTAAGGATGACTAGGTTTAAGAATTCGTACGACTGTTTCGTTGGCCTAAGTGGCTAGAGCATATGCTTGGAAGCGGGAGGTCAGCGTAATCGCAGATATAAAAGTTAAATTCTTATGTAGAGTTCAGGTTGAAGGAGACACATGGATGTATTCAAATCAATGTGGTGGGAATAAATAAATGTGTAGAGTGAATGCATACTACACACATTTTTCACGTTAGTATCAGCAGAAACTAACTACGTCTATGACAGCAATGATTTTGGTAGGTGGCTTGTATTAAGGGATCTTCTTTTTTGGTTTGTGTCAGTTGAATGGCACAGTTAACACACTATTTCCATCTCATGCCATTGGTTTGTGTCAGTTTAATGGCACATTTATCACATTACTGGCATTTTCATGCCATTGGTTAGTGCCAGTTTAATAGCACAGTTAACACACTATTGGCCATCTCATGCCATTGGTTCGTGTCAGTTTAATGGCACAGTTAACCCACTATTGGCCAACTCAAGCGATTGGTTTGTGTCAGTTTAATGGCACATTTATCACATTACTGGCATTTTCATGCCATTGGTTATTGCCAGTTTAATGGTACAGTTAACACACTATTGGCCATCTCATGCCATTGGTTCGTGTCAGTTTAATGGCACAGTTAACACACTTTTGGCCAACTCATGCCATTGGTTTGTATCAGTTTAATGGCACAGTTAGCACACTTTTGGCCAACTCATGCAATTGGTTTGTGTCAGTTTAATGGCACAGTTAGCCATTATTCTCGCTTTTTTGGGACAGATACTGTTGTCCATCTCGTGCCAAAGAAATGAGATCTAAGTGTCTTTCCCAAAGACACATGAGGCAGCCGACACTGGCTGACCTGGGTGGATAACCCTTTAACACTGGCTTACGAGAGCGACTATTCACCAACTAAGAAACTGTGGCTTCCAAATTTAAGTGAATAGCTCAGACCTCATAAAATGCCAACACATCTTGGCATGAGGATCATCCGACTTACACAAAATGCCCACTTCCTGGTATAATGGTCATCTGACAAACACAGAATGTTCGTACATCTTGGCGTAATGGCCATCTAACACACAAAATGACAACTTAATGGCATAATGATCATCTAACACAAAATGTCCACTTCTTGGCATAATTGTCGTCTGACACATGCAAAATGCCCACTACTTCGCATAATGATCATATGACTAACAAAAATGCACACTTCCTGGCATAATAGTCATCTGACAAACATAAAATGCACAATTATTGACATAATCGTCATGTAGCAAACACAAAATGATGCATACTTCTAGACATAATGGGTTATGAGTCTATGCTCTTAAATTAAGTAACAGAAAAGAGGGAAGACAAGGTAGCATACTAAAATTTAACAAATAAATTATTTCCCAAGAATACAAAGTGAAAAGTAGTAAAAAAATAACTTTCTGTGTTGCGAATTAAATCCGAAATTAATCAAATAATTAAAGACACAAGTCATAGTAATAAAAAGTCCAGAGTAAATCAGTTCAAATCCCGAAGAGATTTCAAACGGAAGGCGATGACGTGTCTGTTATGGCCTGCGTCGTAATAGTGTGTCAACAGTTTCTTGTTGAATCGCATACCTATTATTCCCGGTTTGAATTCATTAAAAATTTCAATGAATATCTTTATCCAATAATTCTGTCATATCACTTTTGTAATTTCAGAGAAATTAATCACTTGAATTCAATAATTTGAAGAAAAGAAAATTCAGTTCAAACTGGAAGCAGCATAACACAATTTAAATGATAGATGTTAAAGCACAACTGTAAAAATTCTGACAGTCACAATATAATATAATTCTCAGTTTGACCTCGAGTCACAAATTAGCATTTTCTAAAAGTAACATCACCCAATGGAGAATAATTTTCTAGGATGATTTAATAATCCTTGTTTATTTAAAACACAATACCATATATAATTCACTTTAGAATCCCCAAAACGCATACACAAATCAATATGTAGAACCATTTGGAAATAAGTGCAGATATTCAAGTAATAACCGTTTTAGTTCATTATATTTTTGTTGTTGCAAATATGAAAGTGTTTAGTCCAGATTATACATAATTTCTGAATTGAATTCCGAAGATTTGTCGCTCTAAAATCGAGTTCGAATGTATTCCTTCGCTTAAATCCTCGCTCGATGAGACAGATAGAACTAAATTATTTACATGATTGACTTAGCTATCTCTCTCAACATACTGGTACTTATATAATTTATGTGCATCCCAGGAGTATTATTATAATTTAACTCTTTCTTTTTCATCTTAACTTTTTAAAGGCAGTAATAACTAATATGAAGAAAATTTTGATGAATGAGCAAGTGAAACTGACCTCTATCACCAGACTGAAACGTCCTCTCCATTGTAACTCTGCGAAACCATAACTTCACTTTTGACTTGAAACGATGGGTGCCAAATTCAAGAATAAATAACTGGAAATTAAATTTGACCCTTGATCAGATTGGACAGATTTGAGAAGGCCAAACTGAATAAAAAAATCTTATTAAAACTTTTACTATTGTTTTAGTGTTAATATTCTTCAAAGGAATTGCCTCTGGGAATCTTGTTGACGCACGCATTATGGTCAACAAGTATTGTTAACTTGACGTGGTCTTAAGTAAAGAACCAACACAATCAACCATTATTCTGCTAAATGGTTAGTCAAATGCAGGAATAGGTTGCAGATGAGCCTTTGTTTTTTTTTTCCTGATTGGGTTTTCCTACCATTTGATAAGTGTGACAAGATCCGCAGTATTTACAAACATCACTTTTAATTTTTGGCCAATAGAAGTGATTCAAGATCTTGTAATAAGTCTTATTAATTCATAAATGACCAGCTAAATGAGTTTCATGGGCCAAATTAAGAATGTCCCGACTGTAGGAATTTGGAACTAAAATTTGAAAGTTTCCCGACCACTCTTCACCAGCTGCTGCCTCAGGAGGTCTCCATTTTCTCATAAAGATCCCCATTTTAATGAAATAAGAAACAGGTCCTTCTGTGGCTTCAGTTTCACTAATGGTCCTTTGAAACAAACAGGAAATCTCAGGATCTTTTACCCGTTCGACGACAAGTGATTGTCGTTTGTCACCCTGATTAGAATAAAGATAATGAATTGTCAAAAGAGGATCGCTGATCAATACCCTTTGATTGATACAGACAAGGAGTGAAAGTGATCTCATCAAAAGTCTGACCAATGCATGTGTCAACTAAATGAATACTTTAATGATCAAACTCATTCTGAACCTCAACTTCATTTCTTTGCCATAGCTCTAGAAACTGCACAAGCTCGGCATAATTCAATAGGATCGACTTTCTGATCCAAACAAGGCTTGTCAGCTACAAGTGGATTAATCACAACCTTATTTCCAACTAGGTCATTGTCTAGTAATAAATGGGTAAAGAAATCACTGTTCTGACTGTTACAGGTCCTCAGACTAAGTCTGATGATAAATGTACAGAATGGAGAGGAACATTAACAAAGCTATTCCCTTAATAAGAACACTCTCATTGAACCAGGACTTCTTAGGAAAAGTCAAAGTACATGATAATAAAAGACTCTGAGAAGCTCATGTGTCCCATTAAATTTTAATATGAATAAAACTGGCCGAATCAACTATGAGTGATATAGGACCCTTAGACATGAATGGCTTATAATTCTCCATAATAAAATAGACTGGGGCTTTTTAGTCCCAACAAATGTATTCCTTTCAATTACATGACTGTGACATTGACTTTGTAGAAATGAGAACATTTTGGAATAGATATGTCTTGATCCTGACGCTTATTTTTAAATTTGCAGCAGTCAGAAATATCGTGTACTTTCTTCTTGCAATAGGTACACGTAGGAAGAGATACGGATTTCTGATCAATCTTATCAGAAACTTGATTTCTAAATATTGCGCCAGACTGAAATTTGGAGAAGGACTATTATTAGGCTGAAATACGTTTGTATTACGAGAAGAATGCCGAGTGAAGACTTACTTACAAAAGAAACTTTATGAGTCAATGAATACTCGTCAGCAGTACTTGTCTACTTCTTTTTCTCTAAAAGGGGGCACTAACATAACATTCTAGTAACATCAAAACCTGAATTAGGATGTAAAGTGGGAATGTGCTTTTCACTTGCCAGCTTTAATTCTCTTGATCTAAATTGATATTCCCTTTCTTCTTTTTCTTTTTGCATTTGCATCTGTGTGTCTCTCCTCTTTCTCTAATTGCAACTGCATTTGTTTCTCTTCTTTCTGTAACTGCATTTGTTTCTATCTCTCCTCTTTCTCCAATAACGTTTATCTCTGTCATTCTTATCTAATTGCATGAGCTTTTCCTCTTTCTCCAATTGCATTCTCCTCTCTCTTTCCTGCTTATCTAATTGCATTTGCTTCTACCCTTTTTGAAGTTCAAACATTCTTAACTCTTGCATTCTGATTTTAATTCCTTAACTTTTATATCAAAGTCAGATTTAAACTTACTGTTCAAAACCAAAGCACTTTTATCCCAAATATTTTTTTCCACCAAATATTAAACCAAAATATTTTTTATTTCCTGCTTCGTTAAAGAAGCTTTCGTCTCAGAAAGATCATATTTTCTAGCAAGCTGAAGCGATTAATCTTTTTACAGTCTAACTGCTCCTGGGTAGGATTTTAAATAAATATCTCCACTTCTGATGACATTATAGAAAGCTTCCTAAGTTTACTAAGGATTTCTAAAATGTATGTGATACAATACATGGAAAAGAGAGAGAGAGAGAGAGAGAGAGAGAGAGAGAGAGAGAGAGAGAGAGAGAGAGAGAGAGAGAGAGAGAGAGAGAGAGAGAGAGAGAGAGAGAGAGAGAGAGAGAGAGAGAGAGAGAGAGAGAGAGAGAGAGAGAGAGAGAGAGAGAGAGAGAATATAATACTTAAAAAATTAAGACATTTAAATCGATATGGCGCACATTTCTTGCACATTTGTCTGTTAGATTGTAGACGCTGTTTTCAGTTTTCGTCATTCGTCTTTTGACTTGAAAATAATGAAAGAGGTGGCAGTTTAAATATAAAAATATAAAAGCAATATTGCGAAATAACGATATTTTTTTAATGACATGTGTGATAGCAACGTTCCAAATATAAGGATTTTAGGCCATTCAATATTTAGATAAGGCGCACAGAAGAATAATAAACAATACTATATATATATATATATATATATATATATATATATATATATATATATATATATATATATATATATTTTTTTTTTTTTAATACAAACAATACTATCATACAGGTTAGAGAAATTAAATTCATACTCTACCGAGCTTAGAACCCAAGTCCGCGAGTAATCGGAACCCATCGTCTTGCCTGCACGCACCAGCCCATATACCATCAGGACTAAGCACGCATTAACAAAAACTGATGGCTCTGAGTCGGTGTTGTGTGTAGCAGACTCACTCGCGTGACGGCCTAGTAAATAATTCTCATATATATGCACAGTCGTTCCAGATTCCTATGAAAGAAATCAAGGTATATATGATTTTTTGTATTACAAAGAATTAAAAATATATACCAGACAGAACAGACAGTGCTATCCCTGGAATCTGTAGTAGAATCTTGATAATAGTGGGCAGAAATAATAGTTTACTACAAATACTATCTCGAATACATCTCGAACAATTATTTTCTCTGATAATAAATCGGATATATATATATATATATATATATATATATATATAGGAAAGAAATTGGCGTGCGTGCGTATGTGTGTGTTTGTGTGTGTCTCTGTGTGTGTGTGTGTGAGAGAGAGAATTTGAATTTGTAACATAAATTGAACGATTTTTCAGTCATATCACTATGATCTCTGAAGTGTGGCAGTTTATAGTGATGTCTATCACAGGAACATCATGCGGCGGACATTTTTTTAACATGTCCCACCCATCCACATTATTCTCACACCAGGCCGACTAATCCTAATACTAACCTCTTTATGCTGAGCTCCTAGCGAAGTAGCTATTAGTACCATTTTTATAAGTCTTTGGTATGACTCCGTCGGGTTTTCGAACTTGCAACTTCCCACATGCGAGGCGGACGCTCCAACCACTAGACCATGGGAGCTGTCGAAAGAATTTGGAGGTACGATATATTTTCATCGGTATGAAATACAAAATAATATAAACAATAGGGAAATTATGATATATTGTTATAATATATACACATGACCATACTCTTGTTTTCTTCAACATGGGTCTACTTTTTCTGCCTAGAATAGTGTCTACGGCACCAAGAACTGCAGTTATCTCTATAGAAGAACTTGCAAGTGACAAAGTCCACGCTGTGACCTTACGTTGCAGCTGCGTGCTAAAAACACTCCACACCTCAAATGTTTCCGATGTCACTGACGCTTCCATACATAAATGATTCCAGTGCTCCACTCTAGAAAAATTGAGGTAAAGGAGAGCGAGTATTAACAGCACGTTAAAAGTTATTCAATCTTCGCTGCTGTACTATGTATTATGACGTGTGTGAGTGTTTGTGTGTGTACACACACACACACACACACACACACACACACACACAGAGATATAGTTAAGTGTAACTAATGTGTAAATGACCAGTTTAACTTGTGTGTTTTTGGTTCGGCAATGTAATTTCCCCCACCGCACACAGTTTTTTCCTCTTTGTAGTACACCGGCTTTTTCCATAACGACCAAACTCAATATTTTGCTGAATATTCATTTCTAATTCTGTTTTCAAATTTTCTATCGCCGAGAAAATTGACTTTTAAATGTCAAAGACAGTTCAAGATGAATACATTGTTAACAAAATAGTATTATTTAAATGATAGGATCTTAAAAATTTTACACAATGTATATACGATACGTTACGTTACATACCAGAATCAGCTGCATCGCTCAAATTAACTGAAAACTAATTTTCGTTTAATTTCTCCATCATTTACTTGCTTTTGGATATTGGTTTTTATCAATTAGTGATGTTTCAGCGAGAGCTTATTCATTATATAGCATCAATGGATTATTTTACTCATGTTTGATGAAACTACACCACATCAACATATTACGTCAAATTAAGTAACAAACAGAAGCAAAGCCAACAGGTCTTATAAAACGTAACAAATAAATTAATTCTTTATGCCATGAAATGTAAATTTAAGATAAACTTACAGTATTGTGAATTTAATTCAAAATAATTCTAAATGTTCTATCGTAAAAATGAACAGTGTCCGAATGAATTCTATCTCCTGAATGTGATGATTTACCAATATCACTGAATGTGCTGAAGTGAAGTATCATACTGGCATTGTCAAACTCTCTTTAAATAAATTCACAATAATACCATAATATTGTTTAGTCCAAACAGTACAGTCGCATGTAGACCTTGTGATTTCAATACAAAAACGTAACTAATTGATCCTTCTCTAATTAAATCTAAACACAACATTAAATACCTCTGCAGACAAAATATAAAATAAAAACAATATTAGGAGTAGGAATGAAAAATTGTTCATTTCTATCTCTTATCTTCATATATAAATCCCCACGACTATTACGTGGGTGACGTGTTTAGGGGTATACGGGGCGATAATGTTGACCCAGAAAGGGTTTTGGTGCTCCAAGCGCTTTGGCGCTCATATTTTTTGCGCCCCAATGCCCCTGGCGCCCGGATCAATCGTTTCGAGCTCTCCCCACCTCCCGGTATAACACTACTATATGTTGTTGTTGTTGTTGTTGGGCTTAACGCCATTTTTCAGCACATGATAGGCTATTCATGGCGGCCAGTATTAATGGTGGAGGAAGAAACCGGGAAATCACCGGAAAGAACCACCGACCCACGAGAAGCTACTGGCAAGCTTTCTCACATATCCACATTCACCGAATCCTAGACTCGAACACACGCAGACAGAGGTGAGATGGCAATGATCCGTAACGGACAGCGCTTTAGACCACTCGGCCACTCGGGGCCCCAACACTACTATATAACAGTACTACTGGTAAAGGTTTCGTCCAAGACAATACAATCTGGACAACTAATTACTGTTCTACAAATATTTTATTCGCATTCATTATCAAATCTCCTTACATTTCTACACATTGAATAATACATGCAAATATATTAAGTGCATTTGTTATATTAGATTTTAATGCAAACATATATTTAGAACTGTGCATTTAAAAACTAATATATAATTTTGAAATTATCCATTCAATGAATACAGTAATGCACGTGCAACATGTATTCATCCGCCCAACTGTAAGGGCGCAAATGCTTATGGCTCATAAGACAGGTCAAAATTGGCTGCTAGACTTAACCCACGAAGACAGAGCTATGAAATAAATACATTTGTGAACGAGATATGCATGCCAATATGCAACGACAGTGAGACGTTTGATAAGTTGCATGAACAAGCGTGTTTTCATAAAGTTTGATAACACTTGACTTTCATGGGAATCAAATGGACTAAACGTTTATGAGAGAGAGAGAGAGAGAGAGAGAGAGAGAGAGAGAGAGAGAGAGAGAGAGAGAGAGAGAGAGAGAGAGAGAGAGAGAGAGAGAGAGAGAGAGATTCTGTTCATTTTCAGTAAGTCAGCGTAAAACTGATTCCCCAGCTTTAATCAATTTAACAGTTAACATAATCTAGAATATGAGGTGTTGCGCTTGTAAAGTTACTACACGGATGTTTTCCTATATCGTATGCCTCAAAGCGTTTTGCTATCATGAATGGTGATGTACATTTATAAATTCTCATGTGATAATTAAATATAATCGTTTTTGGCATGAATATAAACGAGCGAGGAAATAATTGACGCTTGAGAGGAATGATTTTAATCGTCCCTAATTTGCTCTTTCATGTTTTTCTCTTGTTCTTTCCATGCTATTTTTAAAAATTTATAATATAACTAGCTCCTTTTTTCGTTCTGTTGACTGTTTAATATTGATTTCCTGGTTGGGTGTTGAAAATCATAAGGCAGTTGAATTAAATTATATTACCTTCAGTTTTATTGTTTCATTGCTGATGGTTTTTTTTCATTAATTTTTTTGGAGTGGTGGTGGTTGATAACACTCTTTGGTATAGGATATGTGGCTAAAATTTCCTCCTGGGTTTTGAAACCTTTCTATTCAAACATTTGAGATGAATTACTTTATTTTAAAAGTTTGAAGGAAAAAATAAAACATTGATTTAGGAAACAACTCATGACATTATAAAGTCTTTCTCAATGTATGCCAAGTATTAAGGGTGTAGCCAACCTTTATGGATATTTAATTTACATAGTTTGTTAGTTTTTATTTTTATTTTTTTTTTCGTTACATGTTATTATAATGTAACATTATATGTTGGAGTTGATCTTGTCCATTTCTCCGGTGGCCTTGTGGTTAGAGCATCCGCCTCGGATGCAGGTAGTGACGGGTTCGAACACCGGCTGAGTCAAAACTTATATGAGCTTAGCAATAAAAGGTTAGTGTTAGGACTGGTCGGCCTGGCGTCAGGATAATGTGACTTGGTGGGTCATCATGTTAAATGTCTGCGGCATGATGCACCAGTGCTAGACATCACTATAAACTGCCACACTGCAGAAATCGTAGCGGTATGACTGGAAAATTGAAAAAAGCTACATTAAAAATCTAAATCACATCAACACACTTGACCTTGTCCAAAACTGATTTCATTTCTGCTTAATCTGATTAACTTTTTAAAATTATATTCTCTGAAACAACTATCACACAGCTTAATTATTCTCTCCGTGTCTTATATGTTGTGATCAGTAATTTTTTGGCTGGAATCTATTATCTTCAAATTATTGCATTCAAGTGATTATTTTCTCTGGAAATACAAAAGTGATCTGATAAAATTATTGGGTAGAGACATGCACTGAAATTTATAGAAAATTCAAACCAGGAATTATATAACTGTGAGACAGCATTAGACTGTTGACACATCAATACTTTATAAACTACTGTAGACACATAATTGCCGTCAATCTTCGGATTTATTCTGGATTTGAACTGAGTTTCATTCAGGACTTTAACTTATTAGGACTTGAGTGTGTAATTCTTGGATTATTTTTGGATTTAATTTGCAATACCGTAAGTTTTTTTTTCTCATTTTCACTTTGTATTCTTTGTGTGTTTGGGAAATAAAGTATTTGTTACAGTTTGCAAAACTTGTTGTCTTTCACTCTTCTCTGTTATTTATTTTAAGATCATAGACTCGTAGCGCCAATCAATAATCAAATTTCATCTAATCCCTTCCCATTTTAGATGTGTTGAAATTATGTTTTAGGCGTGGGGTCATAGTGCAATGTCGATTGTAAAGTTGGAATTTGCCGACAACACTCGGAGTCGATAAAGGTTAGTCACTGACTTTCGGGAATGGCAAACTTCAACGACATTCTTTGAACCATACTTGCATGAAATCGATAGGAAAATGATCTTTCTTCTTTGAATTGCTAGTGTAATATTTGTTTTTTTTCTTTAATTTATTGACAGACGAGATCAAACTATAGCCATGACGAAATTTGACAGGATACTCTCTATCCGGACTGAGTCACATGAACATCCAAATATCGCAGCCTTGATGTTTATGACCTCATTGATGTTCATGGCCGTTCCGGTGGCCTTGTGGTTAGAGCGTCCGCCTCAGATGGGTGAGGTCGTGGGTTTGATTTCGAGCCGAGTCATACAAAAATGGTACTAACAGCTGTCTCCCTTGGCACTCAGCTTAATGAGGTTAGTGTTTGGACTGGTCGGTATGGTGTTAGAATAATGTGACTGGGTTGGGACATCATGCTACATGTCTGCGACATGATGCTCCAGTGGTTGCCATCAGTCTAAACTGCCACACTGCAGACATTGTAACAATAGGACTGAAAAATTGTTAAACCAACGTTTAAAATCCAAATCACAACAACAACAACAACAGCAATAACAGCAACAACAACAACAACATGAGATCAGAGTTCTAATAGCCACGCGATACCAACAAAGAAACTGAAAGTATTAAATGAAAGTGACTTAACGTTTGTAAACAAAAATTAATTTACACATGATTCTCAATACCTTTACACAGAGAACAACAACTAGGCCTGCCTCGGAAGCAGCAAACCTGAGGGAGTTCGGATTCGTCAAGCACATATCAACGTTGTTTTTGTTGATATTACGCGACTACCTCGTTGATAAGTGTTCTCCACGTGATGAATCTCAGAATAGAGACTGGTATTGCTTTCTTCATTCTCTAGTTCTAGAGATAGATGTCGAAACGACTGATTAAACTGGACAGCGGTATATTTCGCTTCTGATCAGGCCTGATGCAGTATGTCCGTTTTCTCTATGCAGTTGGGACTTTTTGATTCGTCAATTTCGGTTGTTAGTATCGAATATACTTTTCCGCACGATCAAAGTCTACGTAGCAAGTTTTCTCCACGGATATTGATACTGTATAAAGTTTTTAAAATAATATCAAAGACATCTCATTGAAATAAGTTACATGGCCTTGGATGCTTCTAAGGACATCTGTTTCCTAATAATGGGAAGGATACATCACTGAGTTGCAAAGTTTTCTATCCATTCATTGCAATATATTTTGTTTCGGTAATTCACATTACACGTTGTTTACAAATGCAGATTTCATAATAAAAGAAACTATGTTCCCAGTTAAGGAAGATATGCAATTTAAAAATGCAAGCATAGAGTTTTGGCTGATCTGAACAAAGTGGAAGAGAACTTCGGACCAGCGTCGTGTTCTCTTCGACGTCATAATTTGAAGAGTCCTGTCCGTAGTTAATCAACAGTTATTTATAGTTCCAAAGTCTCAAAAAAGCACAGGACCAACTCAAGCCAAACATGGCAGAAAGCAACTAGCTTAAAAGTCTTTAAATATTTTACAGGTGATGCAGACCCACTGTTTCCGTTAGTAAAAAATAGAAAGACCTTTAGACCACTTCTCACAAATCGCCAACAAAGTTCGACCAAATTTGAGAGAAACATCCTCACATAAAATGTATTAATGGTTCCTTATGGCCAAATGGTCAAAAGCGCTCACATTTACTGATCACTGCCTTCGAGTAACGGAAGTGGACAATGTGGGTATGCGAGAATGCTTGCCAGTAGAGTCATTGGTGTTTACCTGGGTTCTTCACCACAGTTTACACTTGCCGCTGTGCATAGCCTATTACGCGCTGAAAAATAAACCATCCAAAACAACAACAACAACAGCTCATGATGACGATTCGCAGTCAAATATGGCCGCTTTACCAAATATAAAAACCTCTATACCACGTTATTGTGGATTAAGCCATTCAACAAAATTTGACCTAATGTAAAAGAATGAACCTAACATGATTTTTAAATTTTTTATAAACCTGCAGTAGTTTCAGCATCAAATATGGTCATCGCTGCTAAAAATATGTGAATCTTTCTGCGACATATCTTAAAAAATCGCTGAACAAAATTTAGTCAAATTTGACAGAGAGCACTAGACGTGAAGACCTTTACCTTTGTTTCAAAGAACGCCAATCTGACAAAATTCAAGTAGAAAACCTTTAAGCAAATTCTTGTCAAAAGTGGCTGAATATAATTTGGAAAAAGGCCATTCGCATTATTTATAATTCTGCTAACCTGTATTTAAATATTGCACCCTTGATTAGAAATATAACCAATGCCGTTTACAACATCAGAGAGCATCATGAGCGCTCAGACTTCTAGGCCAACTGTTCTTGCATTTGTTTCTAAGGTAAATGTCAGCCAGATGATTGATATCTGTTACGTATATTTAAGTAAATTGCTTGTGTGTTAGTTTTGAATTCTCTTTTTTTATTTTATTTCGTTACGTTTTTGTAATGATAACTTTATTCGCTGGATTTGACTTTTCTTTGAAAATTAAGTTTTCTGTTTTGACCTGATTAACAGTCTATTGCTCAGTTATATTTTTTAGATAACCTGGTTATTGACATTGGTTCCGATTTTGTAAACATTGAGTGAAAATGATTGGTCATTACCAAGTTCAATGTAACCTACGTGTTAGTCTGCTGAAGACAGTTTTATTTTTTAAATTAATTTCAAACGTGGGAATCAGATGCATACATACTGTGTGCAAATTGTTTTTTTTAAATGCGCTTTTCAAGTTAAGTGACCAAGTGTGTGATCTAAAATCGCATGTTAAATCAGACATTTTCTAGTGGATTTGATCAGTCGTAAATATATACATTCAGGATAAATGTATTTGTCTTGTTTTTGCCATTTGAGTTTATTTATGTATTTAAAATAATGTATTATCTTCAAAAAATTCTTTTCTTCAACGAAATTTTTGAGCAAAGACATTTACTTTATTATTCGGAATTCAAAAGCCGGAATTATATTTTTGGTGACTCAAAATGGAACTGTTGACACATCAACATAGACTGGGTATAGAGGACGTCATTGCCTTTCATATTGGAACTACATTGAGATTCGAACTTGGATTCAATTTAAACATTTAATAATAGGACTTATATTTTGAATTCTATGATTAATTTTTGGATATATTCACAAACCGTAAGTCACATGTCGTCTATTTACCTTGTTTTCTAGGGAAATAAATTATTTTGCAAAATTTATAAAACTTATTGACTTCACTCTTTTCTTTTGTTACTTTTGTACAAGCCTACACGTAACATATTAGACATACTTGCTGATCTTATTTGAAAATACTTAGTTATTCCATATTTCACTGGCTAGTACACTTTAAGCTCTGTGATCTCTCTTTGGTGCTGGAAGTTCTTGTTTTGTGAGTATGGATGGGCATTTTGGAGACAAATTACCAAATGTTGAGACATGTTCAGCTAAGTAGAAGTCAAGCAGAGAACCAAAGATTTTCAATACAAATGTTCGTGTATGTTTGTATTTAGAAGAAAAAAAATTCCTTTGCATATGTGTCCCAATGACTGTGTAAATTATTTACGCTAAAACTACCTTTGAAGCAACAAGTAATGATAACTCACTATATCTATTCTAAATCTTGTCATCTTATGAGCCGACAGACTAAGGAAGATATTTGTGGGGGTTTTGTTTGGATTTAACGCCATTTTCAGCACATGATTGGCTATTAAACCAGTATTTTTGGTGAAAGAAGAACCTAGGTAAAACCACCGACACAAGGAAAGATATTGGCAAGTTTTCTCACAGGTTTGTTGATCTGAAATTTTCGAACTCAAGCGGACGGAGGTGAGTGATTTGCAAAGGCGAGCGACTTAGATCATCCGGCAACCAGCGGCACCTATAAAGGAAGACGAATAACAGGTGGATTTAATATAAAATGTGTAGTGCTCAGAAAGAAATTATTTAGCCTAATTATATTTTTGACACACTTGTTGATCCTGGCGTATTTAATCTGAGATGTAGAGATAGACTAGTGAAGTTATGATGCCGCCTGTGAAATCAGCTGAATAAGGCTTATTTACATTTAGAACTTGCACCTGATACCATTTGCTGTTTAATGTCAGAAATGTAGTTTATCAAGAGCAATTAAAATGTAATTTTATAGTAAGTTCATGTGTACATGTTTATCAAATATTGATTTCTGTTGCATGCACTCTGATTTGATGGTGTTAAAATAAGGATTATTAGCTAAAAATATCCCATAATTTCATGCCAAGTTATATTAATTTTGCTTATTAATGATAAAGATACATGTATGCGATTTACTCTTGAGGAATGAAACGGGAATGCAAGCTAGAATTGAGACATTAACACAAAAGCTGGAAAACATCGCGGAAAACAATGTCGCTATAGGTATATTTATCACTCGATCCAGATAATGCATTAAACGTTTCGTCTGACTGGTTCTTACTTAATAAACATGACCATTAAGATCCAAAATGGCGAACACACGACGGAAATGTAAGCGTTGAAAAATTGATGTATTCTCTGATGTAAGCCACAGATTTGCCTATATATATATATATTTCCATCCTGCCCGTCAGTGAAAAACAATTATTTCACTATATCAATAAATATAATCTACATTGATCTCAGAGATTAAAACAAAATCACTCCTGTCAAAATGCCGGGACAAAACCTATAGACAAATGGCTATCTATAATGAAAAAGGGTTGTCTTTATACATTTCAAAATGGTCTTTGAAACTGTTTCAAATTCTTGAGCACGATATTCTTTTAAAAATCTAGCAATCTATAAATTTTTAATGTTACACACTATTTACTCACGTCTTGCCCAGAGATAACTGTGTCTTGGGATAACTGTATTAGATTACGGGTTCATCATTTTTTGGGCAACTGCAATAGCGCTCAAAATTAGTTTCGTGAACGTGTTACATTGCTAAAAGATTGATAGATATTTTATATAAAGGACAAAGACCTTGTACGTGAAGGTTGCGAGATGTCCCCTCCACGTTCAATAACATCGTAAGTGAAGGTTGCAAGGTTGCAATAACTCAACCTTGACCTTGTAAATGATTATGTGTCTCATCTAATACCATCTTCGCTCTTCTACCGAACACTGTATTGCTGTTCTACAGCCTCTTCCCAATCGCGTTAAACCGTTCGCTGCTTAAGTCAAATCCTATGTAATGTTAGAAATGGAACTTCTTACTGTAAATTCAAGTCCAGGTATAAGGACTACCTTGTGTCTCGCCGCTAATGATATCCAGACGTGTATTGTGTACATATAGTTTTCTTTTCCTTAATTCTTGCAAATGAATGATATCATCCCCATTATTTCATATCATTTTGTCAGTGTTATAATCAGGATGTTTACATGAATGTAATTTGTATTTATTTTTATGAGATATTATACCAACTATAACATCTTTATACAAATAGATTATTATTATTATTATTATTATTATTATTATTATTATTATTATTATTATTATTATTATTATTATTATTATTATTATTATTATTATTATTATTATTATTATTATTATTATTATTGGGACCAGTTTAAGGAGAAATTTGACTAGAAGGAGACTGAATATTTCATGAATAAATACACAAATTAAAAATATGTAATGAAAAATTAATATTAAATATAAAGAGGATAGTTACGTTGTTTGAGATATAAAAAGATATATTTAGGGAGTTAAGTGGAAATATAATATTGTCATGTATTGCATAGCTAAGAGTGAAAATACAAAATGTTTCCACTTCACGAGCGAAGTATTTCGTTATATGCTAAAAAAAGTATTTTTTTAAATTATATAAATTTGTAATGCAAAACCTTCGATTGGCACGGAATTCATTCTCCGTTCAAGACGACTGAGAGCGGCATTACTGCATTGATATAAAGAAGTTCCGAAATTTTACAATAATTGTAGTAACCGACTTGTTCCAAACTTAAATTGTACGTATGATATCCTCAAATTTTTTAGTTTGTAATATTAAAGACTGTTTCGTAATTAAATTAAGAGATGTCTTCCGCGAATTGATACAGTGGATATTGGAGGAAAAGAGTTCTGTAAATACATGACATAATAGTTCAACAGACTTCATAGCATAACATCATGAAAACAACAGATTTTAATGCTTGTGAGTTTTAGTAGTTAGGTTTTCTGCTTTTGTTTGTTTCTGCACTCAGATGTGAATGTTTGTGTGCTGGCAAGCTTGCAGACTATTTCGCCTTCTTCAGATTTTGATTGTCACCCAATTTCGTTTTGCAATCGACACTAATCAATGCTTGATTTCTCCATCGCTTTTAGACATGACCATGATCATGATTGTAACGACAGTTAAAGTCGCTTGTTAAACAATGTTATTGTTATATGTGAAAAAGTTGTATCTTTGTAACGACAGTTAAAGTCGCTTGTTAAACAATGTTATTGTTATATGTGAAAAAGTTGTATCTCTTGTTGTTGAGTCTATTGGTTGACACAGTAGAGAATAGCCACATAGTACGTTGATGTGGAAAACTAATTATAAAAATGTTACTAATTTAAGCTCATTGCTTGTTATTTAGGGTTTCTTTTTTAGGCATTTTCGATGGCACCTTTTCATTTTTTATATGAATACCAGAGGATAGACAATCATGAACTACGGAGAGAGAAAGAGTGGAGTTAAGAAAAAGAATAAATGAAATAGGTCTAAATATGGAAATACAGGTCGGAATAGCAGATGTAAAAGCAGATATACATCCTAACTGGAGAAAGAAAGTAGTTCCATACGTGATATATACGCAATGGTGATTGAAATAGTATCACCACTGTGGAGATATCGTTTATCTCACACTGATATATTTCAATCACTCATTATGAAATACATAATAAATACAGATGTAGCAAAATATGTATAATTTACCATAGATAAACTGTTAGATTTATCATACAAATTGTACCGAAATGTACAGAACGTGCAACCACAAAACAGGAGAAACAGTTGGTATTTTATGAAATATTTTGGTATTTAGGTAATTTCATTTTCGTGTATGCTTTGGAACCATTGCATAGTTAAAGTCAATTAGTGCATAAGTAGCAAACAAATGATATGTTAGTGAAATTTGACACATAATGGGGGGAGGGGCTCAAATACACCACAGATAGTGACATTTTACTCAGTGTTGTATTTAAATACTCTACAGATAGAAACACTTGACCCATACGGTTGTACTCAAATAGTTCACAGATAGCAAAATATGACATAATGTTGTACTCAAGTACTCATTAAATACTGAAATTTGACCCATAATGTTATACTCAAGTACTCATTAAATACTGAAATTTGACCCATAATGTTGTACTCAAGTACTCACCAGATAGTGAAAATTCCAATACTCAACAGACAGTGAAATTTGACCAAAAGTATTGTACTCGAGTACTCATTAAATACTGAAATTTGACCCATAATGTTGTACTCAAGTCTTCATCAGATAATAAAAACTCCAATGCTCCACATATGTTAAAATGTGATCGAGAATTCATTAGATAGTGAAACTCTAATACTCAACAGACAGTGAAATTTGACCAAAAGTATTGTACTCGAGTACTCATTAAATACTGAAATTTGACCCATAATGTTGTACTCAAGTACTCATCAGATAATAAAACCTCTAATATCCCACAGATATCGAAATTCGACCTATAATGTTTTACTCGAGTGCTTATCAAATAGCAGATAGTGAAATTTGACCTATAATCTTGTACTCAAGTGCTCTTCGGGTAATTTTAATAATACTTATCTGAGATCTTTTGACGCGTCACTCAGTTGTGGCATTTTATTTCTTGTACTGGAACTTAGTTAAAATCAGGATAATCTACATAAAATAAATAAAAAAATGATGCTTCCAGTCATCCAAAAGATTTGACCACCTGTGTGGTTTTACCAATCTCCACATGTCAATTTTTAATGACATGCTTTCCTTATTAATAAGATGCTGAGATATCTTCCTATCCGGTAGAGTTGAGCCTACCTTCACTTTGTGTTATATCATATTAGCCTGTAACTTGGAGAAATGGATTTTGTTTGCTATAGTTTCACACAGCTTAGCAAACTGAACTTTAATGGCATCAAATCTTATGGTTCATTTATTAAATCTACTGTTGTAAATTTAATCTGTGTAGTGCACAAGGGTCACATAATTACCTTAAAAGGCTAGGTTTCAGCAATACGATGTATAGTGTCATATTGGATCTGAATTATTCTCTACCTTATATCTTTCAACTTCAAGTAATGTTTCTGAAATATTTACACGAATATAATCAGACCATGTGTTATATACCAGAATCATGCACCAATGATAAAGATCACAGCAAGATAAATCAATTTTGCATGTTATGTAGTTGTAGGAATTACATCTGTTTCCATTAACATTTCACTCGAGCACGCACCAACCTTGGATGGTGTGTTTGACATCTGCAATTTGGAGACGTGCTAAAGCCACGACTCAAGAAAAAGTAACATTTATTTTATTAACTCAAATTACTAAAGAAGAACTAATACTTGGGCGCATTCGCATTGCGATATGGTGAAATATTCATCACTGAGAAAGAAATAAAAATCAGGAAAAAATATGTCCGCTGATATTGACGTTCATAGTTCCATTAGCTTTTCATAGATTCCTCATGAAAATCTGCAAAAATAGTCATATCGTCGTATACTGTGTCTGCATCCACATTTATATTTTTATATATAGCTGCTCCTTTTCTAACGAACTTTATCACACACACATCTATCTATCTATCTATCTATCTATCTATCTATCTATCTATCTATCTATCTATCTATCTATCTATCTATCTATCTATCTATCTATCTATCTATCTATCTATATATATATATATATATATATATATATATATATATATATATATATATATATATATATATATATATATATATAGTGCGTGTGTGTGTTTCTGGACTTAATTTGTTGACTGGCTGATCAATGATGATGATGACGACAAAGACGAGAGAAAAATCTTAACACCTGGATTTAAATTACTCTTCAAATAATACCTCCAAGTAATTCATCTCTGTTATGGATTTTTCTGGTATGTGATTAGAGCTGAATTATACTAAACATAACTTTAGATTTACACTTAAGTGGCCTAGTGTGACCGTGGTCCAGTGTGGCCGATTGATTTAAGGCGCATGCCTTTACAGATTTCTCACACATCTCACTTCTTTCATGGTGGGTTCGAGTCTTGGCACTACAAATGTGGGTATTTGAGAGACACACACACATTTCTATCTATCTATCTATCTATCTATCTATCTATCTATCTATCTATCTATCTATCTATCTATCTATCTATCTATCTATCTATCTATCTATCTATCTATCTATCTATCTCTCTCTCTCTCTCTCTCTCTCTCTCTCTCTCTCTCTATATATATATATATATATATATATATATATATATATATATATATATATATATATAGTGTGTGTGTTTCTGGACTTGATTTGTTGACTGGCTGATCAATGATGATGATGACGATGATGACGACGAAGACGATGGTGATGACAACGATGAGAGAAAAATCTTAACACCTGGATTTAAATTACTCTTCAAATAATACCTCCAAGTAATTCATCTCTGTTATGGATTTTTCTGGTATATAATTAAAACTGAATTATATTAAACATAACTTTAAATTTACACTTAAGTGGCCCAGTTTGACCGTGGTCCAGTGTGGCCGATTGATTTAAGGCGCATGCCTTTACAGATTTCTTACATATCTCACTTCTTTCATGGTGGGTTCGAGTCTTGGCTCCATAAATGTGGGTATTTGAGAAAACTTTCAAATATTTTCCAGTGAGGTGTGTTTTTCCCAGGGTCTTTTAAGGTTCTCCCATTTTCAAATTTACTGTCCATTATGTACAGTATAGTCATACGCTGAAAATAGCGTCAAGCTCCACCAAAACCAAACCAATTTAAGCCAAGAACTCGATAATATAATTGGCGGAATTAAAGCCTGACTTCGATGTGACCTATCTGCTATAACAAGCCTTAAAGATTTAGTGAAATTTGCGACAGGACGCAAAAATAATTATGTGGTAACAATAAATTAGCAAATAACTACCTTTGAAATGTTTACAGAGAAAAGATGTTTCCACTAGCATTATGAATTGGTAGTGCATTTTCTTTACGTTTCGTTAACACAAATCCCAAGATTAATGACAGCTCAGATGATGAAAGAAACAAGGAACCATAGTGTTCTCACAGCTTTTTGAGAAAATGGAGAGAGAATAAACCGCCTTGGATTTTCATTTTTGTTCTGACGTAACAGCTATTTTGTATGCCCTTTACACGCGAATCAGCTAACATTAAGAAACGGGGAAAGACCGCACAGAAATAAGAAACAAGAAGTAGGCATCCGAAATGTAAAAATCAGTTTCAGAAAAAGTATCTCTACTTAGGATTTCAAGTTGTAGTCTCTGCCCTTATCATTAGAACATGCCTGTGCTCTGTATACAATAATGTTTTAATACTAGTGCCGCTGAATAAATTAGCATAGAAAACAATCAAGAGTTAGTGACCTATGAAACAAGTATTATTTAAGTCATTGCAAATAAGTGATGTAGGAAAACATTATCTCGATTAATTTGTCCTCTAAAGCAATTAGCATGAAAAGCAATCTAGATTTCCTAACCATGAAAACAAAATTGAAGTAATTTTGTTCATAAAGTTCCGATTGTAATATGCGCAGTAGGAAAACGGAAGACACTGAGAACTTATTTATAGATTCCAGAATAACTTTATTTTGCCATCAAAAATATTGGTGTTTTATGGTGTGGTGTTTTATAATTTTTAACGTAGCTTTAACAATTTTTCAGTCATATCGCTACGATGTCTGCAGTGTGGCAGTTTATAGTGATGTCTAGCACTGAAGCATCATGCCTCAGACATGTAGAATGATGTCCCACCCAGTCAATTATCCTTACACCAGGCTGACCAGTCCTAACACTAGCCTCTTAATGCCGAGCGTCAAGCGAGGCAGCTGTTAGTACCATTTTTGTAAGTCTTTGGTATGACTCGACCGGGGATCGAACCCACGACCTCCCGCATCCGAGTCGGACGCTCTAACCACTAGGCCACATGAAGAATATTAACTTCGATTATTGTTTTGGGGTGGGGTAGGGACAGAATTTACTAGAATCCATTTGCCATGCAAACCATTTTTCAACCCAAAGCATAAAAGATTGCTTGCCTTTTATTTGTTCACATGCACAAAGATGTTGGTAGAACTATCGTGAAAGAAGAAAAATTACGGTGAACAAATTTACATTAAATATGATCTCTTGTTAAATTTTTGTTTCTATTAATGAACTTTGCAATGGAATGTGCCATTTTTGTTCCCTTATTGATCATGGTTATTGCCATTGTTTTTCAATTTTTGTCATCATCATCATCATTTCAACTTCTGTTGCTATTAGTACCATCCTCACCAATTTCATCTCTAATGCGAGGAATCTGACAAATGATGGATATAAAAATAAATGTCCGTACGTTTAATGTGTGCATATACATAAAGCATGGCCATGAGCTTGTATCGAAATATAACTATATATCAAAATATCCTTGATTAGGACTGACGTAAAATAAATGTATCCTTCATACCCGTCGCCCGATGCCATGAAAACGGAGATAAGTTCTATTTTTCTTCAGGAGTAACGAGCAGATTGGAGAAAAATGTCCCAAATACTCTGTGTATTGAATACCTCATATATCAACGGTGGCAAGACATTCTGTCCAAGCTTTTCGCATTTTGACAAACAATTTTGAAATACAGCTTTCCTGAGATTTCAGACCTGTAACATAGCGTAATTCTATAAGAATTGCCATCTGCTTCGTTCGTTTAGTAGTTGTGGTTCTATTTTGACATTACTAGATTAGTTATTTTCATTATATCCTTTGATCTGTAAGTTTTGTCGCAAGTTTATCAGATTTTTTCATTTAGAAGAGAAAACCCCCACATAACTTAAAACTAGTTGATGTTCCCATTTTGGACACAATCATTTAGTCATACCTGTCGAAAATAAGATATTGTGCAGAAGAACAGCAACTACTATTACTAGTGCTACTACTACTACTACTACTACTACTACTATTACTACTACTACTACTACTACTACTACTACTACTACTACTACTACTACTACTAAGAGTATTATAAACAATGATATTGCTAACAATTCAACTGTATGTCGTTATATCAATTTCACGTTATTTCTCCCTAAATTGCTTTTTAATGAAATCATTGGCTGTTTCATCCAAAGTCATTATATTAAAGATTTGTTTGGATTAAACAGAATCCAATATCAATATCCTGTTTTAGGTTCAAATATCATCCGAGTGGTGTACGGCAAATATGGTCCATTTTATAATCAGAAAGAAAACAATAAAAAAAAATAAAGGTAGGAGTTAGAGGATTATGGGTTTTAGGAGAGGTGAACACACACGTCTATTTTATTATGTTTATCTTTTATGACGCCGATTTCCAGAGATCTAAAAACTGCATCTTCACGTAGGTTCTTTTCTATACCAACATCTTGCATACACAACGATGGAATAATGCGATGCAAACGCTATAACAAGTGAAAGTTTCTTTTATGTTTTTTTTTTTTTTTTGAGAGAGAGATATGATTTTGAATACCTAGAAAAAGTTCACAAAATATGCATAAATTTAATTGCATAAATGAAAATTTGTTAATGTAATAATTCCATTAAAATGGGGTTGGTATTCAACTCGTGATATAATTATACTACATCTATTTTTTAAATTAAATTAGATTCCATTTCAAAAGGTTTACGCATAATTTCATCTACAATAAGTCTAAATACAGGAAGAAAAAAGCCCCACAATAACAGCAAGAATAAACCCCCAAACAACAAACCAAAACAAAGCAAAAAAAAGCACAAAATAATAATACCTCCCCCCCCAAAAAACGAACTACCCCATCCCCCAAAATATTGGCTAAATTATTCGCAAATTTATTCTTAAAAAATGATAGTTATAGAGAGTCAGTGCTTTAACATTTTATTTCTTTTCTCATTTTTTAACGTATGCCTTGCTAGACCCTCCCCCACCCCTAAATCCAAACAAACTCAGTTTTGTTCGTGCTTCCATGTGTTTATTTGTCAGGATATGTAATTTGACTGAAGCGAGACAAATGGAGTAAAAGGTGAACATGTGTAAATATCACGTTTCTGTTAACAACCATAATTTCACCCAAATGACGTAATTGGCGATTAACGGATCCTGCAAAGTTTTGACAGATAGAAGCATTTGCAGACATGAAATTTAAACGACACTATAAAATTATCATTAAAATTCGATCATATGAATTTTTGCGTTCACTTGGAATCTTGACTGGTGACATGTGATAAGAAAACTATTTTACAGGTACAATTTATTTTTATTTATGTTGTAAACACTTTTCAGCTGCTAACATCATTTACATTTTCTGTGCTGTTACGAATCTGCAATATCAGCTATATAATCTAGCACTGCAGTCTGATGATGGTATACCTAATATAAATAAATGATGCAGCTGCATACGTGCGATGAAATGTAACCAGTCTAAAAATGTGTTTTCTTTTTTTTTTTGGTTTTGGTTTTTGCAGAGTAGTATATTTATGCCTTTATTGCTTGTTAGGTTGCAAGCTATGTAGAAAATGTGACTTTGGCATATGAATTTGTTTGATTTTTAAGTGTGACTAATGGCCTCATTATTAAAGTTAATGCAGTGAAGCTATTTTATCGCGTTTAAAAGAACTCTTTTACATTTGAATATGACCTGTATTAGTAATGGTTCTCATTTGATGCTGATTATAAACATCGATGTTTTCCAGATATTTAATTATATAAATATCTTACCCAAGGCGTTATACATCTAAGCCTTATCAAACGTGGTATTTTGGGTGTGGTCTGGTGTTTTAAAAAACACAATAACCTAACAAAATAAAATGCTTTAGAATCAGTCGTAGCGATATTGTGATACATTGCATCTGTGAGTCAGTCACTATACTACGTCTAAAATGCAGCTAAATTTCGGACATAAGTTGCATCTGTTTCAAAGAGAGAATACAAATTACAGTAAAAATATGGAATAATTTCTTTCGAAACACCATAAATACACCATTTTGAAAACGGTATGATTTAAAATTAAAAGAAATAATACCCCCGCCAAAAAAAACCTCTTATCAGTTTTGTTCCATTTGCGATTTTAAAACTCAATTTAAGTGTCCCTTCCGAAAAGTTTATAGAACACAAGGCTAAAGACTTACAGCTGGTTCCTCACGCTGATAACGGTGAAGAAAATTTTTACTGGATTGGCTAGTATGACACAATATTCATGCTTTTTCAGATTTTTTTGCGAGATATAATCTGCTCTAAACTTATGCGTTTTTACCTTACAATTTTGAATATTTACTTATATGTGCATTCTAAGTAGTAAAATAGTAATTATGAAAGGCAAACTATATGTTTATCTATCGATTTCTTCTTTTGTTTTTTCAATATACTGTATCACTTACCATAATTATTCAGATTTATTGTGTTATTTGTAAAGTTGAATTCCTTTCACTCTTTCTGAAATTACAAGTGCTCCGTTGTGTTAATATATTACAGTGGCCTTAAAGGTAATCTCCTCTGGGGAGATTTTTTGATCTCTCTTTAAAGTCACATTTTACAGAAGTCGTTTCTTGAAATAAATGTTAAGAACTGTCCAGACAATCCAGGGATAGCACTGTCTGTTCTATCTGGTATATATTTATAATTCGTTGTAATACAAAAATCCTATATAACTTGATTTCTTTCATAGGAATCTGGAACGATTGTGTGTGTCTGTGTCTTTTTATATATATATATATATATATATATATATATATATATATATATATATATATATATATATATATATATATATATATATATATATATATATATATATATATATATATATATATATATATATATATATGCAATAAACTGACGACGAACAGTGCGAAACTAGTAACTAACTAGCCTGGGCGCTTTCGACTCTTAATGAGTCTTTTTCAAAGGCAAATACAAAACATATATAAGACAAACAAATAAACACAAAAACGTTGTGTTTGTAAACCTCTACATGGCTGTCTCCACATAGGTTAAAACTATAAATACAACTAGCTTGTATAGACTTGTTGCGGATACTGAAAACGGTGTATAATTCCCTAAAAGTCTACAAGCCAAAGCGACATCTATTTTACTTTTTTTGTACATTTATGTAACGCAGATTATATCCCGGATATTTGATTATATACCGGTTATTTTTATAGTAAAAATTGAAGGATACTAAGAAGATTTAGAAAAAGTTAAATTCTACTAGTGCATAGTTTTCTTTTTCTAGTCTTCTTGGTTTAGACCGCTTGGTTTCAATGTTCTAAGGCGGCGTATCCAGTATGATTCCTTTTCCTTTCTGGTTTCGGAACTCCAGCTGTGGTTGTTAGCAATAGCGATAAGTGTTATATCACTGAAAGTGTGGCCAGGGGAGGAGAAGTATTCTGCGACCAGGCTTCTGTACAGCTTTTTTTTGGTCATCCAATCAGATCTATGAAGGTTTATCCTTTTGTGTAGCTTTTCAGTTTCTCCGACGTACTGAAGGCCACAGATCTTACATGTAATGAGATAAATCACATTCTCTGTTTTGCACGTTTTGTTTGGATGTATGTTTAGTTTTTCTTTAGTCACTGTGCTAGTGAATGTCTTGGTCTCTATCATATGTTGACAGGTTTTGCATCTTTTATCGCCACAGGGTCCAGATTGACTAGGTTGGTTTTGACTAGCGATTGGCGTTAGCTTTGCCCTGACTAGGATGTCCTTTAGGTTTTTTTGGTCTCCAGTAAGCTACTACAGGTTTGTTCGGAAGTATTAGGTTTAGTATGTCCGACGATTGCACGGTGGGCCAGTGTTTTGCGATGATTTTACCTACTTTGGGATTGTCTGGGTGATAGGTCAGAATAAATGGTATCCTATCAGCCTTTTCTTTCTGTCCATATCTGAGTAGGTCATCACGGTTTGTTTGTTTGGCCCTTTGGATTGCCTCCGCAATCAGGTCTTTGTCGTAGCCTCGGTAAATTAAACGTTTAGCCAGCTCTTCAGACCTTTCTGGGAATCTTTCATCGTCGGAGCAAATTCTGCGTATATATATATATATATATATATATATATATATATATATATATATATATATATATATATATATATATATATATATATATATATATATATATATATGATAATTTTTTACTTGGTCATCATGCGAGTGTGTCTGCTGCGCACAAGCTTGTTTAACACCAACTCAGTGCCATCACTTTTTTTGGTGATGCGTGCTTAATCGTGACGGTATATGGGCTGGTGCGTGAAGGCAAGGCGATGGGTGCCGATTACTTGCGGACCTGGGATCGAAACAGCGTAGAGTACAAATTTAATTTCTCTAACTTGTATAATAGTATTGTTTGTATTAAACTATTATTTCTGCCCATAATTATCAAGATTCTAGTACAGAATCCAGGGATAGCACTGTTTGTTCTGTCTGGTATATATTTACAATTCTTTATATATCCGAACTGATTGGCGCCGACATGTGCAGATCAATGCTGAGACAATACGGTAGGATACAGAGACCAATAACAACACCAATATTATATATCCAATTTATTAGTATAATTAACCCAGCATGTAAGGTATCGGCAACAACCAGCTTAAGACATGTCAGCATTGCCCCCCCCCGCCATGAAGCGGGCAGGAGTTTCATTTACTCAAGGCATGAATCAAGCATAACAGAATATATCAAAATTCAGAAGTAAATAAGGTAAAGCCTAATGTAAGCTGGAGATTCGCTTTATTTCGCTTGAGAGAAAACCCATGAAATTTAAATTCAAGTTGATTTTAAAGAGACAAAGGCTTATCTCGTATTTAAACAATGTTTATCCTAAACAATATATTCTCTCAGGTTGGTAAGGGTTCTCTCCCTTACAAGTATGGTACCGCCTGGGCAAAGTTCGGTAAAAGAAAATGATATACATAAAAGTAAAATAATTTTAATGAAAACATCGAGTGTACTTTGACGATACATATAAGACAAGTATATTGGCAATGTGGGTCAAAATAATATATAGTCTTACTGAAATGTTGTATAATAATTAAACAATCACTAAGGAAATAAAGTATACCGATAAAGACAATAATTATCCATATTATAATTTTTAATATATATATATATATATATATATATATATATATATATATATATATATATATATATATATATATATGTATATATATATATATATATATATATATATATATATATATATATATATATATATATATATATATATATATATATATATATATATATATTCTGCTGTAATCTTTCAACAAGACACCATGTGGGATAGTTGACAGTGTAGGTTGAAACTTTGAAGTAGATCTCAAAAGCTAATTTAGTAGTTCTGCTAATCTCCAATTCAACTCTTTTGTTGCTTACTTCTACTGGGGAAAATAATAACTCCTAATGTTTAAAATTCTAATCTATTTACCAAAACATACACATCACTTTTCTGAAACAGGGTGCTTAACAACTTCTTAGAATACGAGGAACTGCATTTCTGCGATTGGTTACGTAAAATTAACGCATGATAAACTTGATAACGCCCCTCATCTTTCAATCATTTACTGACTTATAGAGACTGCAAATAAATCACATATGCTATTCTGTGACTCTGCTCCTTTAACTTACTACGGTTCTATCAATATTACCAAAACTTTCCTCTGTCTCTAATCTTTGTTTTTTCCCTGTTTGTATGTCTCCCCTTTTACAGCCCTGCTACAGTGGGTTTGTGTGTGCGTGTGTGTGTGTGTGTGAAATCGTCACTTGTCAGTCCATCCGCATTTTTCTGTTTACCTGGTTGCTTATCTGATTGCCTCTTTGTATTAACACATGCTCAATATTTTGCAGGAACTTAACTCACTTCTCTTGGCACTGCACCCATTTATTCTGAGACATGTCTTTGATGTTGTTGTTGTTGATAATGATGACGATGATGGCGTTGATGGTGGTGGTTTTAATGATGATTATAAAGGGTTGACAATGAACAGGGAAAATAGAATAGAAGGAAAAAGATGATATTAATGGTGTAAGGATGCCAACATCGCAAGTCAATGATCAAAAAGAGCTAACATGTAACTAATTCTTTTTGAATTACAAATCTCGATAGTAATAAGCCATGTTATATTAAATTAATTCAGGTGAGTATTTTCTCATTGCTTATCAAGTGAATGCGGAATACGCATATATAGCCAGATATATACATGCAATCTTTAAAGATAAGAATTATTCAGATGTTATGTATTTTGTGTCATTCAATAAAATAGTTTATTTTTCTAGAATACAAAGTGAAACTTTAAAAGGAACTGCAAAGTATTGTAAGCTAATTCGCAAATAGTCCATAAAGTTCTACCACAAGTCCAAACGTATAGAGTATTCCCAATAAATTCCAGTGATGTTCCGAATGATTATCAATCTTGAATGTGCTGAAGTACCAATAACCTGCTATTGTGTTGATGTGCTAACAATCTTGATGTATCATAGTGATATACTCCAAAAATGCTTCTAATGAATTTAAAATAATAAAATGATGAGATAGTGGAAAATGGTTAATGAGCATTTTATAATTCCAAAAATTTGAATGAAATAATAAATAATTCAGATTAAGACTGATTACACAAGTTAGGAATAAGAATTTCTGTTATTTTTCTCTCTCTTTTATAGCAACCAAAGATACAATATGAGGATCAGGGTTAGGGTCAAAGTTCATTTACGGAACATTATAAGATAAGATCTTTTATTAAAACTTTAGAAACGAACGTGGCAAACAACCGGTGGACCAAACATTTCTGATAGGAAAAGGAATGTCCTGAACTCCGATCCAAGGAAACATTGTTTACCTACAGATAATAAAAAAATTCTTAATACCAGCGCTGAATCATATACAAATCTTAGATATCAAAAAAGGTTATATTTGTCACGAAGACCCGAACTCCTAACCTCAATTATGGATAAATGTCAATCACACCATACAAATTAAATATACATAAGACATAATTAAGTTTAGTGATACAGCGGGACATATTTCTTGAAAATACACAAAATAATTTTATATCTGGTAAGCATGGTAAACAAAAATGTAAATTGTATGAAGCTGTAAAATGAAATTTCGAGAGACATGTCGATGTGAGTAGTCATTTGAAATAGGTGTTTTAGGCTATGTTTCTGGTTCGAGGCGTTTCTGCGGCGTGGGAGAGGCTCCTTTGCTATATAAAAATCTCTTTCATCCGTCTGGGGGTGTGTTGATTTGTGGTTAAAACACGGAGACCTACATATAAGCAAATACAAAACTATTTTTTTGTGCGAAACGTTTGGCTTTTATATCTAAAAGTTTACAACTTGGGTAAAGCTGCGGGTTGTGGTCAATTATTTACCTGTTTTACAGTAAATATATGTATTTGCTCAGTTTACATCAATTGAAATATATGCATCAATTTTAAACGATGTATGTACGTAAGAAAATGCGAGTGACTAAAGCTGAGAAAAGAAACAGGATTTATAAAAATCAAAGCGTTGGTAAATATTGTAACAACGCCAAATATAAGAGTTAACATATTCTAAATGTACGTATGTGGAACCAAAGTAGAGCATACAGTTTTCTGCAAGTACAATGGGCATAAAACTGAGAACTAAAACTGACATAAATCATTCGCAAAAGTTTTGAAGAAATGATCCACCAAAATCATGATTTGAGAGACCATGGGTAATACGCATTCTACAACGCCTTTACATATATATTTTGTTAGAAAATATTTAAACTATTGTGTACGCGCTACCGCTCCAAAAGAATAGTGAATATGTTACATACGGTATACAGTGTCTCGCAAAACAAGTTTTTTGAGAGAAGAGTTCGGGGACCCGAGTTGTCGAGTGGTCTAACGCGCTGTCCATTACGGATCACTGTCATCTCACCGTTGTCTGCGTGGGTATGAGTCTAGGATTCGGCAAATGTAGATATGTGACAATGCTTGCCAGTAGCTTCACGTGGGTCGGTGTTTTTTTTTCTTTCTTCTGGGGATTTCCCGGTATCTTCCTCCACAATTAATACTGGCCGCCATGTATAGCTGTTGTGTGCCCAAAATGGCATTAAGCCCAACAACAACAACAACAACAACAACAGAGAATACTCCACTAATGTTATGCAATGCCTCACAAAACAAGTTCATTTAGAGAATACGCCATATATGGTTTACACCAGTAAAATTCTTATTTAGAGAATAAGCTACGTACCGTATACAATGGCTGACAAAACAAGCTTAATTAGACAAAACGGCGCCTGCTGTATGCACCTGTAAACAAGCCCAGACGCCAGTTAGTCACATGTCATTTCCACATCGTTCTTCAGAAAGTCCAGTGTATTCCCCATTACCTGTTAGGTAGAAACCAGCGACAAGTCATGCTTGAAGTTTAGTGTCTGCAGTATATCCCAAATTCGCAGCAAGTGTGTGTGTGTGTGTGTGTGTGTGTGTGTGTGTGTGTGTATTACTGCTACGTCTGTTAAAATCGGGACTGCGAAAGACAGAAGGGACAATCTAGCAAAAGTCCCTAAAATAAAAGATATGCCATGGCATTTCTTTACTCTGTAGTGCGAAGGACAAACAACATGGTGTGCAGTGAGCTCCAGATATTCCATACTTACAGCGGGACTGAAATAACAAGACCAAAATAACGGGATAACTGGAGAGACGGGCTTCTTTTGGAGCCACGCAGAAATAATGCAGTTCATTGAAAAACACGCGTGTTTGTTCTTGGTAAGCGTTTGAAATCCGCATCGCTTAAGAATTCAGACTGTGTCATGTCAACACCAAAGTACATTCGTCAGCAGTCTCTTCTTCATGTAAAAGCATAACTAACCGATTCTTAGAATGGGCAATCAGTTGTCCATTTTCCCAGTACAGGATCACGTTGACCGCTCAGACACGTACCGCCAGCATCTGGGAAAACCAAACATGTGATGGAATTGACTCTTCGGTTAAAGTAAACATCTGCAATTTTAAGCACCAAACTCAGAAACAACATCAAGCGTCTCCATATGGTAAATGCTCTTAATACATTTCGCCTAATCAGCGAATAAATGAAACATGCTGTTGACCTACAGTTGTTGTCGGAAGACGGACGCAAATCACCAAAACGTCACTAATTATTGATCAAGCACCTGATCTGCATGGTTGAACATAATACAAATGCAATAAAAAGAATCAAATCTACCTCTGGTACATATCTTTATGAATCCCACACAATAGACTTCCGCGATAAAAGCAAAATGACAGCTCCTGACAATACCGGAATATGGTAAAATAATCTCAGCTCTTCAAAATCATCATTTGTATTAACCTATGAGACGTACTTGGTGGCATACTGGATCACACCATACTAGCTTTTGCAATTTCACTCCTACGCTTTAGTTCCACCCCAGGAAATGGTTTCTTGCCTCAGGCTCCGACGCGATCAATTAGCTAAATCCCAGATAGTGCATCTAACCTACTCAACAATTCTAATCGTAAAAGGACCAACAGCCTTATATGTGGTCACCTGTTTATCGCCGTGCTAAAGACTCCTGAAACGCAATCTAGCGATTAAAGTATTGTTGGTAAAAGTGCTTGCGCTCTTTCAGCCGAATTTGAAACAGCATTTTAGGAAGAATACATGTAAATTAGTCAGAATTATGTGAACATTTATAGGCGTTCCGTTTTTTATTTTTTGCTGATTTCGCGCTGCTACTCGCAGCCGAAAGACACCTCCTGATGTTTCGAAGCATGTGACCAAAACATGCATAACGGTATTTGGCGATGTGCACTTATGACAAACAATGGATGACCTGGTGGCGTTTTCTAAAGAAAAGAGCGACATAAAAACTTTGTCAGTGACATCTCAGCCTTCCTCGCCGCCGGCCAAAAGAACGATGGAAAGCTACGCATTTGTGGCGGAAGGAAGTGGTGCCTTAGCAAAGATTACACAATTTGGTATAAAGTCATTTTTGACAATTTTGATCGAATGTATTGTTTGACGTTTTCTACTAATCGCAGTTTCACATGGAAAAAGTAAAGACTTTTATTTCCAGTTTTAGAAAAAAAAATTATCCAACAGCGTACATTTTTGTCTATACAGTTGTTTGACTAGTCTAAAAACTAAGTTTTCAAGTTAACAGTTGCCGCGCTTGAAACACAGGCTTAAATGACTTCGTTGTCTTCAATGATAAAACTTAAAATTGCTTTTGACACATTGCTTGAAAAAGGCTGCATCACTGGCGTGTTAACTCGTATAAAAACATTTAAAAAGCTTGCTTACTGCGTACGCGCAAGCCATTTTAGAATCCAGATTGGGGACAAAAATTGACCTGTGGACAAAAGGTTCACAGCATACAAAGTTTTCTCTTTGACATAGGTTATTGGGATTTTAAATCAAACTCTCCGCCAAACAAAGACATGGCTCATAACACCTATTTCACCTACCTAAGGTAAGGTCTCGAAAAAAGAAGGAATGCATGCTGTTAGGTGTGGACTCAAACGAAGTTGACATAAACGCTCTGGAATTTTATCTGCTTTGTTAGGAGTCTTTTGATTGATGTACCTAGACAGCATCCAAAATTTTATTTTACATGTACGAGACATGATACCATCGCATCGTTGGCATTCTGATAAAGTTCAGAATACTTCAAGACCTACCACCACGAATGTATTCATGTATTCTCAACTTCTCAACTATGTGAGTTCTAACAAATAACTCTTACGAAATTGTATATATATATATATATATATATATATATATATATATATATATATATATATATATATATATATATATATATATATATAGAGAGAGAGAGAGAGAGAGAGAGAGAGAGAGAGAGAGAGAGAGAGAGAGAGAGAGAGAGAGAGAGAGAGAGAGAGAAGTTAACACTCGGAAATTTACAATAAATTATTCCAAAACTATAACATTATTTTATGCAATCTAAATTTCACATATCAACACACCTGATTGTACTCTTATAATTGCATCACAATTCCTAAATATTGCACTGTTATATTTTATCATTTATTGATTTACCTCGAAATAATTAAGTGTTTTTTTATGTATCTTCGTGATACACCAAACATTTTTGACCTAACGTTTTGATCTCATCATAATACTAGCAAGACCGTTGACTTTGTCATCGATATTATGACTATGTTTTGGTATGTGGTTATACTTATTAATATTTTGTCAATCTGCTTATAGCCGATTAAGGACATTGATCAAGATACCTGGAAAGCACTGATTCTACAAGACTGAGATCATGAAACATCACGTGTTTTAATGGAAATAAATCTCAGACATAAATGGTCAAATATACAAGAAGTGTTGATAAGAAAATGATCTTGAGAAATATTATTTATCGGATCAGATTGAAATAACGCTAAGTGTATTCAAAGTTCTTTCGTGTTGTTGAGTAAGTAGTGAAGAACATAGAGGGATAGACAATCGGCTAGCATGACGGAAAGTGCCAATATATAAAAAGCGGTGCAAGATAAATTCGAAAAAGGTGGGTGGTACAACCCCACATAGAGTATAATCTATCTGTTTACTTCGAATATCAATATATCACTCATGTATGGCATTTATTCACTTATCATATCATGACACTTAGTAAATTTAAAGTATAAAATGAAGTATACCATAAATCCAATTTATTTTTCATGACGTCAATCAGCCCATGTTCAAAGGATTTATAAATGAGATACAAAGCGGAATAAATGGCTCTGTGTGTAAATTTTCTTTAAAATTAACATATATTTTTCTGATGAGCGGATTAAAAACAACCTATAGGTAATATTTTTAAAATTGCCGCATTAGTATTTGAGAACTCTGATGTGGGCTTCTATCTTTCATGTTTGCATGAAGAAAACTAAAAAAAAAAAAGCTGACTAAATGTCGAGCGGGCAACCAATCTGCTGTCAAAAGAGGGAGTTCAGAAATGACACAAAAATCAAAGTCAATAAATGACTATGTTATTTACACGCACGCCCAAATTTCTAGCTCGAATATAAAATGTCATTAAGCATACAAATAGTTCCAAAGGAAGGCAATTATATATAAATATATATATATATATATATATATATATATATATATATATATATATATATATATATATATATATATATATATAACATGCATATTTTCACGTATGATCTTGCATGTCTGTCTGTCTGTCTGTCTGTCTGTATGTATGTATGTATGTATGTATGTATGTATGTATGTATGTATGTATGTTGTTGTTGTTGTTGGGCTTAACGCCATTTTTCAGCACACGATAGGCTATTCATGGCGGCCAGTATTAATGGTGGAGGAAGAAACCAGGAAATCACCGGAAAGAACCACCGACCCACGAGAAGCTACTGGCAAGCTTTCTCACATATCCACATTCGCCGAATCCTAGACTCGAACCCACGCAGACAGAGGTGAGATGACAGTGATCCGTAACGGACAGCGCTTTAGACCACTCGGCCATTCGGGGCCCCTTGTATGTATGTATGTATGTATGTATGTATGTATGTATGTATGTATGTATGTATGTATGTATGTATGTATGTATGTATGTATGTATGTATGTATGTATGTATGTATGTATGTATGTATGTATGTATGTATGTATGTATGTATGTATGTATGTATGTATGTATGTATGTATGTATGTATGTTGTTCTTACGACTATATGGTCTTAAGTTAAGTAACATTATAAAGAAAAACCCAGCTAATTTAGAAGATTTTTTTTAAAAAATATATATATATATATATATATATATATATATATATATATATATATATATATATATATATATATATATATATATATATTTCCCTAGATTAAATTCAAAAAGAACTGACAGCACTGAAAATGAAAGCCCAAATAATCCTAATACTTCTATAACAAGAACAAAAGTATAGTGCTCCCAATCCACAATCCAATGGATTCCAGTATATCATGTATTGATGTGCCACATAGAGAGAGAGAGAGAGAGAGAGAGAGAGAGAGAGAGAGAGAGAGAGAGAGAGAGAGAGAGAGAGAGAGAGAGAGAGAGAGAGAGAGAGAGAGAGAGAGAGAGAATAAACTTTTCATTGTCTGTTACATTGCATGTCATCCAGTGGTTTCCCTAATATCATTGATCTAAAACATGGGCGTTAACTAATAACTCAAACACGATAGTTCCTAAGTACCAAACTGTGTTAAGTATTCCTAGTTTTGTGTTTACAGATGTGACCAACTCGGTGAATTTAACTTTTAAGCCCATTAATGGAACAATTATGCTTAACTCTGTCAAAGATAACGTATAGTTGTGATTCTCGTATTTTCTCGTAAAGACCAGTATGTGCAAATCTTTGAATCATAAGGATACCGTTGTTCCAATTACCCCTAGGATCAATTAACAAGAACAGTCCAACAAAAATCAAATTCTCTAATGAATTTTAAATATTTACAACTTAAACATTCACCCAAAATGATATACGTTACTCTTCATTAAAATAGAATGTTATTTCATACGTCTCTGATAGTTTTAAATCACGATATTATTTCATATATCACTGATAGTTTTAAATTACGATATTATTTTATATATCACGGATAGTTTCAAAGTCCAATACAAATTTATGCATCAATGATAGTTTTCAATTACAATATTGCCTTATATATTTCCATGTCGATTGTACCCACGACACTTTTTTTAATATATGTTGCATTAATTTTGAAATACTCTATACATCCTGTTCCCCGCCTATAATAAGATGGAAACTTGATATTTATGATAAAACTGTTTATTTTCAAAATCAACTACTTACGTCAGTTCAAGTTGTGTCATGTCAGCAAGCCTGATAGGCAAGCCTATTTATAGGCGAAATCCAGGGAGATAAATTTCCGGTCTTGCCTGTATAAGAACATGAAAAATATTCTCCCACCCCTATCGCAAATATAAAATTAAGATATTCCTGATGTGAAAGTGTGAATATTCAAACTAGAAAGAATGGAAATATTATTTAGATATAATTATGGTAAGCCATCTCAGTGTAGACTCTTTCAATTGTGGCGATCAGAAAAATACACTGTTGATCTCTATGACGAGGGTAATTTAATTACTTATTAAAGTTTGGCCTGTTCGTCAGATAATATAGCAAATACTTTATGTATGTTAATAAAGTGATGTTGATATATCTGAATTTAGAACATATTTCCGCTTATCTCTTCATACACTTATCTGTTCTGGTCACACGTTCCTATGTTGTAAATTATTTATTGCACTAAAGAAGAACTTATAACCTGCGTGCATATAAAATAAGATACCATCTTACAATTTTGCACTGGAACAAACTATTCTAAATCTGAACACATTATAAGGGTTAATTGTTGAGAGATTATTTGGAATTTGCACCTCTTATTGGGTTCGCTTTGGATTTCATCAGTTGCAATTGGCTCCTGAATTTATATATTTCTGTGCTTGTAAACAAATCGCTTTGTGTGTTATTCTGAACATAATCTTTGCTAATTTTAATTTCACCATGCGTTTCTTAACTTGCGCGTTTACTGGCATCATCATAGGGGCAAAGCCAGAATTAATAAACGTAAGTCTAATTAAATGTAATCTAGAAATAAGGAAATTTTATCGATGAATCATGCTTAAATTTTAGACAACGAGACCGCTGGATTTCAGACATAAGTTTAAATTCAGAATTAATTTTCGTGTGTGACATTCCGCCTCTCCAATAACCTGAGTACTTTTGTGGCAAGGGATACAATCGTTTAGTGACTTCCAGTACTGTTATATATATATATATATGCAATAACTTTAAAATACACAAAGAATACACACAGACTGACACACAAAGACTCGCATACACACAAACACATGTATGTATGTATGTATGTATGTATGTATGTATGTATGTATGTATGTATGTATGTATGTATGTATGTATGTATGTATGTACGTACGTACGTACGTACGTACGTACGTATGTATGTATGTATGTATGTATAATATATATATATAAACTGACGACGAACAGTACGAAACTAGTAATTAACTAGCCTAAGCGCTTTCGACTCTTAATGAGTCTTTTTCAAAGGCAAATACAAAACATATATACGACAAACAAATAAACACAAAAATGTTGTGTTAGTAAACCTCTACATGGCTGTCTTCTCATGTGCTAAAACTATAAATACAACCAGCTTGTATAGACTAGTTGCGGAAACTGAAAACGTTGTATAATTCCCTAAAAGTCTACAAGCCAAAGCGACATCTATTTTTACTTTTTGTACATATGTAACGCATATTATATCCCGGATATTTGATTCTATACCAGTTATTCTTATAGTAAAAATTGAAGGATAATAAGATTTAGAAAATGTTAAATTCTACTAGTGCACAGTTTTCATTTTCTAGTCTTCTTGGTTTAGACCGCTTGGTTTCAATGTTCTAAGGCGGCGTATCCAGTATGATTCCTTTTCCTTCCTGGTTTCGGAACTCCAGCTGTGGTTGTTAGCAATAGCGATGCTTCTGTACAGCTTTTTTTGTCATCCAATCAGATCTATGAAGGTTTATCCTTTTGTGTAGCTTTTCAGTTTCTCCGACGTACTGAAGGCCACAGATCTTACATGTGATGAGATGTTATTCGCCATATGATTTGTATTCTTTATATATATATATATATATATATATATATATATATATATATATATATATATATATATATATATATATACAAAAAATACTATCATACAGGTTAGAGAAATTAAATTCGTACTCTACCGAGTTTCGAACCCAGGGCCACGAGTAAATGGCACCCATCGCCTTGCCTGCACGTTCCAGCCCATATACCGTCACGACTAAGCACGCATCACCAAAAAATGATGGCACTGAATAGGTGTTATATAAGCTCGTGCGTAGCAGACAAACTCGCATGCGACCTAGTAAATAATTCTCATATATTATACACAGTCGTTCCAGATTCCTATTAAAGAAATCAAGGTATATAGGATTTTTGTATTACAAATAATTATAAATATATACCAGACAGAACAGAATGTGCTATTTTTTGGTGATGCGTGCTTAGTCGTGACGGTATATGGGCTGGTGCGTGCAGGCAAGGCGATGGGTGCCATTTACTCGCGGACCTGGGTTCGAAACTCGGTAGAGTACGAATTTAATTTCTCTAACCTGTATGATAGTATTGTTTGTATTAAACTATTATTTTTGCCCAATATTATCAAGATTCTACTGCAGAATCCAGGGATAGCACATCTGTTCTGTCTGTTACACAGACAGAGAGTTGCTTGAGGATCTAGAATGTTACCATTTCTTACACCAGCACAGACGATCGATCATCTGAGAAAATACAATATTGAGTATCTCTTTGTGGATTAGATGGCATTTCACTGAATTTCACCTCTATTGTTATTGACCTGAAATATGGACGTTAGCTAATAAAATTAAACACGTTGTTTCCTAAGTACCAATGCGTCTGGAGCACTCTCAGTTTTTGTTTACTTATTTCACCAACTTCCATACTTGTTACTTGTAAGCTCAACTCGGAGACTTGTAACTTGCAAGTCTATTAAAGGAGCATTGATACCGACTTGTATGAAAGATTAGCTAAATATTTGCAATTCAAGTCTATTAAAGACTAAGATATGCGAAACTTTGGGTTGCAAGGCTAGCTATGTTCAGATTATTGTAGGGATCGAATTAATAAGAACAATGACCCAATAAATAAAAAGATTTGTCGAATCGGAAATATTACACAGCTGAAGGACCAAGCCCTACAATGACTTGTGTTACTATTCGTTACGCGGGTGAACATGTTAGCATTGAAGAGTCTGACAGAGTACACCAACTTGCAGCACTCTGGAAATTTAGTTACGTTTAGGGGCTTACATTTATAAATGCATTTATTATATACTCAGTTGTTAGTAACTTCACATAATAATTCATCCTTTTTTATAAACGGTTACACCATGCTTTTCCCAAAAGATCTTAGAAATTAGTGATAGACGAAGAGCTGCATCCGGGTTGCAAGACGTTTTGAGTACTCCTGTCTAGCGTTTGGTTAGAAAGCATACTGCAAGACCATATATAATAAACATTGAGTGTATTTATTTGTAAATTACCTCAAGTAAATGAGCAGATGAACATGGAATTACTGAATGTCGGTACCATTACATAGACATGAACACTTAAGATTTAACACCAGAGTTATGTGAACAAGATAGTCACAGGAGTAAAATTAATAGATTGGATACTTTGGGGAATGATGCAGTGGAGCTTTAAAGATAACGACACCTTTACATCTATATGAATGGGTAAAATAATACATTTAAAATGATTGATATCATTTAAACTTTAAGTTGTGGAAATAAAACACATGAGTTGCTTTAAGCCGGGGTGGTGAATTAAGTGAAGGAAAAGTGTTAACAGTCAGGTGATAAAGGTAAGGAGTATTGTATAGTGAAGGCGCAACGCGAGTTCGTCTTTTAATTAAGGTGATGGGAGAGGGTGAAGTAGCGACTTGAAGTTACTGAAGTAATATTTCTATATATAAATTCTTGAAGTAACTATTTGAATGTTACAAGAATTATCTAAGCCTTCACTTAGGTATCTCGGGGTAATAATTCACCGGAGGTGACATCATATAAACCTGTTTGGTAGCAGACGTCAACTCGTAAATAATAAATAGATTCTGAATTTCTCCAGAATGGCAAGGAAGCATATTAGGTTTTATAAGGAACTAAATATTCCAACTTGACTTTGTTAATTTGACATTTAATTTATTACATGATAAATAAAATGAGCACAATGTCACCCGAGATGCTTAACTTTGTCTCCATTGAACTCTAATAAGATAACAACGAAGCTGAAGCTGAATTTCCCCAGAATGCCAAGGTAACATATTAGGTTTTATAAGGAACTAAATATTCCAACTTGACTTTGTTAATTTAACATAGTTTATTACATGATAAATGAAATGAGTACAATGTCACCCGATGCTAACTTTGTCTCCACTGAATGCTAATACGATAACAGCGAAGATCATCATTACAATTATATGGTGTAATTTATAACAAAAGATCATATAACTAACAGCCAATCAAGCCGCAAAACGCTGGATACTAAAACAGTGAAAATAGCGGTTAAGCATGTACTGGCAGCGAGTGCACGGAAAACACTTGAAACATGGAATAAATTGACAGTGTCCAAGCTAAATTATACATTATACAAGGTAATTTCATTATATTTATATGACTAACAATACAAAATATGAAGAAAATAACCACGCGAGGTTACGATACATACCGAATCTATTCATTCCTTGCTGTCAAAACATCGTGAGACGGCATGTCCCAATATATATGCAGTAACAAAATTTACTTGTTAAAACAGTGAAACACATGTGATATATAAATACGTAATAAAATATATAAAGCACATCTTTCATGTTAATTATATGGGTAATGGAGGTAATGCTTATTGCGTTGGACATTGTGAAGAACTATATTATAAATGCATTATTTAAATGGCTGATGTGTGTATTTTCTATCGAAAAGCTCGTGTAAGAGAAAAAATCCATTAGACTATAGTTACAGTAGCTCAGCGGATAGCATGCTGGACTCAGAACAAAAACAGTGTGGATTCGAACCCTACCATCGGATCAGACCAAGTTGGTTAACACCGTATCTTTGAACAAGCAATTTTATTCCAATTGCATCGACACTAAATAAATCATTTACGTTGCTATGGCGTAAAATAAATAAACCAAACTAAACTAACCAATCATTTCAGACTCTCCTTCTGTCTACAAGTATAAGGGTAATGCTATAATAGTGAAGGGGTCGTACATTAACTGATATTTTTAAAATACGATATCATTTCATATATCATTAATAGTTTTGAAGCACGATATTGTTTCATATATCACTGATAGTTTTAAAGTACGATATTACTTCATATATTACTGATAGTTTTAAAGTACGATTTTATTTAATATATCATTGACAGTTTTAAAGTACGATATTATTTTATATATCTACGATAGTTTTAAATTACGAAAATATTTAGTATATCACTGATACTTTTAAAGTACGATTTCATTTCATATATCACCCATAGTTTTAAAATACGATAATATTTCGAATATTACTGACAGTTTTAAAGTACGATATTATTTTATATATCACCGATAGTTTTAAATTACGATAACATTTCGTATATCGTTGATAGTTTTAAAGTACGATATTATTTCACACTTTAATGATCATCTTATCCATTAGTGACTAAAAGTTTCAAAGTTCGATAATGTTGGATACATCAATTACGATATTATTTGATACATGTTCCTCTTACAGGCTATGTATTCAATATCAGTTATATCATTTTTAACACATTCTATACATCCTGCTCCCCACCTATAATAACACAGAACTAGATTTTTTTAATGATAAAACTGTTTATTTTCAGAATCAACTACTTACGTCAGTTCAAGTTGTAGAATGTCAGCAAGTTTGATAGGAAATCATATTTATAGGCTCCTTCTTGCCAGTACAAGACTATAAAGAAATAACCCATTCCCCATCCGCCTCCATTGGAAACATGAAATTAAATATTCCTTATGCTAATGTATGAATATCCAATGCAGAGAAACAAAAAATATATAAG
This sequence comes from Potamilus streckersoni, assembly GCA_016746295.1. Lineage (NCBI taxonomy): Eukaryota > Metazoa > Mollusca > Bivalvia > Unionida > Unionidae > Potamilus > Potamilus streckersoni. The sequence goes on from JAEAOA010001326.1 coordinate 1,155,398, forward strand.
TAAAATTTGGAAACATTAAGTTATTATAACTTTCGAGAGCCAGCTAAGTGAAAACTCTGTAAGAAATGTCGAGCAGAAAAACAGAGTAGATTCATCTCTGTTCCGTGGCAAATTTAAATACTTAATCATGTTTGGTTGGCTCCTCAGAGATTATTGTAGATATTTTTGTTACGTCTATACAGTAATGTTCGGAAATAACATATCTGAATTTTGGAGCATATTTAAAGTTGTGTCTCCTGCCTATGTTATAAATCATGTATTGCACTGAATAGCAAGTTATAGTATGCTTGCATATAAAGTGAGATACAATCTTAAAATTTTCCTCATTGTTAACTTTGAGAAGAATATGTAGGTTAATTATTGAGGGATTGGTTGCGGTTTACAACTCTACTTAGATTCTCTTTGCATTTCATCTGCTTTATTTTGCTCCCAAGTTTATTTAAAAACTTTGTGCATATGAAATAAAAAACACAGTGTTTTTATTCAGAACATAATCTTTGCTGATTTTTGTTTTCGCCGTACGTTTCTTTACTTATGCATTTACACACACCATCAGAAAACTAAGTCCAGAATTCATTCAATAAGTCTAATTAAATCGAGAGTTAAGAAATTTGATTGGGCTACTGCATTGTAGACCTAAGTTTAAGACAATTTAAGTTCCCTGAGTGAAATTGCGGCCCTGTGATAACAAGTTTTTTTTTTGTATAAAGGCATACATTCTTTATAGTGACATGTTCTGCTATCTCAGCGAAATTTCTTTAATTCATACAAATTACACCATGTAATGTAAAGTATATTTTTAAGCCCATTATTAAACTTACGGCCATAACTCAAATTAAACACACACACACACACACACACACACACACACACACACACACACACACACACAGAGTTTATCTTTGCTGGTGTAACATGTACTGACTTTTGTGAGTAAAGTATACCACTGCTAACCTGATCAATAGTAGAACAAAAGAGAAGAATTATTCATTTACATAATATTTTCATCGTTGTTATCACCAAATACTACGGTTTTGTGAGTTAGAGGTAAAGGTATTGATAATACATTAATAATCTTAAAGTCTTTTTAAAGCCTTCTACCTCGTATCTCGGCCTTATTTGTGTCAGACGTATCCTCATAGTTTTCGTATCTTTCTTTATTTGCGTCAGGCGTATCCTCATAAGTTTTTATCTTCCTTTCCTTGATTTCCAGCACAATTCAATAAAATATTCCGACATTAAATTTGAATGAATCTCATAAGTCGATCAGGAATACAGTATTAGGGTTTCGTTGTTTTTGCATGATATGTAACTATGTTTAAAAAGAAACAATATAAAGGAAGTGAAATCGTATCATTGCCTAAAATATAGCAGTTTATGCTTCTTTTTAATAAGCAGTGTATTTCTCCAGTTCCATGCAAATCCGGAATAAAGGCGGAGCAAATGGACTTTTTTGCTATACAGCACCACAATGATTACGGGCCTACTAATACCTTAATTCGGCCTTAGATTCCACTATAGACAAACTTTCCTACTTCCCCGAAGAAAAAAAAAAAAAGAAATCGAGTTCACATCGTCTTTGAGGAGATTATCAGACTTTATGTCTACTGTTGCGAACTCCTCCAGCTTTGTTGGGGTAGGTTGCATGGTGTTTGGTTATTGTTATCTAGAGGGTGATTACTGACGGTGTAATTTGCCCGGAACGAGTTAATATCACTATAAAGTGTGAAACTTTTTCTTTATGGAATAGATAAAGATCTGAGCAGATATATAGAACAGAATAACATGAACCCCCGTACATGTTCAAACCATAACATTTAATCAACAATTCATAAACAATAAAATTCGTAAACAATTGTGATCATGCATTACATTAGAAAGAAACACTTTTTGATTTAAGTTATTCAACGAATGTCAGATAAAATATGCTTATCCCAATAACCGGTCTGTTAAGCGATATAATTAATTCATCATTGAAGCGAGTGAAAAGAGCGAAAACACTGCCTTGTACAGATTCATAACCTGATGGTTTTGGTTCAGTCTAAATTCACTGCGACTGTTCTTTGACTTCCTTGTGCCTGTAAGTCTTGGTCCTTTCCACTTTTCTCTTTTTCCAAATTCTCAGGTTTCACGCTTCTTTCGGCCTCCAACTTTGTGTTGTCACTTTGGTTGTGTAAGTACGTGATACGTCAGTGGTACGTCACGTAGAGTTATCTCGCTTTGCAAAAGTAAACAAAGTGGCAACTTGAGTATTCTGTTAGGTACCATACTGGGAAGAGATCATTATTTTCTCCTCTCGTTAATGTCAGATATATTCTATCGGAATTAAAACAGATATCAACAGCTATCAGGTCTAACTAACAATACCTCTGAGATATCAGTTCCTGTCCCGGCTTAATTACACAAAATGAATTAATTAAATTCCTTACATGACTCAAATACGACATTTGAAGTGAATACACACATTCAAGGCTCTAGCATTTGAGAAACTTCACTACATGGTTTACCAACATTAATTTTACATGGTTTAACAAATTTAATTTTAATCAATATGCAGTCAAGTCTTAATCATATGTGACATTATCTAAATCAAAGAATTTACACCTATTATTGAAACTCATATCACTACAGTAAGGCATGAATTTCTAGATAATATTTATCTGTAAAACGAGACTACGTTTAAACGATACATCAAACTTATAGAAATAATATCAGTGCACGGACTCATATCGACGAACTCGCAAAGTTTTATTCATGTCAAGAAAATTGATCTACCAATCTAACCAAATAAATCATGCAAATATTAGCAAATAAATGAAACAAATCATCATATGGATATCAAGAAATAGGCGAGACTTACACAAAATACCTTGTGTCTTTTATCGCTAGAATTGTGTTTGTAATTTTTTCCAGACATCCAATCCGTTGGATCCTAATTACGAGTGAATTTCTTCTAAATTCGACCCGGAGCGCTCTACCTTTGTTTTTCTCTTGCAGAAAATGGTGTCGACTGATTGAAACTGAGTTTTCACGTGGAATCACCACAACCCCTTATTCAGAGTAACCAAACCACATTAAAGTTAAGACACTAAAAATGTAGTTTCCCTGACAACCTCAAAATACTATATACTAATTCCCGAAAAATTCAAAAGAACAGTTTTCCATACAGATCGGAAGTCAACCCCTACCCTTTTCAGTTAAATAAACGAAGGCTTAATTAAAAACCACTGCTTTCATGACAGTGACATTTGCCATTACGGCTATTTAAACACGCGTCAGTCTCCATAAATCTAATTAATCGTTCACCTGTCCAGCTTAATGTGTTCTTCATATATCGACATAAATTTGCACCTTTACATCACCTTAAATCTACTTCATTTTAAAATCCTCATGCCCTCACTTCAAGCAATCATCCAATGCCCTCACTTCAAGCAATCCCCATCCCCTATCGTCACGAATGGATGGGGAGGGGGCAACGAACCAATTATCTTGTCACATAGCTTTGAACTACTCGTGTAAATGATGAGAGAAAAAAAAATGAAACTTCGCGATAAACATCGTGTACTGTTTAAATTTTTTAAAACGTATTTGCAGCATGAATGAATCAGTGGCGGTCATAGAATTTAATTGTATACTCTGTACGAGTTTTACACAACTTCGTTGCAGTTTATTGTGTAGCACAATGCAAAAAGAAATCGCTGTTTTATCATTTTCAATTTGGTAATTTAGCTGATAACATATATTCAATAAAAATTGCAAGTTTTATCATTCCAATATTATTTTGTAAAATATAATTATTATACAAAATAAGGTATTAGACTCGTAATAGTAATTAATTGTTATGCAAAATTAACCTATTTGACTTTTAATTGTAATAGCAATAGTAATTATATTACCCAAAATTTAATTATTAGACTGGTAATAGTATGCGCGCGTGTGTGTCTGTGCGTCTGTGTGTGATTTGATATTTTAAAATAGCTTTAACAATTTTCCAGCTATATTGCTAAGATGTCTACAGTGTGGCAGTTTATAACGATGTCTAGTCCTGGGGCATCTTATGGCATGTAGCATCATTTCCCATCTTGTCACATTATTCTCCTATCAGGCTGGTCGATCCTAAAACTAACCTCTTAATGCTGATTGCCACACAAGGCAGCTGCTTGTACCATTTTTTTTCAAGTCTCTGATATGCGTCGGCCGGCGATCAGTCCAGCGGCCTCCCGCATCCAAGACTGACTGGCAATAGTAAAATTGGGCCAGATAGGTCAGATAAGATTTAAAATTGGATCAGACATGAAATACAAAATTTAAAATTGAACCGGACAAGTTATAGAATATTTCTGATATACCTTTTAACACAATGATCAAAATGAAACATAACTTGATGAATGATCAAAAATAACTGACAACATATATAAACCTTTCTGATACTTGAGTGTTGTATATCTGAGATAGTCACTGGAGTGACTAATTGGTAATTATTTTATTTTAAGTTGGATTTGTTCGTATATATTCTGGGTCGTACACTACCGGGGATAAACCGACAGCATTACAAGCCGCAGCGTTTTCTGCGAAAAGCACGAGCGAGCTATTTTGGGAAAAACCTCCAAAGAGCTTATTTAGTTTATTTGGTCAACAAATGATAAGTCCAGCACAAGACCTGGCTGTACGTCAATCCTGATGGTACTCGACATTGTTTTCAACATGATGTTGTGCAACGTTTGATAGATTGCAAACACACACACACACACACACACACACACACACACACACACACACACACACACACACACACACACACATATATATATATATCTTCGAAACTCGGTAGAGTACGAATTTAATTTCTCTAACCTGTTTTATAGTTTTTCTTGTATTAAAATATATATATATATATATATATATATATATATATATATATATATATATATATATATATATGTATGTAAGAATTTAAGAGCATCATTCAATCGAGTTTAATACCTCACATTTTGTACATGTTGCCTTCACTGTCATTTCTAATGAATACATTTTAATTTCATGACATAAGATCGGGAATGCTAGTGAAAGAAAAGGGTTCCATTGAGTTAAGCGTGAAAGTTTGAAATATGCTTTTATTACAATTAAGAAAAAAAGTCATGACTCAGAAATGAGCGAATTTTAACTTTTGTCAGAAATTAAACTTATTCGATAAGTTCATGAAATTATTAAGGTCAAAAGAAAATAACCCTTTTGGCTAAAGTCTTTTATTCATACTCCTAGATATGAGGACTTGTCGTGTAAATGCAGTTATGAACTCGTACATTTGCATGAGGTTTTGTGCATCTGTGTAAGACTGCAGACACGTTAATTTTTTTAAGACTATTGTCTCTGTAGTTGAAAATCGGGCGCATTGCTAGCGGTAGGCCATGCATCACAATTTTATCAGCATTTAATCAAAAAACCCATCACTCCATTAACACGTTTTAGATTACAGCATTAATCATCTCCCGTACTGTATGCCTGGGAGAAACTATCACAGCTATGTTTGCTGGAAAGGGAAACATAAAGCGGATGAGGTGGCAGCAAGAGGAAGAAATTATCTCAAAAAGATACTGCTGAATGTGTGTAAACATTTTGTTTGCTTTTTTATCATCCAACGTGAGAGGAGGCTATGTTATGATAGTGCAATTCAGCGATAATGTTACATTCAGTCTGAATAAGCAGAAGCAAAATACTGATACTGCAATTTCTTGAATCAATGAATGTAGGCTAATCTAGCTTGAGAAATCAAAATATTTTTTGCCTATAGATTGTTTGCTTGGTAAACCATTAGAAATGTTAATGAGCAAACACTAAGAAATGTAAAAAAAGTTGGCACCTAACCAACAACTGGCTTAATTGCCATGACGCTGTCGGAATTCTAAAATTAGGTTTGCACGAATGTTTTAGAGATTATCTGTTGAAGAAAATTTAATTCCTAGTTAGTACGATTTATCTTCGCTACTAACAAATTCATAGAAGATGAAAAGGGATTAAAACTTTTAGTACCTAAATTATTTAGTACCTTGAAAGACAATGATATGTTATTCACTATAATTGGATGTAATCTATTGAGTTAGGAATGAAACTAAAGAGAAATACTCATTGAACATTTATACTTGATCATGTGACGTAATTAGAATCATACACAGAATTTAACACATATATAAGACAAAATCAAAATGTGACTTTGTAAAATACTATTTGGAGTTTATGAATAATGCTTTCTTTGGAAAACATGGAAAATTTAGGAGAGAAAAGTAAAGTAAAAACATGTACTGGTAATAGAATTATTAAAGACTTCATTAGGATATTTAACTGAAAGAAGTAAGTTTTTGATGTATGACTTTTACTACAACAAGCTCAAGCACCAATATGGCGACAAGTTGAATTTGTTCATGACAATATACGGATTCTCTGGGCACACATGTCGAAACAGATAACTTTTATAGCAATATCAAACAAAATATACCTTTTCATGGCACAAGCTATTTAACATGATAACATATATTGATTATTATTAGCTAATAATAAAGATTTTTTTCTGTTCATAGACCAGAGGCATGGCATGCAGACAAAGTATTGTTGATTCTCTGAGGAAAGCTTTATTCATTTAAATGAAAAGTAAATTAAGAATTATTTTGTTAAAATTAATGTCAATTTAAATATATGCAAAGATTGCTTGTTTAGGCAAATTATATGTAACCAAGAAATGAATTGTATTAGATTACATTATCACCAGATAAATAATGTTACGATGAATATTATTGATCTTTCAATATAACACATTAATGGTTATTTAGTTGATACTATGAATACCATATTATTTTGGTCACCATTTTTTAGGGTCAAGCTAATTAATACCTTTGAACTACTTAGACGATCTTCTACCTTGTAATCAAATGTTTATTCCAGTGTCATGTAAAATATATTTACCTTTTGTTTTCTTTTAACATTTTAAATGTTTTGTCTATTAACAACTGATTGTGCCATACTGTTCTCATTTAAGATGTGTTCCAAAGACTTCTTTATCTTTTGAGTTAAAGAATGCAATATATCAAAAAATTTTACGGAGATCTTTTATGACATAGGTATATTATTATAATATTGCCCACTGCTTTGTTAGAACATAACTGAGTACATTTAGTTCTAATTAATATTTACCTGTGTATCCGAAACAAGAAAATATACATTTTGTGTGACTCTATATAATTCCTTTCCTATTTTTTTGTAGATGTATTCCTTGTTCAAAATTTGATAATTTATTCCTATTCCATGCAATTTATTATTATTGATGCTTGAAAAACCAACCGTAAACAATAGCGATAAGCTCAATAATTGTAAATACTAATGCAACTAATATGAGAGTATCATTTTTGTTCATCGCAAAAAAAATGTACATGGGATTTATTTTCTTCAGAATTACTGATGGAAACTCATGTCTGGATAAAATATGTTACGTATTCCATCACAGTAATCATTATTTATTCTTTTGCCTGATTCACATACCATCACAATAATTATTATTTATTCTCTTACCTGATTCACATACTTCCCGGAATCAGTTCAAAAGTGCTATGACTTTTTTAAAACTAATTCTTTGTGAATCAGATACTACATTTGTTAACGTTGTATTGGTAGCTACATCAGCGATGCTCTCTTTTGTGATATAATCATAAAGAACCCAATTTCATTTCTGTACTTAATCTATTACATAACTGGCCAATGGTTTAGTTGTAACCGTATCGAAATAAAGATAAATATTCTTCAATTTATAATTGTATGGAACCCTCTATCTTGTACGTATAATTGTTCAAACATAATCTGTATATTTACGTCAATAGAAATAGATTACATGAAGAGATTTAATATTTATTAAATCTTTTCATGTAATCTATTTCTCTAGCATCCAACGGTCTCATTTCCGTACTTATAATGTAATTTGTAAGCGAGTAACACAGCGGGTGCCAGAAAATACAAATATACAAGTACCTAAGTGGTTAAGCTGGATGTTTTATTAGAGTCATTCTGAGGAAACTTTCGACATAAATAATGTGGGTTCTCATCAGATTTATGTGCATGATAATCCCCATCAACACATATCTTTATGTGTGTGGAATCCAACACAATAGTAGATAATGCAGGTCATATTAACTTGATTGATATTGTATGCAAGTCATATCGGTATCTGTCCACTCAAAAATTAAAATAATTTTAATTTACAAATTTATTATTAGAAAGAGTCGCTGACGTATTTTATGACTAGTAAGTTTTATTTATTTCTTTAAATGTGGAATTCCTTACCTTCAAAACGAGTACACAAGTTGAAGTGAATGATATGAATTACTTGTATTTACCTTGATAAAGGAAACATTAATAAATTGATACAAACACGTCCCGTTCCCATAACCATTACAAAAGCTGGCTACTCTGCTTTATAAGTCCCTTTGGAATGGAGAATATCAAATTTAACTTACTCCGTGCAGCTAGCACAGTAATAGACATAAGGTCTACTAAGAAGCTGACATTTCTTAATTTATCTACATTAACGATAATTTATTATTATTATTATTATTATTATTATTATTATTATTATTATTATTATTATTATTATTATTATTATTATCATCATCATCATCATCATCATCATCATCATCATCATCATCATCATCATCATCATCATCATCATTATTATTATTATTATTATTATTATTATTATTATTATTATTATTATTATTATTATTATTAAATTGCTTACGTTGAATGAATATTATTTTAAACTTGTTTTTATTGTATGTAACCTTGCGATGGAAAACCATTTTGACGATGACGTATCCCACATTTGACACCAATTTTTGGAAAAAGTTACTGTCGACAAAGGCGCGGTAAGAGTTGACATCACTTGTTGGTAAATCATAATCTATCTCGACGAAGACGATACATGAAGATATCGGATTCTTCGGATTATTAAATTTCTTTCGTTTCGTTTTTTTTTTCTCATGGGAAGTTCTTTTTCTCGCAACGTAAGGTTACGATGATTTTAATTAAAACGTGATATGATGTAGTGACGTGCGAATGAAATTAGAAACAACTAAATGAATGAAGAAAGAAAGGGATCATTAACAAACAAATAGGTATAAATTGCACAGACAAGAGGCATAAGTTCTGTAAAATACGAAAGGGAGAGAATTGGTGGCGACTTGTTACTCTATTACCACCAAAGCGAAATCTGAACTGGAAAAGACATCGCAGCCGATTCAAACAACTTTGCTCTGCAGCAACTTAGGTTAACTTTATAAGATGAATATGTTAATCATCATTTTATCTATCAAAAAATAATAGGTAATATGGAACAATGTAAATTTTTCTAATGTGGCATGTATTTAGCGTTTTTCTATAATAAAATATTGTATTCTACGCAACAACGCAACCTGTTCTAACGCGACATATGCTAACAGCATGTTGCCAATCATTCACGCAGTAAATACTATTCGTCCTTACTTTAAAACTAATCTACCGTTATCTAAGAACTCTGTGGTCACTATGCAGCAAATCTCAAATATATAAAATATTTGTAATGCACACTAGATAATAGTACTTAGTCACGAAGTATTCAGGTGACGGTATTGGAAACTCTTTTGTAAAATCGAATGATGCATGAAAGTCCAATCACGAAGTTTTCCAAAAAAATTTAAACGTTACTTTCGTTTTTTCTTATTGTTAGTGACTATGCATATATTCCTTGAATATATGATGGAATTGTCTTGCTTGAGTAAACTGTCATTAATGCTAATATTCAACAGAACAAACTATAGGAACTGCTACTCAGCTGTGCAGACTGTGGGAACTGCTATTCAGCAGTGCAAACTGTAGGAATAGGTATTCAGTAGTGCAAACTGTAGGAACCGCTGTTCTGTAGTGCAAACTATAGGTAATGTTATTTAGCAGTGAAAACTGTAGTAACTGTTATTCAACAGTGCAAACTGTAGGAAGTGCTATTTAGCAGTATAAACTATAGTATCTGCTATTTAGCAGTGCAGTCTCATGGAACTAATATTCAGCAGTGCAAACTGTTGGAACTGATATTTAGCAGTACAAGTTTTATGGAATGCTTTTCAGTAGTGCAGAGTGCAGGCTGTAGGAACTGCTATTTAGCAGTGCAGGCTGTTGGAACTGCTATTTAGCAGTATAGGCTGTATGAAATGCTATTCAGTAGTGCAGGCTGTAGGAACTGCTATTTAGCAGTGCAGGCTGTAGGAACTGCTATTATAAAATGGAATATACAAGAGGCTCCTGTTCTGCAGCTTAATGATCTATATAGAATTTTGAACAGTTTCTACTCAGAACAAGGATACGTTATTTTGAGAACAATTAATTTATTCACTATTCAGCGAATTAAATAAAATCTGCTAATTTCTTATTAATATCGAGCATGCAAACAAGAAAAGAACTGTACAGAAGAAGTTGTAAGTGAAAAAATAAGATTTCATAAATTATTTTTAAAAAAAAATAATGGGGCCAAAATCTATTTGGTGGTTGTTTGGTAGCACACAACTGCTCGATTTTCGTTCCCAAAAGCTACAGAAGTGTTTACTTTAAATTTCTTACTGAAATATTGCTACATTAATTAATAACAACACTTCCAAAGAAAGAGAAACGGTTCGTTCCTCAAATACACACGGCTATAGGCAGCCATTATAGGAAAACAAAAGAGGGAAATCTCAGTTCGAGGCCACTGTTGACATCTTAACTTTACAGAGCGCAGGTGACAACAGGAGATGTTTAGCAGCTCTCATAGCAGCGTTTGTAAACAAAATTGCCCTGACTCATTACTGATAAAACTAGTCTTCCATTCTATGAGAAACAGTTTATATTCACAAAAGAAAGACGCACATATCTTAATTTTACACAATACAATGTGTTATCGCAAAGATACATTATTTTAATACTTCAGTATTCAATTAAGAGAGGAAAATTCATCTACGAGATTATACTTTTCATGTCATATGACTTATGTCACACATAATGATAACCAATCTTAAAGGAGAATAGACCGCACATTCAAATATATTATGTCGGGCGTTGTTGACATGTAGGGCTTTATTGACATGTTGGACTTTGCTGACAGTGAGAGTTAAGTCGATTTACTGCTTGTGTCATCATTGTTTAATCGATATGATTGTCCGGGGATATGCATGCGGGTAAATATATTTTCTTATTATATTCAATTCCTATCAGGAAATCCAGTGGCGTCACTACGGTTGGTGTCTCCCAGTGCGGTAACCCAAGGTGTCACCCCATGGATCCCCTTTATGCACAAAAATTCAAAACTTTTATACACAGTCATGTGCAGTAACTCATGGTGTCCCCGCCATGGACCTCCTATCTGTACAAAATTCAAATATTTTATAGACGGTATTTTTTCTGTCACCCACTCTAATAGTATCCCCCGGTGCGGTCTGCACTCCACCCTCCTAGTGACACCGCAAAGAAAAACTATTGTCCTTTGCGATAATCAATAAGCTAGCGAAGTACAGCAGTCTATCAGCCGCTAAACGTGACGCTAAGAACACTCATCTTGAAATTTGATACATTTGAAACTATGTAGCAAATATTATTTGTCCCAATTGCGAGAAAATACAAATCGTAGACGAAAATTTGATGCTAAGAAATGTAGTGACATTGCATTTCATTTATTGCATTATGGGATAGTATATAATCTACAAATTCCAGTTTCTCAACACTTGCAATATTACATGTTGGATATCAAAATGAAAATTAAATATGTCCACGGCAACCCTGTGCAATTTTTAAGTCCCGCACCCAATAAAAACCAACCAAACAAAAGAAGACCCCCCCCCAAAGATAGTCTATGTTCACTTTCACACACATACTAACATATAGGACGTATTTCCATCAAACTATTATCAGATCAATCTTGTAATCTATTGCTTGGTTAAGAGACTGTTGGGTTCGGAATCTTATAAACGCTCTTGCATCACCATAGCAATCAAACTGCTTGTCGGGTTATGTATCATTCTCCTTGATTTCTGCTCATAAAGCTAGTGGAATTGATTTGTGCCTAAAAATTAAAATATTTAGAATCATTATAAAGTGGATCATATGTATGGCTTTGCACTTTTAAATATTTTCAATCGAAATAAATTATTACTATGAAAGGCAATATTAAATTTATGCTCTGATGTTAATGATAAAAAAAAGAATAAATTACAACAAACTGAGGTATGCACAGACTACATTTCCATGTGCATTGGTGTCCCCATTGACAATTTTGTTTAATAATATAGCATACCACATACATTCAATATTGTTATTTAGACTTTTATAGAGAATACCAAAACTATTCAAAATTGTAATTTAGACTTTCATATAGAATACCACATACATTCAATATTGTTATTTAGACTTTCATAGAGAATAACACATATATTCAAAATTGTAATTTAGACTTCATAAAGAATACCACATACATTCAATATTGTAATTTAGACTTTCATAGAGAATACCACATACATTCAATGTTGTAATTTAGACTTTCATGGAGAATACCACATACATTCAATGTTTTAATTTAGACTTTCATCGAGAATACCACATATATTCAATATTGTTATTTAGACTTTCATAGAGAATACCACATACATTCAAGATTGTAATTTAGACTTTCATGGAGAATACCACATGTATTCAATATTGTTATTTAGACTTTCATAGAGAATACCACATACATTCAATATTGTAATTTAAACTTTCATAGAGAATACCACATACATTCAATGATGTAATTTAGACTTTCATAGAGAATACCACATACATTCAATATTGTAATTTAGACATTCATAGAAAATACCACATACATTCAATATTGTAATTTAGACTTTCATAGAGAATACCAAAACTATTCAAAATTGTTATTTAGACTTTCATATAGAATACCACATACATTCAATATTGTTATTTAGCCTTTCATAGAGAATAACACATATATTCAAAATTGTAATTTAGACTTAATAAAGAATACCACATACATTCAATATTGTAATTTAGATTTTCATAGAGAACACCACATACATTCAATGTTGTAATTTAGACTTTCATCATAGAGAATACCACATACATTCAATGTTGTAATTTAGACTTTCATAGAGAAAACCACATACATTCAATATTGTTATTTAGACTTTCATAGAGAATACCACATACCTTCAATATTGTAATGTAGAATTTCATAGGGAATACCACATACATTCAATATTGTAATTTAGACTTTCATGGAGAATACCACATATATTCAATATTGTTATTTAGACTTTCATAGAGAATACCACATACATTCAATGTTGTAATTTAGACTTTCATCATAGAGAATACCACATACATTCAATATTGTAATTTAGACTTTCATATAGAATACCACATACATTCAATATTGTTATTTAGACTTTCATGGAGAATAACACATATATTCAAAATTGTAATTTAGACTTCATAAAGAATACCACATACATTCAATGTTGTAATTTAGAATTTCATGGAGAATACCAAAACTATTCAAAATTGTTATTTAGATTTTCATATAGAATACCACATACATTCAATATTGTTATTTAAACTTTCATAGAGAATAACACATATATTCAAAATTGTAATTTAGACTTCATAAAGAATACCACATACATTCATTATTGTAATTTAGATTTTCATAGAGAATACCACATACACTCAATATTGTAATTTAGACTTTCATAGAGAATACCACATACATTCAATGTTGTAATTTAGACTTTCATAGAGAATACCACATACATTCAATATTGTAATTTAGACTTTCATGGAGAATACCACATATATTCAATATTGTTATTTAGACTTTCATAGAGAATACAACATACATTCAGTATTGTAATTTAGACTTTCATAGAGAATACCACATACATTCAATGTTGTAATTTAGACTTTCATGGAGAATACCACATATATTCAATATTGTTATTTAGACTTTCATAGAGAATACCACATACATTCAAGATTGTAATTTAGACTTTCATGGAGAATACCACATGTATTCAATATTGTTATTTAGACTTTCATAGAGAATACCACATACATTCAATATTGTAATTTAGACTTTCATAGAGAATACCACATACATTCAATGTTGTAATTTAGACTTTTATAGAGAATACCACATCCATTCAATATTGTAATTTAGACATTCATAGATAATACCACATACATTCAATATTGTAATTTAGACTTTCATAGAGAATACCACATACATTCAATGATGTAATTTAGACTTTCATAGAGAATACCAAAACTATTCAAAATTGTTATTTAGACTTTCATATAGAATACCACATACATTCAATATTGTTATTTAGCCTTTCATAGAGAATAACACATATATTCAAAATTGTAATTTAGACTTAATAAAGAATACCACATACATTCAATATTGTAATTTAGATTTTCATAGAGAATACCACATACATTCAATATTGTAATTTAGTCTTTCATAGAGAATACCACATACATTCAATATTGTAATTTAGACATTCATAGAGAACACCACATACATTCAATGTTGTAATTTAGACTTTCATCATAGAGAATACCACATACATTCAATGTTGTAATTTAGACTTTCATCGAGAAAACCACATACATTCAATATTGTTATTTAGACTTTCATAGAGAATACCACATACCTTCAATATTGTAATGTAGAATTTCATAGAGAATACCACATACATTCAATATTGTAATTTAGACTTTCATGGAGAATACCACATATATTCAATATTGTTATTTAGACTTTCATAGAGAATACCACATATATTCAATATTGTTATTTAGACTTTCATAGAGAATACCACATACATTCAATGTTGTAATTTAGACTTTCATAGAGAATACCAAAACTATTCAAAATTGTTATTTTGACTTTCATATAGAATACCACATACATTCAATATTGTAATTTAGACTTTCATAGAGAATAACACATATATTCAAAATTGTAATTTAGACTTCATAAAGAATACCACATACATTCATTATTGTAATTTAGATTTTCATAGAGAATACCACATACACTCAATATTGTAATTTAGACTTTCATAGAGAATACCACATACATTCAATGTTGTAATTTAGACTTTCATAGAGAATACCACATACATTCAATATTGTAATTTAGACTTTCATGGAGAATACCACATATATTCAATATTGTTATTTAGACTTTCATAGAGAATACCACATACATTCAGTATTGTAATTTAGACTTTCATAGAGAATACCACATACATTCAATATTGTAATTTAGACTTTCATAGAGAATACCACATACATTCAATGTTGTAATTTAGACTTTTATATAGAATACCACATCCATTCAATATTGTAATTTAGACATTCATAGAGAATACCACATACATTCAATATTGTAATTTAGACTTTCATAGAGAATACCACATACATTCAATATTGTAATTTAGACTTTCATAGAGAATACCACATACATTCAATATTGTAATTTAGACTTTCATAGAGAATACCACATACATTCAATATTGTAATTTAGACTTTCATAGAGAATACCACATACATTCAATATTGGTAATTAAGCTTTTGCAGAGAATTTCAGACCGTGTGTTAGTTTTATTGTACATTTTTAAGGACACGTGCAAATACTTCTCAGTGATTGCAAGGATCGACCCAGTTAATGCCTGCTTGACTTCCACTTGTTTTATGTCGATTTGTTAAAAACGAAATCTAGGTAACTCTTTCCGACAAGAACGGCGAAACTATGTTTCAATTTTCTTCGAAGTTTTTGAAGGTTTTATCGCATGTATTTAATTGGTTGTTTTTCGTAAGACATGGTTTGCCATTAAACACTTGTTGTTTCTTTCACAATAAGACTAAAGGAAGTATTACCAAAATCAAAACAGTTCTTTAAATGAGGATGCAAGTCATAAATATAGAGAACATTATTATGATATCGATCAAATGATTTCAGGGTATTGTTGTTGTCTAAGACGCTGTCATTTATATAATGGGTGGTGTTTAAGCTACGAATTCTTTGCACCACCAGTAAGAAACTGTGGTTAATTTTTTTTATAAGTTGGTTCCAGTATAAATTCTTCGTCATCTTTATTTAATACAAGAGATACAGTTCCAGAAAAATCATCGGTTGAATGACGCCATGGATATGTAAATATCCTGAAATTTGCAGAGCTGAACACGGGCTACCGTGATATTTTTGATAGAGTCATTTTGTAATGTCCACGTTGATGATTCTGATAATACTGTGTACACAATATTGCTAATTTGTTTGTGTGGAATTTTAACAAGATTGTTTTTTAACGATGCTAGGAATTCCACTGTCAATATCGCTGATTTTTGCATTTATATCGATGAGACTTATATCAATGGTTGGTGTACTTCCAAAAAATTCATTAATGGTTCTGTTTACGTTTCTGCGGAAATTCAAAAACAGTTATACTTGATTGGTAAAATCAGTTTTTAGTGTGATCATTCCATCATTGATGGTAACTAACGATGTTGTCACTGGAATTTTCTTATCATCGACATATTTCTTCGTTGCAGCATCGAGATTATCCGTCAGTTCTCCTACGTTAGTAATTTTATAATTATTTATGTTGAGAACACCGTGCATGGTATCACCGAATGTTAACAACCTATCATTGATCGAACCCGCAGTAATACCAATAGAAACAATTTGCTATCATATACAACAATAAGACCTCGCGATAATCGACTAAGAATAATATTATTGATTGAAATATTACTCGTCTTCAATTTTCCTTCACGGTTTTGAAATATAGCAAGTTTGTTTGGGTCAACGTTGGCAAGATTGAGCATGTCAGATAATTCAACATTAATCTGCCTTGTTACTCGCTTGAGGCAATCTTAGTGTGGTGTTTATTGAGATTTGGTTAAGCTTATTGTCCTTATATATGAGTCATATGATTATCGATTATTTAATGTATAATCCTGTACAATTATATGAGTTTGGTTTAGATGATCTTGATACATCATCAAGTACTGCTAGTGCTTCAGGGCCACATATCGGAGGGTAGGTTATGTTTGTGTTGGTAGCGTTGAAAACCAGATTGGAATAATTTGAATTCTGTCAATAAATTGTAAAAATTCTTTTGTTGGTGCCAGTCCGTACGAATCGAAATAAATAAATCCACCTGGATCAATTGCATCTGCAACCCAGTGAGTAACACGAATAGAGCTTTAATCGAGATTAATAATATCTGTTTCTGACAGATTTTGATATTTTTGGTAATTGGTGACGCATAAAACATCTCTAAAATTCGTAATATTTAATTGCGCAGCAGTATAGAGTAAATCAAAACTCGATAGTGGAACTATCGTTGAGTCCATATAATTCTTAATCCTTTTCCCTAAACGTTGTTTGGTCGAGACACTGGAAGTCTCAGACCAATTCCCATTCGAGATTGTCCTCGTCGTTGTCTTTTCAAAATTCTTTTTCCTGTTGCTTTCTTCAGAGGCATTGTAGCAGATGTACCAACTACACATAACGCAGAAGCTTTCGCAGCATCTGGAGCGGCCGAGACTATAAATGCTGAAATAGCTGAAAGAAGTGGAAATATTCCTCCGCTTTAAATATTATTTTTGACTGCACCCACGAAAAAACTTAAGCGTATTCCATTAATGACGTTTTTTGCTTCATTAAATTCTTGAATCGACGCTCGGTCAACGATAATTTATTTGCACCACTCATTTGTTCTTGTTTTAATGATATTTTTGTTCCGCATAGTGATGTCGTCGACGATTGTAATCGTTTAATCTGACCCTGAGTCAGACTGACACTGACATGATGATATCACATTTATGACATGACTTCTAAATGTACTGACTTAGGTCAGTAATGTTGGCATATTCTCTACGGGAGCATCAACGACTCTCATGCGACCACCAACACCTTCAAGTAACATTGTTTTATCGCTGAGTATAACGGCGATTGTTTTGTAATTAGAAACATCTCCAGCATTTCTGTTAACACGAGTTCGAAAATGTATGTCAATGACTGACTGTCTAAACAAATTCAAATATTCCAGTGAAACATAATACATCGGATATAAATGTGCGAAATAAAACTTATATTTGTAAATCAGTATCAATATAATGATCACGTCCCATAAATGACCATAATTGATGATCCCCACGTACTACATGATTTTGAGAAAAATTTAACAAATTTATCCTCGGATGGTTCTTGGTGTCCATTTATCCTCAATCAAACTTCTGAAACAAAGAATTTGTCAAATATCATTGCGCTACGCGTTTGACTATTTAATCGTACAGTATCTTGAAACGTAACGAATATATGTCGCGGTGCAGAAACACCTTGCTGTAATGCTATTTACCATGTAAATACCCCATTAATTGTGCTTTGAACAGTATCTGTGGTTGTTGTAAACCATGATAGCGTCGACTTACCGCCGCTGCTAATGAAAGCCAGTAACCGATCTTCTTCAGATATCGCTGGAGCCATTACTGACATCCATAATGAAAACTTTGTTAGTATTACTTTACCAACATCACCTGCGCCATATTGCATCATCGTCGGCTGCTTTTCGTACGAGTACAACTATATGTTTGGCTCCAAAAATAACTCTTCAAACGTGTCTGCAGAATACAAAAATATGTGATAGTGGAATCGCGCAAGAAAATCTTCTGGGCACATCACGTAACATTGTTTGACGCATCATAAATCCTAAATTGTAATCTGGATCGACATTAATAGCCATTCTTCGAAATCCGCGTCGTCATTTTTATCAAAGTGTTTTGGTCGCTCTTTATCATACTGCTAATATTAAGGATGAACAGAAATGTCCTTTGTAAACATCATTCATGGACCAGCTGTTCTTGAATAATCGTCACTGTATCTTCCAAGACCAATTATCGTCGTGGCAACGTCAATATCTTTTTGAATCGAATCAATATTTCTTCCGTCGATCATATATGTGGCGATGTCGAACAACACCATGATGCCATTGTTAACAAAACCAGTACTAATATCAGCTCCGTATTCTGTATCATCTGTTTTATAAAATTTAACCTTCTACTTCAATATATGCTTCAGCGGGCAAGAAATATCTACTCATATCTTGAACATGTAATTCAATTCCTTCGCGTTGATCTGGCATTCGCGCATCGTAGGAATAATGTTGATAATCACGCACATATTCATCTTTGAGAACTGGCACATCCATGTCAAATGCGGCTTCAGGTACATGTTTAAACATGTTATGTTATTGGTCATCGTCTAATACGAAGACCATTTCCCGTTATCAGACGCGCTGTTACATTTCTTTTTTTTTATCAGCTAACTCTGCTAAGTTTTGATTTGCGGCTTGATTTATTATTTTACTGACACTTGCGGGCATCACCTCAGTGCTGTCCAGTTTCACTGGTGGCTGAGATTTTCGTCGTATTAATAGTGCTAGTCTATCCTTGATTGCAGAAAATGCTTTACTAGCAACGTCATCAGCAGCACTAATACCTTTTTCACGAAAAACATCAATAGCTTTCATGCATAATTGCTTTGCGATCGGTATTGCTTTTGGGGTTATCCTCGAAACATCACCGAATCCATCTCGATAAAATTTCTCATGTACAGGTAATCTTGAATTTACTGCCCTGACCATGGTTGGTCCACGTTGAGCAGTGTGTATGATCATCTATTATAAGAATTATATCTAACTGTTTAATCATTCACTGTGATAATCATCGATATTTGATTTAATTAGAGACAGATACACGTTAATATCCATGATGCACCGGTAAATTATCGTTGAGAAATTGATGATATTTCGCTGATAATTTCAGGAGAATTATTACCATCTCGTTTTCCACCGATTAAAATTTCTAATCTATCTACGTCAGCAATGATATTACCGGTACAAGTAATAATACCACTTCTAGTTGAATTAATATCACTTCCAGTTGCGTCGTTATCGGGATCTGATGAATCAAAGATATCTGGGAATCCTGGGGAATAAAATGCTTCATCGATGGATGATGTAGATAATTTTTCTTGTGGATATCGTTGTCTTATTGATAAATGGTCGTTGTCCTCGTTGTATTCATTCTGCTAATTCTTTTTCTAGTAATTCTTTTTGTCGTCGTTGTTGTTGAAATATATTTTATTGTTGTTCTGGTGATAATTGCATAAACAAAATATGTTCATCTATTTCACGAATATATTCTATATATCTTGTATCACTGGTTCGAGCTTGATCAACGTCATAATATACGTGAAATATCTATTTGTGACAAGTTTCGCGATTTACAATTTTTTTTTGATTATCATAACTTTTTACAGCACTTGCAGCTAATTGGTTTATATTTTTAGCCTGTCTGATATGGCCAAGTGGTCTAAAGCGTTCTCCGTTACGGATCACTGCTATCTCACATCTGTCTGCGTGGTTTCGTGTCTAGGATTCGGCTAAAGAGGATATATGAGAACGCTTACCATTAGCTTCTCGTGGGTCGGTGGTTCTTCCTGGGGATTTCCCTGTTTCTTCCTCCACTATTAACAGTTGGTTTTATACCATTTTTTTTTTATGGCGCACCAGCACAATGAGGGTCTTTAGCGCCATACAAAAAATTATATCTTTCATTATTTACAAGTGGTAAAAGGTTTCGTATCGCCCAGCGATACGAAACCAAATAGTTCACGGTAAAATGATAAAAATGGTAACGGTGATAAATAAATAAATTTTCCCCGATCAACGGGGAATGCAAATAATGTATGACAACGAAAACAGATGAATGGTAATTAAAATCTAGCGACTGTAGACATATAGCACATAAAACTGTTCAAGGTGATAACATGAAAGCTATAACTTATTCCTTAAGGAAGTCTATAATATAAGAAATGCTTAATGTATCAAAGAGTTCCATCATGTCTTGCACCTTGAAATAATGATTACGCGTAGGTTGCAGGTCGAAACACTCCAACATAAAGTGCTTAACAGTGAATGGTTCAACGCAAGGTATACATTCTGGTGGGTCTTCTCCTTTTAGTATATAGGAGTGGGTTAAATAAGTATGGCCGATTCGAATTCTAGCAATGACTACCTCCTCTCCCTACTGACTGCTCTGTAGGAAGGAGTCCATTCTCCTAAAGATTTTCTTGATGGCATAAAGTTTGTTATTCACGGCATCATTCCATGATGTCTGACATTTCTAACGTTACCAATCTTTGATACTACGTTTAAAATCAGTATATGTTATTTTAAAATCAGATGGTTCTAATGAGAAGGCCATTTTACCAGCGTTGTCTGCTTTATCATTACCTTTAATTCCAACATGGCTGGATAACAAACAGAATACAATATAATGTTTGAGGTAGTCAGCTCAGTATGTTTATGGAGAATATTAGCCAATAATGGATTCTGCAGTTTTCTATTATGTAGTGACTAAAGTACTGATAGTGAATCGGAGAAGATGCTGTTTAAATACGCTTTCTAGCAATGTATTGCAAATCGAGGTCTATTGCTCTGATTTCGGCTGAAAAAAAATTGACGTACCATTTGGCAAGTGAACTTTTGTTGTGTGTTTTCCACTAACGAAGGCTGCAACAGCTTTTTTCCTCATCTTTTGATCCATCGGAATATATTCTTATATAATTTTCAAGTTGAGTAAGGAGTTCATGGTAAGAATTGTGGAAAATGGAAAGGTTTGTCTCCGATTTTTTCCATCATGTAACGTGAAAAAAAAACAAACGATGGTTGCTGAAGTAGCCATTAATAGTGGCCACCATGTATCGTGTGCTTATAAAATGGCGTTAAGCCCAAGTCCAAAAACAACATCATTAATAACATCTTCGGTAAATTTATCAGATATATTAACCCTGATTCGTGCTTGTTCTGGTCTTTGTTGAGTAATATCAACCGCTTGGGCTTCATCCTTAGGTAAATCCGGGATTGCATTGCAGTAGCTATTTTTTCCGGAAGTTCTCGTATAATTTTATTTTGATCTGTTTAGTTCACTACGCATTTTTCTTAGACGATTCATAGGTCTTTATCAACACAGGAAGAATACCTCCAGTAGTTTTCGTTATATGTTTTGTTCTGCGGATTATGTAAATTCTTCTTGTATTTCTTGACGCTCTTGTAGTTTTTGTCTGACAGAATCACGGACAGGTATATATTTTTTGATTGCTTCTAGTCGCTCTAGAGCTAATCGTGCTGAGTGAGCTTCACCAATCATTTTTATAATGCAATGGTTTAATTACACCAGCAGAGAGGGTGCGACCAACAAAAGTGACCAACATGCAAACCAATACACGTAGCGATGAAATACAGAAATCAACGTTGAAGGCTTTGTCATCGTTAACATAGCAAGCTAACCGTACGAGACAAAGTTAGAGGCGCTGGTTTAACTTTATTGACGTTGAGATTTCATTTTCGTACGAAGCTTTATTTCATAAATATGGTCTCAGGCAATTGGTCTGTTCAACCTCCCTGCTGCTGTGTTCCACCCTTAAATGTCAAAACGAGCACCATTCCTCGTGTGCTATTCTCTATGCCTTCTCCACTAGCAGTTAGCAGTTTTACTGAATAAATAAACCTGCATTCATCTAGGATATTTATATAAATTTCTAGTGGTTCTGAGTTGCTCCCCTTTCTCTCTCAATCACACCACACATAACACACACAGAGTAAATATGTCCATTGTAAATAACAATTTCCTTTTGTTTGAACCTTACACAGATATGGTGTTGACAGGCAATAACGTAGTGTGGAAAGATGCCCATTTGATCCGAAAGGATCAAAACGATCACAGAAAACTGTAATTAATTAGATAGAAAGAAGAATCTTAAAATCTAACCCAAAATACTTAACTTCCTGGCCTCAACATTTGTCTGAAAATACAAAAAGCATATACTAGAATTAGCTGTTATATTAGTGTTAACGCCGATTGGAGGTAAACTTAAACATTTCATGGTTATTATCTGTTTAAAAAATCCCATAAGTCAGTATTACTAAGAGAACAAGTGATGCCACACTTTAGTAAAAAGAAAAAGAATTATCAAATATATTCCAGAACAGTAATTATCCATAATTCTTTTGACATAATGTTTAGTCTGAACACTTTATTAGTGTTTATGTTTTGACAGGCGGCTATGATTAAATTTTGTTCTGACTGGCAGATTTATTACAGTGAAAATCGAATCTCAATATTGCACTACCTATGACTTTCTGCTTCCAATTCCTTTGCATGTGTTGCCCTTTAAGTGAATTTATATGACTGTGTCTTTGTTTTCCACAAGTTCTTTATGAACGTTTGGTGTAACCGGACAATCATTAAGCTGTGTCTTATCTGTATATGACCAATTTCGATGTTAAAACTGGGGTTTGTGGCATATTGAGTGGAAACTGGTATGTTACATATGTCGCTGGAATTCTCTCTCTCTCTCTCTCTCTCTCTCTCTCTCTCTCTCTCTCTCTCTCTCTCTCTCTCTCTCTCTCTCTCAATTAAATACACCCTACTTGTTCATAAACATTCAACTCTATATTCTGGTACATCCAGTTCACTTGTTAACGTTGCTAAGGGCCGTAAGAATCAAAATTAGATTGTTATATTGTTTTTTTTTTAAATATAGTTTTGCTCAGTAAGCTTAGGCGCTGACAATAGTGTACCTGGGTTAGTACACTAGTGATATTACCGTATATTCAATTTTGGTTATGATTTGATCCTTAAATTTAAAGAAATATATACAGCGTTAAACTTAATGCTGAAGATAATGTTCTTCAACACCATCCTTGTCACGGACTTAACAATAGCTAACTTATTTAAAGCCGAAAACTTTGAAACGTTTGCAACGTAGCTATATGGCTTATATATATATATATATATATATATATATATATATATATATATATATATATATATATATATATATATATATATATATATATATATATATATATATATACACACACACACATATACATACATATATATCTGGAATTTCATTAATCAGGTACCAATAAAAAATCCGAAAGAAAGAGTAAACTTACGCCCCAGATGTGGATTATTAGAAAATTAGAAAATTACATGATTGCTTTGCATTATTTTAAATTAAATAAGGTGTTTATATATATATATATATATATATATATATATATATATATATATATATATATATATATATATATATATATATATATATATATATATATATCATAACACTGTATTCGTACATGTTTGGTACCATAATACCACTAAAATATCTCCACTTGATACTTTTAGCAACTCACTCATTCTCACTGTATCTCTTTCTCTTTCTCTCTGTCTGTCTGTCTGCCTGTCTGTCTGTCTCTCAAATAATGCAAAGTTGTACATTGTGAATAGTCATTTTCCTATTATTACATTACATTCACATTTTTTCAATGCCGGAGTATGGTCTTACAGTGCCTAAACACTGAAAACAGTAATGCACCCCACCCCCTCCCATGTGAAACCAAAAGAAAAATAATATTGCTAAAAAGGTAGGAAAATACCAGCGTTGCCATCAATTAAAAAATTACTATTGCCATGTTCGTCATTAGCAACTAATTTGAATTTTATCTGGTACCTCTGTTTGGCTGCTGTCCAAGCACGTTCTTAGTATTCTTGATGGGTAATCCGGCAATGATCTTGCGTCAGATGTTACAAACATGGCTGTACTAAGCAATTACATGGTGATGAAAAATGCCCGTTTGATCTGAAATCATTATAAAGATCTAATAGATCAAAGCAAAATCAAAGCACGGGAATGAAAGAGCACAAAGAATCAAAGCGTGAAATACCAAGCTTCAGGGCCCATCTTTCAAAACAGAACAGATTGAATAAAATCTAATGATAATGTTGTGGAATATAAAATGAAACTGAATTATTTATATATTGCGTTGGCATTATTTTTACAAACAATCTCGTAATATTGATGTTTATACTCGTAATACACCTGTTTAGTCTTCTAGAGAATAAATTATTAATCCCCCCCCCAAAAAAGAAATATTTAAGAACAAGCCGGTATCGCAATATAAGGTTAATAATACGACTAGCTGAAAAGCTCTCAGAATGGGTATTAAATCCAACTAAAACATCGTCCCATTTCTGTGTGATAGGTCACGTGGTCTCTTAACAACTGAACAACGCAATAGAAGAAATGAAGTTTGTCACGTTGCAATGAACAGCCCTATCTAAGAACCGAAATCTCACGCTGAACATATTTTTAAAGAGAGACTATTTACAGTTCAGCTAACATGCTGGCCGAAATAACCTTGGCATTAACAAATTGTATCCACTCGATGTTTGTAAAAACTGTGAGTTAAAAAGAGTGTTGTAGTTACGTGTGAAGCCAATTTTCGGAAAAGAGATTCAAATTATCATTACAATTAAATATAAGGAAACAAATATAAAACAAAAAGAAGTTAAAACTAACACACGTACAATTTAATTACATATACGTAATAATATACAGGTTATAGAATTTTAATTCGTACTCAACGGAGATTCGAACCCAGGTCCGCGAGTAAACGGCACTCATCACCTTACCTACACACACCAGCCCATATTATCCCGTCCCGACTAAGCACGCATAACCAAAAAAAGATGGCATTGTAGCAGACACACTCACACTAGTAATTAATATATATATATATATATATATATATATATATATATATATATATATATATATATATATATATATATATATATATATATATATATACATATACATATACATATACATATACATATACACATTTTTAAATAAACATCAACACACAGTTCATATAATTTAGTATTTCACCTGTCGAGTTTTGTATTTTTAAAAAGCTGTTAACCAAGCCCATATTATAACTTGTTAAGTGTAGATACATTTATCGGCTTCTGAAGGATAAACAAATGAGAACATTAAGTATAATTCCGGAAAGAGGTGGGGTTCCGTTTTTTTTTCAAACACTATCCCACCTGAAGACACACGCACGCACACACCACACACACACACATCGTAGTCAGTTGTCGTTTACGATGTGACCATTGTTTTAAACCTGTGCATTCATATTGGTTATTATGCATATTTTGAGTAAATAAAGACATACTTTTGCATCGGTGTCTTTTCGAGGAAAGTCAGGACCCTTTTTGAAAATTTAGAACTCTTCCCCCCCAACACTTGACCTAATCCGGGCCTAAAGTATTACTTTGGCCTGAAAGTACCTCGGGTAATGAACATTTATTCTAAATGGACTGTCTTTGCAATGAAAATGTATATAACAACACATGAGCCAGTTTACGATTTCGCTATCTCATATGTCCCAATTAAACAAGGTCCTTAGATCTCAACTTGAAATATTATCACGTGATATGTAGAGGACTACATTGTTTCTCGTGAACGATATTTCCACCAGTGAACGTACAGATATTATCGTGTCCATTCCGATGGTTGGGGGCAACTGTTCGAACTGTCTCTCCACCACGTAAGAAATGATATTAATCATATAATATACCTTTACGTCGCAAATTTTCTGAGCATTTCAAAATTTCCAGTTTAAAATTGCCCATGGGAAGATTGAAAGAATATTGCACGTGGTAGGTAAAAAAGGAATACGGAACATAGAGAACAGCATACGATTTATTGTCAATCAACGTAAACGCACGAGGCATGTTTTATTTGGCCGTGAAGCGTCTGAGTTTAGTAAACGGACGACTTTGGTTAAAGGTAAACAAGAGCATGTGCCTTTCAGAATACATTAATAAACTTGCAAAAACAACGTCCTCTCCACCTCCCACAAAGCATTATATTAGCATTTGTGCTATTTGTTCGATTATATATACTGCAGGATATTTAACATGTTTCAAATGAATACCTCCTTTCCCCTCCAACTAAAGCAAAGCATCCAACAACATTAAAAGACCCTTGTTGTGTCCGTGACTTCTCGATTTGTAGTTACCTCTATTTCTTCCAGACAAAATAGTATTCTTCTGATATATGTCGACGCAGTAATTTACATAGAGTTTTTTTTACAGTTTGTTCGCTGAAAATTTCTTCGCCAAAGAAAGAAACACAATATATTCGATCATAACTGCTATTTTTATGATTGTGGGATTGACCGAGAGGTCACGGGTTTGAACCACGACCGAGTCGTACCCAGTGCCGGAATAAAGCCTGTGGAAGCCCCAAAGCAGTTGAAAATCTCGGGACCCCACTCGCAAATTATCTCCTAATACACCAAGATCAAATCGATATTATTGATGCCTACTCTGCCTGTTTGGTAATCCGGCCCTGGTCGTACCAAAGTCTTATAAAATGGCACTAACAGCTGCCTCGCTAGGCGCTCAGATTAAGAGGTTAGTGTTCGGACTGGTCGGCTCGGTGCCAGAATAATGTGACTGGGTGATACATCATGCTACAAGCCTACGGCATGATGCCAGAGTGCTAGGCGTCACTACAAAATGCCACATTGCAGTCATCGTAGCGAGATAACCGATCTTTTTTTAAGCTACGTTAAAATTCTAAATCAAACACACGCACGCACACACATTGCTGACAAGACAATTTCGCTGTCAGCAGTTGCTTGCTTCATGAGGTCGAAATACTATGCAATGCAATACAATATAATCCAATACTTTAATACAATACAAATTATGTTTATTCCGCGCAAATCACGAATGTGACAAATGAGGATCACAAAGTAAATCAAAGCAAATTAACATGTGTCTAACATGAAATATCATATTTTTACAAAAGTCAAATAATGTAGCTCCCTGCGTAGTGTATTAGTCCGGACAATGAAATTAAATGGTTGTTTCAACATTGTTCAACTTATAATTGCTTTGAATGTCATGTCATATTCTTCATTTTGTATATTAGTCAGAATATTCTTGTATTTGATTTTAAGAATATACAATAATACAAATCATATGCAATATATTATATACACGGTTATTACACAGATTTCATTTAACATTGAAATGTTCATTTAATGAAATATTTAATTGCACGTGAAATTCATCTTGCACAAAAACTATATATTTCCGGTCTCAACTGAATTTAAATATGACAACTCTTATAAACATATAACTTTAAAAGTTAAAAACATTCAGAATTAATCAAATCATACAAAATATAATATATTTAGTGATATTTTTTTAAAGGCAGAGTTTTATTTTCGGTTTTGAAATAAGCCGGACTTATATTACTTACGGCCAACATCTTAGTGAAAGCACGGAAAGGCAGTTTGTTTTCCCATGATGCGCCGCGCCTATTAGTCTGGTTCCTTGCTATGTATGCTCTTTATTATGTGCTCCGCTACACTAGGTGGTTTCCAGACAATTATTTCGGCTTGCCTTTTTAGAGCAGGTACTAAATAAGATAGGAAGGCCAGCAGGGTCCAATATCATCGGCAACAAATGATTTCCATGGCTAAAAGTTAATGAAATTTCCATTTGTTGTTCTAAGTTACAACATGCTCGTTTTTCTTGCTGCCAGTATAAATCCGGTAGGAACATATATTTTAACGTGGCATGACGTGATGGGGAATCTTATACTTTTACGTGTGTTGAAATAATGATATATTGTTCACAGCTGAAAATATAGGAATGAAAAGTACGACAACTATTCCACTAATGTACAAATCGATATCTCAGTAAGATTCGTCAAAGCACGCAAGGAGAACAGTACTGCAGTTTTTGCTCTATTATTTCAGGTTTTATATTCCAAACTGTAGTTGAATAGGAAATTCAATCACAATTTTCACTATTAGATATCAAGTCCAGCAATAAAAATTACCTGCAAAAGTGTTTGAATGCGTTTTCCTTATGGTCAATTGAATTTTTACGACGTTTTTATTTATCCTGTCACGAATCTAGGTTTTCAACTACATAAAGGAAGCAAACAGTTTAGTTTAATAAAATCAGCAAATATTTTATTTCTCAAAGTATAAAGTGAAAACCTTAAAAACACTTACAAAATTGTGAATCAAATCCCAGATAATCCTAAATGTTTTATAACAAATCCAACAGTATAGAATGTTCAAAATGAATTCTATATCAAATCCAACAGTATAGAATATTCCAAATGAATTCTATAACAGATTCTACAGTATAGAATGTTCGAAATGAATTCATAACAAATCTAACAGTATAGAATGTTCCAAATGAATTCTATAACAAATCCAACAGTATAGAATGTTCCAAATGAATTCTATAACAAATCTAAAAGTATAGAATGTTCCAAATGAATTTTATAACAAATCTAACAGTATAGAATGTTCTAAATGAATTCTATAACAAAGCCAACAGTATAGAATGTTCCAAATGAATTCTATAACAAATCCAACAGTATATAATGTTCCAAATGAATTCTATAGCAAATCCAACAGTATAGAATTTTCCAAATGAATTCTATAACAAATCCAACAGTATAGAATATTTCAAATGAATTCCAGTAGAGCCGAATGTCCTATTGTACCACAATGGTGTAATCCAAAATGTTTCTGAACGAGTTCTCAACAATTCTAAAGTAATGTTTAATTTGAAACATATATTAAAAAAATAAAAAAAACCTTAAAGCCCAAGCGGTCTTTCATTTCCATTATTGACAAAGCCATTTATTGTTAACAAACAAGTTGTATTGCATTTTCGCAAAGGGTGAAGTGGTCAGTGGTGGATCTAAAAATGTCGATTGTGAGCTCCGGAAACGAAAATGTGGCGGACAGATGGGCATAATTTCTAATTTCCATGCGGAAGTTGGTGGAGGAATACAAATTAATTTCGCATGACTACCTGTAAGATCGTCACGTGAATGCAGTAAATTAGGCAACATTATATAATTATCAGGTTCAACGAAACATCTACAGCTGCTCAAAAGTTGCAAAATAGAAGCTGAAATTTACATGGATTCAAAAAATAAAGATTATTAAACTTGAGCTTGACCTTTGGCCTTTATCATCAGGTATATTGTTGCTTTTATTTCGTAAAGTAAAAAAAGTAATTCCTTGCTTGTCTTTATTTCCCTCGTTCATAAAGAAAGTTTTAACATAATAGCAAAAAGATTGTATCTGTCACGCAAGATGTAGATATCATGGCGTGCACAACATTATATGGTTGTCTACTCCACTTCTGTGCAGAAAAACATTGTTAGAATATTATGGGAGACGAATTTAACAAACTGTGTACAAGGCAAAATATATTTTTATCTTTTATGTCAAGTCACTTTTCCCTTCCTGTGCCAGCTTATTTGTAAGGATGGGGAGATTGGCGGAAAAGTTAGAAAGCAGCAATTTTCAAGCAAAATGTTTGCTTTAAAAGGAAACTTGGCATGCCCAGCTTCCAGCAAAAATGATCGTGTTTATTCTAGTGTCATCCTTCTTGCGTCAGACATGGATAGTGTCTGCGCGAAAACATTATTGGATCGGCTCAATAGATATTTGTGCGATGTTTCGTTTTTAACGTTCGTAGGGAAAATTTGGATACAGACTTCAAAGAGTACTTCTCTATAAATATTCACTGATTTTACTTTGCATTTTTAGTGTTTAACTTTTGATGCCTTTAAACCGTGAAAGTATGATTATGTTAAATTTAAGAGGCAGAATATCGTTTTAAAACACCTTCAAGCTTGAGGATACGAAATTTATGCAATTGTGGCAAAAATGAATTGATACGCGACACGGTATCTAACAATAGTTTATGTCCTGTGTATAGTTTGTGATTTATTTTCTTTTCAACTGTAAGAGAAAGCACAAAACTGTCCATATAAATGGAGACGATTCACTGGCAAGCATATTAAAAATAATATAGAAAAGAAAAAGCAACAACAAAAAAGAAAAGAAAGATAAAAAACATAGCAAAACACCCCCTCTTCCCTCAAACCAAAATCCAACCCACCCCTGAGAAAACTCAACCATCCCACCAACACAAAACCACACATCAAATACAAAACAACAACTGAATCTGATGATTGTTTATAATAAAATTTTGATGGCGTATTTACAAAACCCAAACAATATGATTTTAAAACAAATTTCACTAAGGTCTGCAAGTTACAAAAGCTATGCACTGACGGAGAACAGACAGGTAGAACTCTGAAATGTGTACAAAAATTTACATTGCAGATTCAATGATAATCTAATATCATCATAAAGGAAAGAACAAACAAGATGAAGATAATTTTCTCAACGTAACGGATAAAATTGGGATCTTAACGTACGGCTTCATTATCTTAATATCCTGATTCACATCTCGTGCTTTACAACAATACTAACAAAAATTCCATGCACGCAAAGTTCTCTTCTAGTCGGACCTTATTTTTCTTCCTACCGTTACATGTCAGTTTCCTTACATGATAGGGCACTGTCTATCAGAAAGTTTCGGAGAACTAAGACAGTCTTGTGATGTGGAAGTCTTTTATAGCGTACTTTTGCAAGAACTACCAGTTATTAAGTCACATACATTATCACTGCCATTTGTTTACGTCAATGCCGGCAGTAAGTCTTAGTTTCGATTTGATTAATACATTTTTTGGTAGATAAAAATACTGATAGAAAAACTTGAGTAGACTCGCATTGTCGTCAATCGACGCAATCCTTATCGCTTCGCTTTTTTTCAGTAGTAAAACCTATTGCTTAAGAAATCGTTTATCTTTTTTGAGGAGAACTCAGACATCTTGTAAATACTTACGCATTTTTGAATTTCGTATACTTTACATTGAAATCAATGCATATCTTGAAAAGTCGAGAAATGATATCATGTACTGAGGTATATATAATCCTTTGCAACGGATAAATGCGTTTTCGTTTTACTTTTTTTGTTTTAATAGAAAATAATATGTCAAGATTTAACCATTCAACAAAATTGTTGAAAAGCAGATAAAACAAAACAGTTTTACTATGCGTTGTTACACACACATGCTAATGATGAGATTCAATAGATTGTATAGAGAAGATAGTTCTGTGATGAATTGGGTACATTTGTAGTCTAATGAAAACAAGTGATTATATGACAGACTAGTATATTACGTTTCATTGTCGTACTGAACTTGGAAGCTGTGAATTTACTGAGCAAATGTTCAAACAATATCTTGCGTTTGGATTCAATCTAATAAAAAATGAACCTCGACGTTATGCAACAAATAGAAATTTAGTTGACAGATGCATTTCCCTCCTCCTTTGGCTGATACGTAATAAACGTATCTGGAAAAATGCTGATAACTCTTCCCAAAGCCATACAATTGGCCTTAAGCAAGAAAAATGTCATCAAAAAATTTATAATAATTGTTAAATGAGTTACTGTCAAAGCTAAAGTTCAAGTTAAAGTTTATACCTTTATATATAGATTTAAATAATCGAGTTCAACACTCAGGACATTGTTTGAATTCTTCATTTAGCATTTAGTATATCAATCGCATAGCGTTAATGTGCATCATCACAAAAGGTAATCTTTTGTGTCTCTGATTGACAGTAAATATTTGATTCGTTCTTCACATGTCAGCATCTCCTAACCTTTTTCATTTGGCTTCATCAATTATGTCTATATAACTTTAACATGAGTTGCTTCAACTTGACAATATTTTGATTTAAATGTCATCATTTAGATTTAAATTTCAACATTTAGATTTAAATGCCATTATAAAGATTTAAATGTAGCTTTTAGACTTAAATGCTATTATTTAGATTTAATTATCAATATTTAGATTTTAATTTCATTATTTAGATTTAAATGCCATTATCTATGTTTAAATGCAGATATTTAGATTTAAATCTCCTTATTTACAGTTAGATGTTGTTATTTAGATTTAAAGGTCATTATTTAGATTTCATGTTATTATTTAGCTTTAGATGTCGTTTTTTTATAGATTTAAATGTCATTATTTAAAGTTAATTGTTGTTATTTAGATTTAAATGTCCACGATGCTTTAAGCAGGCAATCTGTCCCAAGAATCTCATTGAATTAAAATCTTCAGTATATGCTATTGCTAATTATTGGATAATAATAATGATGATAATAATAATAATAATAATAATAATAATAATAATAATAATAATAATAATAATAATAATAATGGTCATGATGAATATGAGACTACTACTACCAATACTACTACTACTACTACTAGAAATAATAATAATAATAATAATAATAATAATAATAATAATAATAATAATAATAATAATAATAATAATAATAATAATAATAATGATGATAATAATAATAATAATAATAATAATAATAATAATAATAATAATAATAATAATAATAATAATAATAATAATAATAATAATAATAATAATAATAATTTATTCAGTAATTTCGTCCATTGGCCCATATTACAAAATACAAGTAAATATAAGTTTTGCCTTGGTGCAAAGAAGTTAAATATTTTGTTCATCATGTGCATACATAATACTGTCCTATAATCAGTGCTTGATATTATAAAGATGTTACTTTAAGTTATCAATGATTTTTAAGACGAAAGGCCAAATTTATGTAGTAAGAAAGATTTCTTATAATTAAGATATCACTATAACTCATTAGGAATAAAAAAATACACAGATGGATAGAGATAATACAATTATTATGGTAGTTTTTTTTATAAATGGTCATTACCTGGACAAACACAAACAAAATGAAATTTCATCTTCTACCAAATGAACATTATATTTAAAGTATATTGCACAATATCTATTATTTCTCTTTATCCTGGAATCCCTATAAGTCTATGTTTTCAGCGTATCCTCTGAACCCCTAAATTTATCATGTCTTTTCCTAAGGTAATATGATAATCCACATGAGATATATTTTTCCGGTTCTTTGTTTGTATACGTGCTACAATACACACATTTACATGAATTGGTAATATCACTTTGAGAGTTTTTTTAACTTTGCAAAAGTAGTGCGAAAAGTTCGTCTATAACATCTTGATTTAGCCAGATATAACAGAAAAACCCGAAGCGAAATAACATACTTTTTTTTAGCTCAGGTGATACGGTTGGTTTCATCTAATCTTCTCAGCATTAAATTATATTGGTGTGGGTAGCGAGTTGAATGCATTCTTACAACCTTCAACCAAAATTTAATATCTTGTCAATATATGAGATACAAGGTAGGTTTCTTGCGCACTCCCCTAACACACTTGCATTATTGTTAGTTTTATGAACACCTAAATACTGTCTGCAAATGATGTATTGCACATCTTCAGTATCTCTGCTAAAAATCATATCCCCAAATTCTCATCCATAGCAAGCAATTGGTTTTATTACATAATCAAAGATTTTAATTAAATTTATCCTCTGCACTAAAACAGAAAACCCGTTTTTGATAATTCAAAATTTTTGAAGCTGCATTTTTGCCTGTTCTGCTAGTGTCTGCTTAGCTTTTATTTAAACCAAATTTGGGGTGAAAAATAAACCCATGTACTTGTAATAAGGCACACACACTCTCGATACGACTTTCTTAGAAAATGCTATACCTCCTTTTACTTTATCCCCCATTTCTGAAAACAGTGATTTAGACTGACAAATTTGCTTTACTGAATCAACGCAATCTGCAACATCATCTTCTGAGATAAATATACCCCTATTGCATATGAGTTTCATCTGTGTAATCAAATCATTATTAAAAAATAGAAAAAATGATAGGGCTCAAAACACAACCTTGCTTTATACCTATGTTCATTCAAGGTAAGTAGTTAAACCTTTAGGTATTTGTACACAGCTCTTCAGGTTTCTATTCATGTATATTAATGTTACAGGTTTGTTATCCCCCTGTATGGTTTTGGTTGTAAGGATTTGGAGTGGGGTGCTTCCATTATTTATTTAGATTGTGGCAGAAGACACAACCAGGCTCGATTATGGTTCAGAAGTTGGGTTAGTGAATAGTTGGTATATAGCTCTAAATCCCCAATCAGCAATGCCGACGGTTAAATGATAAAAGGTATAAACAGTGAAATTGAATAACAACAATTTAATTAACAAAAAATAGTCAATCACTCTAATTTCTCAAATGGGCCCCTTTCGCTCGACGATTTGAGGGTATCTCGTCATATGATTACCAGTGTGACAGTTTACTCTCTGTCGTTGCTTTTTACTCATCTCCTGATTCTTCTTTGTCTCCTCTAATTTCATCTAGGTTCCTTTTCCTACAATTTCCGTTCCGCTCCTCCCAGACTAATTTCCTCCACCTCTGCTTCCCTCGTCTTTCCTTTGACTCCAATTTGCGGACTCTGACTGTACCGACAGTCTCTCTCTCTGTCTCTCTCTGTCTGTCTGTCTGTCTGTCTCTCTCTCTCTCTTTCTCTCTCTCAGAGACTTGAGATTTCTACCTAAACTGGAAATTGTCCCTAAAAGCTTCCTGTAAAACACAAGGATGGTACGCTATTGTTTCTAGGTGCTCACACCTCACATTACACATATAGCTAAGATAAGATTAGATAAGGCTATCAAATTTCATCGGTCACGCATCCATTCACACCGAAATACGCATACACTCTTGTATGGTAAAACACAATATAATAAAACACATTATAAAACCATGATATCAATTACTCGTATACATACAACGATAATTGATTCACATCAGTACATACTCATAGTTCGATCATACTGACAATATCACAATATTCAGACGCATATCTTTAAAACACAACTCATAGCAAAATATACAAATATTCAAATGTATATACTCTGATATATTCAAACATCTATTTTAATTAGTGAAAGCTAACATACTAACATACGCATTACTAAAGGACTGGTTATTGCAGAGTAACCTATCTACAACTCATAATATTAATTCTGTTGAACAAACAATCTACATAATACTCTACGCAACTCAAATTCATGTCTCAAATAAGCTCATAAATGAAACACTACAAAGTAATTCTACATACTAAACCAATCCCAGTAATTGAGTAAACTATCAATACTTACAATTACGACGGTGTAATGTTTTGCAGAAATCGAGCAAATATCTACCTTCGGAAGCTTCTTTCTTTGTTCACAATTCTTTGTCCTACGTCTCCCGCCAATTTACGAGTGGCGTCTCCCAGAGTATAATTCTTGCCACAGCAATATCTTCCTCACAAATCTGCCCAGGTATACTGACGAATTCTTGAACAGAGGACAGCTAATCTCTCGAATATAAGATTTAGGCCCACCCTCTAGCTAAATTCAGATTGGATATTGTGGTTCAGACCAAATGAACTAAATTGTCGGGGGTTCTCATTGTCTTCCTACGTGACGGGTGCAAGACGCCCCATTTATCCTGCAGGCTTCCTTTTGATCTACGATCAATGTATAACACAGGGGTGCAAGTTACAAGATTGGACCCAAGAGCTGAGTTTCTGGAGACTTATGTAATCGCTTGACACTGGCTGGCGGCGATTGTTCACACGTCAAACACGTTGAAAATACCCCACGTTCATGCATCCGGCTACATGGCTTGAAAGAACGTGATAATTAAAATGTATACATACATATATACATGCATACATACATGCATACATACATACATGCATACATGCATGCATACATACATACATACATACATACATACATACATACATACATACATACATACATACATACATACATACATACATGCATGCATGCATGCATGCATGCATGCATGCATGCATGCATGCATGCATGCATGCATACATACATACATACATACATACATACATACATACATACATACATACATACATACATACATACATACATACATACATACATACATACATACATACATACATACATACATACATACATACATACATACACACACACAACATTCGTAGCTTGTATACACACACAGACCCTGGATTTATGCATACTCGAAATGAGACTTGTACACAGACATAGACCCTGGATATATGCATACTCGAAATGGGACTTGTAAACAGACAGACCCTGGATTTATGCATACTCGAAATGAGACTTGTCTAGAGACGCAAACACTGGATTTATGCATTCTCGAAATCAAACTTGTTCACAGACACATACCCTGAATTTATGCATACTCGAAATGAGACTTGTACACAGACACAGACCTTCGTTTTATGCATACTAGAAATGAGACTTGTACACAGACACAGACCTTGGTTTTATTTGTACTAGAAATGAGATTTGTACACAGACATAGATCCTGGATTTATGCATACTCGAAATGAGACTTGTACACAGACCATGAATTTATGCATTCTCGAAATGAGACTTGTATACAGAAACAGACCATGGATTTATGCATTCTCGAAATTAGACTTGTACTCAGACACAGACCATGGATTTATACATACTCTAAATGAGACTTATACACAGACAAAGACCCTGTATTTATGCATTCTCGAAATAAGACTTGTGCACAGACATAGACCCTGAATTTATGCATACTCGAAATGAGACTTGTACACAGACCATAAATTTATGCATTCTCGAAGTGAGACCTGTACACAGACATAGACTCGAAATTTATGCATACTCGAAATGAGACTTGTACACATACCATGAATTTATGCATTCTCGAAATGAGACTTGTACACAGACACAAACACAGGCCCTTGATTTATGCATTCTCGAAATGAGACTTGTACACAGACACAGACCCTGGATTTATGCATACTCGAAATGAGACTTGTAGACAGACACAGACCCTGGATTTATGCATTCTCGAAATGAGACTTGTACGCAAAGACAGACACTGGAATTGATGCAATTCTCGAAATGAGAATTGTACACAGAGATAGACCCTGGATTTATGCATACCCGAAATGAGACTTGTACACAGACGCAGACCCTGGATTTATGCATGCTCGAAATGAGACTTGTACATAGACCATAAATTGATGCATTCTCGAAATGAGACTTGTACACATAGACCCTGGATTTATGCATACTCGAAATGAGACTTGTATACAGACCATGAATTTATGCATTCTCGAAATGAGACTTGTACACAGACACAGACACAGGCCCTTGATTTATGCATTCTCGAAATGACATTTGTACATAGACACAGATCCTTGATTTATGCATACTCGAAATGAGACTTGTACGCAAAGACAGATCCTTGATTGATGCAATTCTCGAAATGAGAATTTTACACAGACATAGACTCTGGATTTATGCATACTCGAAATGAGACTTGTACACAGAAA
The DNA here is from genome assembly GCA_016746295.1 of Potamilus streckersoni. Lineage (NCBI taxonomy): Eukaryota > Metazoa > Mollusca > Bivalvia > Unionida > Unionidae > Potamilus > Potamilus streckersoni. The sequence continues at coordinate 1,193,655 of JAEAOA010001326.1, forward strand.
CAGACCCTGAATTTGTGCATACTTGAAATGAAACTTGTACACAGACGCAGGCCCTGGATGGATGCAATTCTCGAAATGAGAATTGTACACAGACATAGTTTCTGGATTTATGCATACTCGAAATGAGATTTGTACACATACCCTGTATTTATGCATATTCGAAATGAGACTTGTATACAGACACAGATCCTGGATTTATGCATACTCGAAATGAGACTTGTACACAGACACAGACCCTGGATTTATGCATACTCAAAATGAGACTTGTACACAGACACATACCCTGAATTTATGCATACTCGAAATGAAACTTGTACACAGACGCAGGCCCTGGGTGGATGTATTCTCGAAATAAGATTTGTACACAGACACAGACCCTGGATTTATGCATACTCGAAATGAGATTTGTATATAGACGTAGACCCTGGATTTAAGCATACTCGAAATGAGACTTGTACACAGACCCTGAATTTATGCATTCTCGAAATGAGACTTATACACAGACACAGACACTGGATTTATGCATATTCAAAATAAGACATGTACACAGACCATAGATTTATGCATTCTCGAAATTATATTTGTACAAAGACACAGACCCTGGATCTATGCAATTCTCGAAATGAGGCTTGTACACAGAACATAAATTGAAGCCTTATCGAAATAAGTCTTGTACACAGACATAGAGCCTGGATTTATGCATACTCGAAATGAGACTTGTACACAGACCATGAATTTATGCATTCTCGAAATGAAACTTGTACACAGACACAGACACAGGCCTTTGATTTATGCATATTCGAAATGAGACTTGTACACAGACATAGACCCTGAATTTATGCATACTCGAAATGAAACTTGTACACAGACGCAGGCCCTTGGATTGATGCAATTCTCGAAATAAGAATTGTACACAGACATAGTTCCTGGATTTAAGCATACTCGAAATAAGATTTGTACACATACCCTGGATTTATGCATACTCGAAATGAGACTTGTACACAGACACAGATCCTGAATTTATGCATACTCGAAATGAGACTTGTACACAGACACATACCCTGAATTTATGCATACTCGAAATGAAACTTGTACACAGACGCAGGCCCTGGATGGATGCATTCTCGAAATGAGACTTGTACAAAGACACAGACCCTGGATTTATGCATACTCGAAATGAGATTTGTATATAGACTTAGACCCTGGATTTAAGCATACTCAAAATGAGACTTGGACACAGACCCTGAATTTACGCATTCTCGAAATGAGACTTGTACACAGACACAGACACTGGATTTATGCATATTCAAAATGAGACATGTACACAGACCATAGATTTATGCTTTCTCGAAATTAGACTTGTACAAAGACACAGACCCTGGATTTATGCAATTCTCGAAATGAGTCTTGTACAGAGACACAGACCCTGGATTTATGGATAGTCAAAATGAGATTTGTACACAGGAGCTGACCATTGATTTATGCATACTCGAAATGAGACTTGTAGGGACATCCGGACATATATTTATTTTTAAAAATGTTATCCTTTAAGTATTATCCAGGAAAATGTCATTCTCTATGGTAATCGCATTTAAAAAAAACGCACACCGTTTTAATTTATTTAAAGAAAAATGCAGCAAAAAGGCTTTTGTTAACGTTCTTCTTTATTTCTGTGAAAAATGTTTTTCACATTTTATTGAACGATGAATATATTGATTACATATGACATCTTTAAATAACTGTAACGTTGAACAGGTTTTGTATGTTGTTGCATGCAACTATACTTTTCAGTATCTATATAAAGTATGCAAATTTATTATGACGTCACAAATTAAAGTGTGTTTTCATCCAATCAGAGCAAAGGGTACAATTTAAAGTTTAATGTTGGCTTTTTGGCTTTATCGTTTATAAACTATGTATGCAACTGATGTTTACTTTACAATAATGGTCGGCTCAGCATTAAGAGGTTAGTGTTAGGACTGGTCGGCCTGGTGTCTGTATGTGACTTGGTGGGACATCATGCTACATGTATGTGGCATGATGCCCCTGTGCTAGTCATCACTATAAACTGCCACACTGCAGACGTCATAGCGATATGACAAACAAAATTGTTAAAGCTACGTTAAAAATCCAAATCACACACACACACACACACACACACACACACACACACACACACACACACAATAATAGACTTTCTGTAAATATTTAATAAATACTCATTGGAGTGGTCAGACTGAGACGTTATGTACCTAGTAGAAAGGTTGCCGTTACATTCAAAGTGTGGTACGGAGAGATTAAGGTGGGTATTTCTTGATATGTAATGCATTACATTTCTAAATTGTCTGCTCTACACGTGTAGTTCATTAGCAACTTAGAGGTTAATCATAGCTTGAATGTGTGCCAATAGATGCCATTAGCTGCCGTTCGGATCACCTCGGGTATTTACTAACCAATGATTGACCGGGAAGATGGTAATACATCGAAATATATTTCCATTTGCAACTTCTCGGTCAATTCTACGGTCAGTACAATGCAGAGAAGGCCCAACAAGATTGAGTTTACTTTCTGACAAAGAAATTTTCTGGTGAACAAAATGTAGTTTGAGTTTTGTTTTTGTAAATTATATCGCCGAAACACATCCGAGACATATTTTTGTGGTCCCAATGACTTTTAGAATGTACCGTTTTTGACACTAATGTGGATTTCCATAAGCATGTTTAATAAGAGAAATCAGGAATTTGGATTAACGTGTGTGAGGTATAATTTAACTGTCTTGTCCTGGCAGTATTTAACCACCAGTTGTAAAATTTATATTGTCCGTATTTTCATCGTTAAGATTTTATTCCACTTTGATGATTTTTCTGCATAGTTTGATAGTCAAAATATATTGTGTTTTATCAGATTTGAACTAAAAACTGACACTAATCAGCGAGTAACATAGTGGTTAGAAAGATATAACCATACCCTGACTTTGAGTGCCGTATGATGATATTGGATTACGTACTTATTCCTTGCATTAATGCTGAACAAAGGGATGATAGGTCCGTATTCATCTTGATTTTTTAATTTTTGGTGTTAAACTTAAGTTTCCCACGTAACATATGGGTTTTTTATTATTGTCAGTGTCGATAACAATATTGACTGAACAAACACTTTCAATTTGAATGTATCCATTTAAAGCAGCTTTAAATTTTGTTAAAGAGTTCTGTAACATTATTTATCTTGGACTAGCTGCCTCAGACGGGGACTGTGTTCGTATAAAAAGATGATTCGTTTCTAGGCAAACTTTGCAGAATGAACCTCTTGGTTGTTTGAACCATTCTGCATCTGATATAGTTTTGAATTTGATACTAACTCTTTCCATTAGTTAAATATTCATTTCCTTTATACCCACCAAAAAAACATTATTGCTGATATCCTTTCCCTACTTTTTGTTTCTGTATAACAAATTTGCTATATTTTAATAATGCCAGGAACATCCATAGACAGCATGCATTATTTTCAATATTTGTTAATCATTCCTTACAGAGCAAGTCTATCAAAGAAAGAATGAACGAATTTTCAACATTTACTGCCATTTACTATCCATTCATTGTAACATAAACATATTTAAAGGGTTTTGTTTTGTTTGGTCATCCTGCCATTAAACTGGCAACTAAACTTGAGTTGGTTCATTCAAAGTGCCTGGTATCTCAGCTTGTAATATTTCTTCCACTTCATGAAGCTCGTAAAATATTGAAGAGGCAGTGTTTCCGATGTCTCCTTACAGGAAATCTAACTGACATTGTAGATTAGGCGAAAATTCTACAAAGTCTCCATTTCGGACAGAGCGGTGGGATGGTTAATTCTAGCAACATTGTAGATTAGGCGAAAATTCTACGAAGTCTCCATTTCGGACAGAGCGGTGGGATGGTGCATTCTAGCAACTACTGACCTTGATATGATGAGCTTTCAGCGTTTTAATCCAGATTTGTAACGAATTTAGTAAAAGACAGAAAAATAACATTGCTTTTCAGAATCAACTAAGAACCATTGTTCTATAGTCTTTCAAAACGAATTTGTTTAAATTTTTCAAACATACCCCCTAAAACCCACCAGAAAACAACAAAAAGCAAAGAAAACAAAAAGGAAATAACTTTTCCCCCAAACAAGAACAAAATAATGTGCAGGAAGGAATATAATAGTACCTTTTTATCTGCGAGTATGAAATACGCGCAGTCTACATCTTTAAAGATATTTGTAACTATTTATGGGAAATGTTTTCAGTAAAAACGTACTCGCAGGAATGTAACGATCATATGCCTTTACTGAGAGGTAATTAGTATATTATTACGCTGTGAGCTGGACGCCAGTGTGCTATACTGTATCGAATCACGAGTTAGCAAAGAATGAGAGCAAAGTATGTTCCTATTCCTTCCTTTTTCAGGTCCCAAAATATGACTTGAACAAAGGGATTGATTTCAACAAAACATATATGTCCTTAATGTAACAATTCTTTAATATAACTCCCTATGAGCTGTGTCTTCCAGAATTTACAAATTGCAATATCAAAAATGGTATTTCCCTCTCATAATACATATTTCTTTCCAAGTCATTATTTCTTAAAACTCAAAACTGCTTTCGTTAAAAGTGAGCGGACAACTATAGAAATTGTTGCAATTACCGGTGTGTGACAGATGTGTACGTTGTCTTAAAAGTAGTTCCAATATGGAAAACAATCAGCGTTGCGTGCTAGCTAGAGTTCAACGGAACGGATTTTATGACATGAGATGAATATATTCGTTGTCTTAAAAGTAGTTCCAATATGGCAAAGAATCAGCGTTGCGTGCTAGCTAGAGTTCAACGGAACGGATTTTATGACATGAGATGAATATATTCGTTGTCTTAAAAGTTGTCTTAAAATATGGCAAAGAATCATCTTCTTGGGTTTAATAGAGTTGAACAAAACGGATTTATGATACTCTGGATGAACATTTATCTCTTCAGTTTGACAAGTAAGAAAAGAAGAGACTGTCAATAATTGTAAACAGTTTGTAGAGTTTAGCCGTGCCTTACAAACTCCATAACAACTTTTTTATTGTCTGTAATGGGAACGACGAAGATATTTTTCGGACTACCGTAGATGTGGTAAGAGATAATGGCATTTAAAAACATTAAAGGCCGTTCAATAAAAATGTTAACGTTTAATTTGTTTAAATAAAATGAAATATTTTCAAGTTTATAAGAAGAATTGTTTACAAAATTGTAAATCCTGTAATAAAATGAAAAATAACTTTCAGAAGAAAAGAAACTATTATATTTGCAATCATAAATCCCTTCTCTCTCTCTCTCTCTCTCATACACACACACACACACACACACACACACACACACACACACACATTGTACATGAATGTATGCTCGCACACCAAAACATTTTTCGATTTGTAACGTACAAGTTACTACAGTGACTAATATTTACAGCAAACATGAAATGTTAGTAAAAAAAATTCAAATTGTGTCTTGAATCAGACTATTTGGAATGCATCATAAAGCAGGCACATGAGTATCGTAAAGAATTTAAACATTTTATTTCCTTAATTTCATTTTAAATATGTGATGCTTTGATATTGTTTCTGAATTTTTCAAACTCACAATTTAATTGGAAATCATGGGCAAAACATCTATATTACTCAAATTTATTAAACACATTGAATTCGTACTCATCCGTTAGTGCTAGTCATCACTTTTGTCGTATTCTTTCCGACTGCTTTATGCAGATGAATTTAAAATCATTTACGACAGACATAATTGTTACTTGTGAAGATACAACGTTGTAGACAAAACATTGGTCACTGCGTAATATCACTTCGTACAAATTCAGGAAAAGCTCCGATTACATTTATAATATGGTTGCTCTTTTGGCAATTCTGTTTATGGTGATCATTTCCACCGCAGTCGGGCAGAAAATAACATTCGGATACGTTAATAAAAGTAGTGTTATGTATATTTAATTTGTTTGTTTTTTTCAGTGTTACTTTCTAAATGATTATATAATATGTATAATTGTATTTTGAACTTGTCATTGTCTAAACCCATGTTCATTGTGTAGAAGACTGTGTATACTGATGTTTTTATTTTGTAAACAAATAATGCATACATAATATTTATCAAGGAGTGTGGGTCAAATATTAGCATTATTATCAATAGAGCTAAATATGTTTATTTGGGTCTTCTTCTAGGCTATTGGAATTCCCCCGCGAAGAGTCTGTTGTATCTGATGTTTCCTATATTTATTATTATAAATTTAATAATATATTTTATCTGTTTACAACTTAGAAATTTCTAGAAATGAATTTTGGACCTCCAGCCTGGCTTTACTCTTGTATCTTAGCTTTTTTAATGCTTGAAAATGATTTAATTGTTGCGATAACATCAAAAGCAGAATAATTTGTGTTGTTGAATTAAATGTTTTATTTGCGTGTACTTATTTATTCAAATCATTATTTTCTGTAATCCGAAAGTTCTCAATAATATGCTTGGACAGAAATTTTAATATGGAATTAGAGTGAATTCAGAGAAGGACATCTTGGATTATATTATTGTGATGAATTGGAAGATTGTTAGTAAATCATCACACATCAGGCTACTGGTACTGGTACTTTCAAGACTACAGGCACATCAACACCCTTAGCACTGGATCATATTTCGAACACTACTAGAACCTTATTCATTAGGACTGGTGATATAACTATTGGATTATGTTGGATTTAAATCGCAATTGTGCAAGTTCTTTTTAAATTTTCACTTTGCATTCTAGGAAAAAATATTATTTGATGATTTTGCAAAACTTGTTGTTCACTCTTTTTTATTACATAGTTTAAGACCAATAGTCTTATTTGTAAAAATGTAAATTTCACCCATAATGTGTTGCCAGTCATTCAGTCTATCGGATACGTAACAACAGTTCACCAGGGTTATACCTTAATTAGATTAAGACCATCCTATCTTGAATAACGTCACTGCCTACGCAAACTGAAACCGAAAGTAAAACAAAATGTCCGCATTTGAACGGACTTTAATTGCTCCTTTGCAGTGTAAAATCAATTATTAATATCCTTGTACATAGACACATCACACAAGTAGAGGATTAGAGGCCAATGTTTTCTGTTTGAGTGAAAACGATGGTGGTCGTCTCTTATCTGTAAAATTCTCATGTGGAAGTTTTAGTGGTATCTGATATTCTTTTGATGTAGGATTTGCATTTTCTTCTATATCATCGTTAATATCTTCATTCTCTTCATTCCGGTTGTTCAGATATTTAGTTCCAAGAGAATAGAACTGAAATAAACAAAATGCATAATTGAAATAAAATGGTTACTCGGATCACAACATAACTGAGTCCATATGAAATATACTGAATGACTTTTATGACTGAAAAAATGCGATTCGAAAGAAAGAAATTCGAAATAACAAATAAATATCTTTAATTACAATACCTGAATAGTCATATCATAGTTTCATAAATAAATAAAATATTTAACAATTTTTTGACAGTTTAATAAATCAAGACCCTCATAAAATTTAATCGAATGTAAATCTACATAAAGTGTAGTTAATTGCTTCATTTTTATTTTCAAGAAAGTCCGCACTTGATAATTGTTTCTCATTGTCATTTTCAACCTAGTTAGATAGGTTTATCCAAGCTTTAAAAAGTTACTTACCACTGCGCATGCAACAATGAATCCCAGGATGAGGCCAGCAATGACATCGGAGGAATGATGCATGTGGTCAGTGATCCGAGACGCCGAGCAAAGTAATGACAGAAGCATGAGAACAGCTTGTAATGTCGGCTTCAGGATGCGCGAGTAGGTGATGTTGAGTCTGATTTGGATGTACAGCTGAAATATTCAGGGAAACATAAGAAAAATAAACTGTTCTCGAGAGCAATAGTAAAATTGTAAGGTTAAATAGTCACAATTAGTTACGTATGTATCAGCCAAGGTTCCGATATAATAATCCTTTCTAAAGTTTGGCGGATCGAATAATATTTTGGTGTATTATCCTAGCAACATCTCTTGCGTTTTGCGATTTGCCTCCCTTAGCATGTTATGCCAACTAACCAATAGATAAGTTCCATCATGTCCCACCTAGTCACATTATTCTGTCACCAGCTCATCCAGTCTTAACCCTAACCTCTTAATACTCAGTGCCAAGCAAGGTAGCGGTAAGTACCATTAAAAATAAAAGTAATTTTTATGACTTGGTGAGGGTTCGAACCTACGACCTCCCACATCCGAGGCGGACGCCCCAACCGCTTATATGTGATGTGATTATCATATTTAACGTAGCTTTAACAATTTTCAGTCATATCGCTACGATGTCTGCAGTGTGGCAGTTTATAGTGGATGTCTAGCACTGGGGCATTATGCCGCAAGCATGTAGCATGATGTCCCACCCATTCACATTATCCTGACATCAGGCCGACCAGCCATAACACTAACCTCTTAATGCTGAGCATCAAGCGAGGCAGCTGTTAGTACCACTTTTGTAAGTCTTTAATATGACTCGATCGAAGATCGAATGAACGATCTTCCGCATCCGAGGCGGACGCTCTAACCACTAGGCCATCGTAGCGGTAACCGCTTATATGTAAAACAACGAATACTTAAGAGTAAAAAGGCAGTCAAAATTACATCGGTCTGGGTGAAAGAGCAACAGCAATGCCATCAGACTTTTTTACTCCATATTATTGAGATTAGGTATTAAAGACACTAATGAATGACACAGAGTTTATACTCACTGTTAAATACATAGCTGTAAACATGGAGAACACCGCATGACCGGACGGAAATGATTGACGACTGTTCCGCATTATAGTACCTGAATGTTCTGTATTGGTGCAAGTGTAGTTAGTGATGTACCTTTGTTAGATATTGAAATAAAACGAGTACAAATTAAATTGTGATT
>JAEAOA010001326.1:1205106-1360106 GCA_016746295.1 Potamilus streckersoni
TTTTATGTGCAGGAGGGAGGTCCATGGGGGTGACACTATTATTTACTGTAGATGACTGTCTATAAAATTGTCGAATTTTTGTGCAGAAAGGGGGCTTCATGGGGGTGACACCGTGAGTTACTGTACATGACTGTCTATTAAATTTTGGATTTTATTTTGCTGAAAGGAGGTCCATAGGGTGATACCATGATTTACCACATTGGGTGACACCAAAACACTAGTGACGTCACTGCTGTTGATCCTTAATTACTTTTAAGCTAGTGTCGAGCTGGTCTATTAATCAACTTATATCTTTCGTAATATTCTGAAGTGTACAATTTAAATATAGTATACACTTGAATGGTATGTAAATTCTGTTATAATTTATGCGTTCAGAGATAAAGTTCTAAATCAACTTTGAGACATTGACATGATAATAAACAGAAATATAGTAGTTTTTATGATGTCGCTATATATCATAGGATAGAACAGTTTCCATCATGTCGCTATGTCAGCAGAGAGAACAGTTGCTGTCATGTCGCTGAGTGTCAGGAGAGAACAGTTTCGGTCATGTTGCTATATGCCAGAAGAGATATGCGAAGCACAAGCATACTATATAAGGAGTAAGAATGAAAATGACTAAAAATTACCGAGATGGTGGTGATACCAAAAGCCATCCCAAAGATGAGAACGTCTGAGATCGTGCTGGGCTTGTAGGGATATTTGAGACTGGTATCATCACAGAAGAAACCCGCCTGGTACGGATATCCCTTTAGGAAGAGGATGAGAAGAGGTATCCCAACTGAAATAATAATAATAATAATAATAATAATAATAATAATAATAATAATAATAATAATAATAATAATAATAACAATAATAATAATCGCAGTAGTCGTTGTCTTCATTATCATCATTACAACTGGTCTAATTTGATGCGACCTCATAGCTGGTAATCTGTTGGCAACAGGGTCTCTGTTGATCCATGCAGGCAATATCATCGGAGATGCTTGACCTCTGACAGGCCTAACCATGGTTCGAAAGCTGAAGGAGGAGGAAAACCTGGATAACTTTTCCACACCACAACCCTATATAATAGAAGCTAAAAAGAATCATGCCGCATCGTTCTTCACGCGGAATACCAAGGAGCTCATCACTGTTAGACAACAAGACCAGAATCGAAAATGATGTTACTGAAAGAAAACTCACCTCTACCTGGAGCACCAGATTACTTCCTATCCCAGAATACTTCTCAAGAAAGCAGTGTATGCGTTTCGATATCAAATGATCAAAGGATAAAATATAGAAATTAGCTAGAGACGAGTATAAATCTCTAATGACACACTCCTACCAAGCATCACTAATCACAGCAAAGTAACACTAACACTAGACAAGTGTACTGGCAAATATTTAATAGCATCAACAAACCTTGAATCTAGGGCCTGCCTTAGGCCGATTGGACCGATTTGGCCCAATCGGGTCCTGCGCTCAAAGGGAAGCATCGCGTTAGTATTTGTTTAAAATATATCTATAGAGAGAAAGTAATTTTTAAGCAAAAGAAGAACATTTTAAGGTGAATTTAATATAAAACTTGTTTAAAAGTTTATATCCAAATGCCGTGCTCATAGGGGGTCCCGCGCATAAATCCAAGGGGTCCCGCCAAAATTAAATAAATCGTGCCTCGCGCTTGCTAAGGTCGGTGCTGCGTGCACGGATGAGAAGAAAAATTAACTTTCTGACGTAAGAAGACATAATCAGAATAAACGAAATTACAACTGAAAGTCATAAAGAATGATTTCACAATTTTCTTAAATAAGCCTCTGGGGGAATAAATGGACCAACAAGAAACACGGATGAAACCAAACAGACAATCGAATAACTGCTTAAACTGCAGAAGCAGTATAGGAAAATGTGCCGAGAAAGACAACAAAACCTATAGTCAGATTTAATGCAATACTATGGATAACAAGTCGTGAAAATAAAACTCAAATAATTTTCAATTGATTAGAAATGGCACAAAAGATTATTAAGGAAAGACATCACGTCGTCTACTTAAAATCGGAAATGAGAGAATAGTGAAATAAAGACTTCATTAAGATGACAGACTTTACTAATGTGTATAATTTCATGTACGCAAGAGATTCAATTTTTAAGTGTGAATAAGGAGACAAGATAACAAAGAATCTAACAAGAAGGAAAAGGAAAGAACCAGCATGGTATGTGTAAATCAAAATTGATATATAAAAAAGTAAGGCATTAAAGTGAGTAATTATCACATACATGGAGACAACGTTTCGCAAGGTATGTTAAGTCTTACGATGGACATAACGTACCTGTCACAGGTAAAGCATGCAAATGTAGACAAAATGTGAAAGAAACATTACATTAGTAGCTGCAGAACGACTGGACTAAAGCACAGCTGCATACTGTTTGTCCTTGGAAAATTAAAAGATCGCATAAAGACAAAGACGATAGCAATGAAAGAAGGATTTGGGAGCACCATGATTAACATTTTTCTAAGTTACGGAGCAGCAAGTGAGCCTTTGGTGCGTGGGTGGCGGTGGAAAAATGGTGGGTCTAGACAGGCCTCTTGTGGTCAATATAGAGTGGGAGACTATCACCAGTACACCCGTTAAAATCCCTAATAGCCCTTAGGATACCGTCAGTGAGTATAGATGTAGGGCTAATTGGGCGTTATCGGTGCTTGAAACCAGAAGACTAATGCCGGTAGTTACTTTCTCTGAGACAACGCTAGATTGGCATGGGATACTTAACGGTACTCTCCACGTCATACGATACCATCGGAGGTACTTCAAAGTGATGGAAGCCTTTTATTTTTTTATCTGGAACGAAAATAAAGCGGCTAAGGACAAATAAAGCCATCAGCCACATAAGGTAACAAGTGATCAAGAACACTCCAATTAGAGATGCAGGTTAATATGATATTCTAAACCGTGGGTCACAAAGAAACTAAATTATGCATGTATACCGTTAGGCCGTGTAACCCACTGATGTCACCATCTGAAAAGCTGAGACATAGAAGTAAAGGCATCTCTGCAGTATAGATTGGTTTTTACCGTGCTTATGGTGAAGACCCACCCCAGGCGAGGAAACCGTACCTCGGCACGTCTTTGTAGCTCTCCAACGTTGGGTGCACGAGAATGATCAGAAAAGTAGAATAATGAGTTTGATAAACTTTGCGTCACAGAAGTGGCCCTAAGCATCAACAGCTACACCCAGCCAATCGAGAAATTCCTTATGGGCTACTCAGCCAATTAGGTGACCCTATCCTACCATCTACTGAGCCTTCACCGCCAACTTCTTGGTTAAGCGACTGACATATTCACAATAGCCGGGTTACGCTGACGGCACCTCTAAACAGGTTGCAAGGCGTAAACTGTAAACTGTAATTTTTTCGCCGTGGCCCTGAAGGTCATTCAGAAAAAAGAAGATCCATCTTTTCACTGCTAGATGCCCTTCTTTCCCTGGTAATTTCTGGTCGACGCTGCTGGTCACCGGACTGCCTAGAAAGCTATGGAAAGCTGCGTGAGCCGCCGGTCAGAGAAAGGTCGAAACCTCAAACTCGCTCAGCTGTGGTTGCAAGCGTTCTGTCTAATGTTGACATGCATCGGTTGACCAGGCTTTCTGAAGCCCTTTAAGGGTGCCGAAATGCGAGACGATATGTAGCGCCTGCCGAGGCGCAGCAGACACGCGACGTTGGCATCGATAACCTCTACAATTCTTACTATGAACTTACTCTAACACTTTCTTCTGCAAAAAACCGTGTATATAAATAGTATCAATACTTTTAGAATGGTCCTATTCAATGGCGCACTGTAGCGTAAGACATTTTCTGTTTTTACGCTCTTTCTCTAGATAGAAGAATTTGTGAGGTAGATCCATATTGCAGGTTAGCTCCCTTTGGTAGTGTATTAACACTGTCACAGAGCCAAATTGTGTGGGTAAAATCACACCCAGTGAAAACCGTACGCTTTGATAAGTGCATCACGCTATGTTAGAATGCATTTGCTGCAATCTTTCTCTGCAGTGCGTTTTGGTGCAGAATGTGATTATTGTATGTAATAGATAGGAGGAGAAATGTATATCTGTACCTTTTTGTTTGCTTAAACAAGAAAATTACCAAGCAAAAGGCAAACATGAAAGAGACATTGTCCTCCGCTAAACTCCGTTAAATATTTACAATTTTCTTGTTTCTTGTCTTGAATAGAGTGGGACATTTTTATGAAATCACTATTTTTTTCGTAATATACGTATTTAGACCTGTTTGTGTCTACTTGGTGTTTATTTTCCGCAATGACCTCTTGTGCTTTGTTTTGGTTAACACTTAAACTCAAAACCGGTCGACCTTTTCCGTCTTAGATGGTTTATGTTTGCATCAGATATTCGCGACGAGAATAACAACTGCATGCATTGAAAATAAATGTGCATCCCAGTGTGAAAAACTAACTGGGCATAGTTTCAGTTATATAATTAAGACTGTTATGACCTATGAACTAGGACCGAAATGCTCAGCTCAAGATACATAACTTGGATCAGATAGAAGACTTTGTAAATATTCATTCTAAATGCCAATCCATTTGCACGAATGCACAGGACCGCAGCAAATGCCAGGTAGAAAACTAACTACAAGATGAAGAACTGATACAAAGATATTAGTTTCTCGCAACAACAACAACAAATTTTTATTTTGTTCTGTACCATTATTTTCCCCGATTCATCGCTACCAGTAAATAAATCACCTGATGAAAGTTACATTGAAGAAATAGTTTACGGCCATGATCCATTGCAATTATTAACCTTCAAAGGTCCTTAAAGGTAGTTAAATTTTGTAAAATTTGTACTGGCTTGCGCGTATGTTTTGATAAAGCATGTACAACTAGCTCAGATCCTTTGCCTTTGGGGTGGGGTTAGTAGCTAGCTTATGGCACTTATTGATCTTCATCTCTTTCTTATTGTTTTGTTTGTTATTAAATGACAACGATTTCATCTCACATTAGGACTAATAATGTATCATAACAGATTTATGTAGGCCGTTTAGCTGTAGTAGTCCATCGTTGTCTATTTATACACATGGCTTTAAACCACATATATTCATCTCGTCTTGAGGTTCACCGCAATCAGGATATTTTTTTTAAAAAAGTGTTTTGCTTGCATTATGTTATGTTTACGACTGAATCATGTGGTCAAGTTACTTACTTAAATAACTATCAATGGGCTGACTTGACTTGATGCTTTATTAAATTACATAGAAAGTCATATCAGCTTGTTATTGAATGAAAACTAGGATGTAAAATGATCTGTTTTCTGCTTCATAAGGACGCGTGTTAGTTGCTCCTCTATGCCATTTTGTGTACATTAGTAATACACACAAATGAGCCTGTGAATTTGCCCGAATGCAATAGAGGACTATCACCAAAGCAAAAGATGATGTATGTATGTATGTATGTATGTATGTATGTATGTATGTATGTATGTATGTATGTATGTATGTATGTATGTATGTATGTATGTGTGTATGTGTGTGTGTGCGTTCGTGCGTATGTGTGTGTGTTCGTTAAATTTAAAGGAAAATTCCTGGTCAACTGAAGTATCGAGTACATTTTTTTTCACAAACTATTTACGTCACACATATGACAAATTATTCCAATATTTTCTTGTCATAGTTTATTCCGTCTGTTTAAGATCTCTTTTCTGGTGGATCAGCTCGCTTTCATTCTTCAAGAGGGAATGTATTTTACAAGACAATTTAGGTTTTCTTTTGCCCGATGGTACACCTATTTTGTATTTATTTTTAAATTCAGGACACCATATAATTTTCATTCTGTTATTATACCTATTTTGAGGAGAGCTCATATGCTCATTATAATGGTCAAAATCACATCTTTTCTGTACGTTGTCAATAACTGTTCGTTAATTGAATATCAAAAATCCCAAATTCCATTAAATCAAAGAAGCTCGCGCTCTGCTTTTGGATTCGTTCTACACAATATAAAACTTCAAATAACTTCTGATAGGGGAAATGCACAATGGACGCAAGCGAATATAAATATCAGGCATCTAACAACTCGTTTGGTTCAATCCACAATGCCATTTAGGCTGACAAAAACTGCCCTCGTTGTTCTCATTGTTCTCACAGATGGTTTAAGCACTGAATTATTAGGGTTAATCTCAAGACTACATTTAAGAAAGGGAAATAAATCTCTCTCTCTCTCTCTCTCTCTCTCTCTCTCTCTCTCTCTCTCTCTCTCTCTCTCTCTGTATACTAACAATGGATTATGTTCTTGCACTATGATCTCGTAAAGACTGTATTAGTAACACTTCAAACTTTGTCCCACTTTCAAAATAATAACATGAGCATATCTGAATATGTGCATCACTGATACAGAAAACAAAATATGACATGTGCTATTCACATTTCATTCTTGCAACGACTTATTTATTTCCTTTTTCATTATATAAAAATCAATATGATTGTGCATACATTCAGAATTTCTATTGGCATACATAACCGTCCAGAAAGTTTTGGATTTTCTTCTATCATTTACGGAGAACGGTTTTTTTATTGTCTATATTTTGTGTGATACACTGCATCCTCTTTGTACGAAGGTCATAACAACTTCTAACTGTCGATTCTGACTACCATATATGAATTTCTTTCATGGTCAGCCCGGTAGGTAAGCTCATTTTGGAGAAGGCATCCTATAATTGCATAAATTGCATAAACTATCATTTCAAAACGGAAATTATAGATAAAACATGGCAAAGGAATTGGTGAAATTTAAATGATAATATAGTGAAATAAGCAGTTTATAATTTGCAAATACAAATCATTAAATGCAAAATTATAAATATTGATAATTAGAAACAAGGCATGCTTAGTGGGTTAAATTTAGTTTTCTAAATTTGTAGCGCAACAATTTAGAGTAAATTGTCAGACCATGCGACATAAATAGACGAGAGGGCCAGTTCCGTGAGTGCGTTGCCGATGAAGAATCTTTACAGAGAGTTTTAAAAAATTCTGTAGTGATAAATATAAAGAAAATAAAACAACGAACAAGTCTATCACTTGAAACTACGCGAATAGTGTAAATAATGTAGCTAATGGAAACCATCAAGAAGTTTTAATTTTCGTTCCAATCTGAAGGCAGAGCAATAAAAATTAAAGCACATGATAATTTACTTTCTTTACTTTCCTTTCTTCTTAACTAATTTACGACAATGTGAATTCTTATGTAGAACTATCACTTACAAAAATTCAATTCACAATTGTGATAAAAGACTATTATCGTGAAAATGACACAATTATTGTTGTTGTTGTTGTTGTTGTTGTTTTAGGGTTTAACGCCATTTTCAGCACAAGATAGGCTATACATGGCGGCCAGTATTAATGGTGAAGGAAGAACCCTCGAAAACCCCGGGAAGAACCACCGACCCACGAGAAGCTACTGGCAGGCTTTCTCACTTACCCATGTTAGCCGAGTCTGGATTCGAACTCAGGCAGACAGAGGTGAGATGGCAGTGATCCGTAACGGTCAACGCTTTAGACCACTTGGCCACTAGGGGCCCCCACAATTATTGTAACAACAATGCTATATATGAAGAAAATATAGTACGAATAAAAATATAACACCGTTTGTATGGTAAGATACACTTTTGAACCCTGAAGAAAAAGTTTTCTATTCTTAACCCTAAATTGAACATGATGTAGTTGTTGATCGTAGTCTCTCAATACCTATCAACACCTTTTTAGTAATAGACTGACGATCAAAACGTTTGAAACAATTCTATTAGTTATATTGTAAAGCAAACTTGTTTTAATTTCATTTAGATTTAAAAAAAAATAAATAATAAGAATGTTTCCCGTATCATTTATTTCAATATTACAAACAAAATGTTCTAACCTATGCATTTAATGCTTTATAATTATTTTGTAAGCTTGAATAATGCATCTATACGAGATCTCGCCGTTTATAAGTCGAGCCAAAATGCAAATTACTCACAACCAAATCGGTCGTCGCATAATGCACACGCTGATATTGGTAAATGCAGTTTGTTATTAGTCATCAGGAAACAAATAACATAGACCCTAATCTCTCTGCTCATTATTTTATGCCGTTGGCAGCTAGATTAGACTTATAAACGAGTATATACGGTATGCACCTATCTACACAGGTTGAACATGAATGAATTCATACAAATATCACCGAGTATTTGGTATATTTTATACCACATATTAAATTACAACACGCTTAATCTGATGAAAGAGTTCTTTAAAAGTAGCTAATGCAATTAAACTAACTTTTATATTGTACAGTTTTTGTAGCTAGGAAGGGACAGGGAATTTGTACATGAATGAAGTAGGAGACAGAAACGCCACCAGGCTATACCACAAGGCGCCACATGAAGTGGGAAGGCTGATGGAAGAGCCTCCGAAAAGTCCATGTGCGGAATATGGGCAAGCAGTACATAAACACATTGGAAAATATTTAATAATAAAGGGATTCCATAAAAATAATAATGGCTAACAAAACTTGTATATACATAAATACTCTTCTGAAACTTTATATTTGGAATATAAATATTTGGAGTGTTTTGAAATAAGACCTGGTCCCTTTCAAGAGAAGTGAGTCAAAGGAAAAAATAAAGACATATGGCTCCTTGCAAACCGAACTTATGACCAGCCTCCTATATTCCAAATCTAGAATATAAGAAAGGACACACAAATTAGCATCTACTAAAACACCAGGTATTTATTTTATAAATCTATTACACCATTTCTCATACAAAATTCTAAATTGAAATAAAATTTAACTAAAATAACTTGTTGATACTTTAATAACAACTCAATTTTTTTTGGTATACATATGATGTCCTTACATATACGCATATATAGCAAACACACAATATAGCAATACAAACATAACGCTCACAGGACATACGTGACCCTTGGCAAGGGTCACTAGAAACAAAATAAGGGATGAACATTTCTGATCTGATGAATGAAATTGGGGAAGGGAGGTCACCTTTTAGATAACACTAGGGAGGAACAAAATACCCCATTCAAAATCTGGATTTTTCAAATTTTTTTTAAATGAAACATTTGCATCATATCGGAGAGAGACACATGAATACAAAAAAGCCTTTATTTTTTTCTGCTGGGGGGGATGCCCATTTCCCCAATTTAAAAAAAAAGTATTTCTCAAATCATCGCTCTCTTCAAATCATACATATATATATACATACATACATACATACATACATACATACATACATACATACATACATACATACATACATACATACATACATACATACATACATACATGCATGCATGCATGCATGCATGCATGCATGCATGCATGCATGCATGCATGCATCCATCCATCCACTCACCCACCTACCATCCATCCATCCATCCATCCATCCATCCATCCATCCATCCATCCATCCATCCATCCATCCATCCATCCATACCACAATCTTTGCCCGCGCCCTTGACAGTACCCTTTACCTACATCTCAAGCGGCAACGGAGGTCATGAACTGTAACATAAAACTTCACACATCAAACCACATTAATTTCTAACTCAGGTTACTTGTCTGCATATCAATATGTGGTACGAATGTCGTAACTGATACTGATTAATACCCGACTTACAAAGAATATGATTGTAACGCGGTTAATAAGTTTTATTTGCAGAAAACAGCAGTAGTTAACTGTATACAACTTTTGAAAAATAAAATGAATAATATAATCAAACCGACTTAACTACAGGCTGTCGTTTGTTGTTGTCGTTTTTGTTTAGCGCCATTCATTAGTCCATGACAGATAGAAACAGTGGAGAAAGAACACGGAGGGAACTATAGTACGAATCCCCGACCCAAGGGAAGCTATTGGCAGCTTTTTATACACTCAAATTAGCACAGTTAATAGTACAATTCAAATTAAATTACGTTGTTTAAATAGATCGCTATGGTTATTGTCCATTCAGCCTTAAAGAGAAGAATTTGGTTTCAACAAATTTTGGATGACACCATTGTAAAACTCACTTTTAAGTATAAATGAGATCATATCGGTGTCAACAACGGAGTGGAAATTGTAAATTATAGTTAATTTGTTTCAGTACACCCCCCCCCAAAAAAAACAACTAAGATACACGTATTGAGTGCGTAATAGATCCGCATACATTGGTTTTTCTTTTGACATTTTAATTTTCACTCTCCTCATTATTTTTGTGACTAAATGACTTAGGGAAAAGAAATATTGCAGCCTGGTATGAAATTAAAAGCAAATGGCTTGAAATTAAATTTCATTTGGAGCAAGTTTTACGGTACTGATGAAAACGGTTACGAAAACAATTGCCGATTAGTAAATAAATAATAGTTTAGATTAAATATATTCATCTCAATATTACTGTATTTATTATATTATTATTACATTTGTTATATATGTCCTTATAATTAATTGCAACCATATCAATGATAACCCAACATTTTCAACACATCATAGCTTCAAGCGCCCCCCCCCATTATGTGTGTATGAGATTTTTGTATGAGATTTTTGTTCAAACCAACACATATACTGAAGACATGCGTAAACTTTATACTCTGTTTTGTTTTTTTTTTAAAAAAAAAAATAAGTATCATAATAAAATACTCAGATGCTATTTACTATATGCATATATTTATCTCTCCGAATATAATTCATCTTTTTCTAAAGAATAATTTATGCTAATATTTTTTATTAATGATTTAAATTTGATGTCACGCGTGTGGTCTTTGTCCCGATTGCTGTTTCCTATTTACTTCGTTCTGACTGTGTCAGTGTTTGAGGGAATATAGTCTCTTCATCATGCCACAAACAAGTACTTTTTAATATCCTGTTAAGTACTACTTAATAAGCTAATAATTGCTAAAAGTACTATTTTATATGCTAAAAATTTTAAAAGTACTATTTAATATGCTAATAATGTTAAAAGTACTTTTTGATATGCTAATACTATTAAAGGTACAATTTAATATGCTAATAATTTTAAAAATACTATTTAATATGCTAATAATGTTAAAAGTACTTTTTAATATGCTAAAGCTATTAAAGGTACTATTTAATATGCTAATAATTTTAAAAATACTATTTGATATGCTAATACTGTTAAAAGTACTATGATATAATGTTATGCAATCTATATGCAAACATTGTCGTTTCGCATTCAGTATGTGAAAATAGTTACAAAAAACTAACAAAAGCAACAAAAAACAAACTAAAACAAACAAGAAATAATATTAAATTATTTCGATTGTGAAATTGGAATACTAGCTCGTTAAAGTTGGCCTGGAGACTTCTGAGGTGCAATCATAAACGTGCATGAACGATGCATATATAATTGTGCTGTAATGTAGATTATATTAGATAAGTTTCATGGCTATCTAGATATCTATCAAGTTAGCTTGCAAGATAGATAGATAGCTAGAGAAGTAAGTAATAAGATATATATATAAGATATATAAATACATAAAAAGGTACTAAGGTAGTTAGATCGATGGATGGATGGATGGATAAATGCATGGATAGATAGATAGATAGATAGATAGATAGATAGATAGATAGATAGATAGATAGATAGATAGATAGATAGATAGATAGATAGATAGATAGATAGATAGATAGATAGATAGATAGATAGATAGATAGATAGATAGATAGATAGATAGATAGATAGATAGATAGTTGGGTGGGTAGATAGGTAAATAGATAGAAAGATCGATAACTAGGTTCTAAGATAGATATATTCCGATCATAGATACATAAAATACATATATGAAAACTTACTTGCTAGCCAAATAATTATGTCCACGGCTAACTGAACATTTAGGAAATATGGAACTGTCCTTTTTCTGACGCAGCCTTTCATTTTCGTTCCTGCCTATATTCTTTAAGTTAAGTTCAGCTTCCTATAGTGAACACTGGACTAGATATTAAAGTACTATATTACAACTAAAAAAAACTTATTATTCTTTTGAAAACAATACTAGGGCGCATCTTCAGATCACAGCATATATCTGAGAAGGAGACAGATTGCCCTTTATATTTATACATGCTGACAACCACGACGCTGCTGATTTGTAACTGTATACATCTAAATACGTATCGTATGTGTCCGAAAAAATAAAAAGGCCCTGGTTATGAAAATATAATTCCATATCTATGAACAAATCCAAATCTAGTGCATGCTACTAGTGCATATCTAGTGCATACTACTGCATACTGTCTAGTGCATACTACTGCTACAATATCCATATATCTGTATGCATACACGTATCCATTAAGATATTATATACATAATGACATTAATATTTAACCGTAGCGTGTTAAAATTCACTGTAGCCAAACAGAAATGTGAAATCCAAGAAAAGAAATGGTAATTCGAGGTCAAAGAGTTTCACCTACAACACGTGGTTTGTAAGTATATGAGAATGCTAATGATCGAGTTAAGGTGTGGCCCACGTTATCTTTGGTGCGGGATAGAAAACTCAGTATTGGAATAAATCTTATGAGTTCTTTTGCCTGGTTGTTCTTTTCCTATGTGATTCAGTCAATGTTGATCTGTATCGTCTAAGACATTCGCATTTCGCAGCTAAGTTATTGTTTTCTCCTACTCCCCATTAAGGTATTCAAACAACGACAACAGCAGAGCTAAATAAGATTTCTAGCCCAGAGTCCCTATTTTGCTCTGATCCTGAGACCCGATTTTTTTCTGACCCAGCGACCCAATTTTTCTCTAAATAGGAGAAGACCAATAACAACAGCTACTTTAAAGAAGAATTTTTCATATGATGGAGTGAATATTTTCTAAATTTGAGTGTACTAATTTCTTAAGGATGATTGTCTAGAGCGTTGGAGTAATGGAAGTGGACACCATCTTCCTCACTGATATCATAGTAAGAACCAGACCTTTCTGTCAACCTTATTGATCCGACTTCTTCAAAAATCTTTCTTCCTCAACATCACAGAAATTGTCAATTTGTTAGTCAATATTTTTATTATCTCTGGAGATTTGCTAGCAATAATTATATCGAATTCAGTTTGGTTTTTTCAAGCATCATTGGTAAAATTGCGTTCGGGTACACTGATTGTTAACTCCGTATCTGCTGATGATATACTAGCAATTTTAACTAGGTTTCGTTTGTCGTGGTAGGACATACTGAGATGTTTAAAAATTCTCGCTTTGAAAACCTATCATGTAACGTTTTGTTGTTGCTTAATTTTATTGTTTAGCATCTGCTGCTTTGTCAAGACGACCATGATTGTCGTTTATTCATTTTTAATTCTGCGCTCTTCCACAATAAACTGGTGCTAATATTAGATCCGATTGTATTGTCAAATTTATATTTCCTTGTCATGCTCAAGCAATGTTTGTAGCAAGATTTCAACTTGTTTTTGTTTGTCTAGACAATCATCAGGCTTACAGTATCTGCTTATAATATCAAAGTTTTTATATTGCTTCTTTTAGTTGTGGTCCTCGCATATGTACAACACAAAGAAATTTTCTTAGCTTCGAGCAATGTTGGATCGTTTCTTTGAATAACGTATTTTTTCATGTTTTGTATTTCGTTTGCTGCGTGTGATTTGTTGCTATCATCTGTTGTAAATATGCTGAAATATCATTAAAAAACACTCTTGTAACGGTTATAATTGTTTGGTCTGGAATTATTCTACAATGTTAGATTGAAATGTATACATGATCGTCAAGTGTGTATATTAGAAATGTGGTTAGACCTGGAAACGAGATTTTCGAGTTAAATACGTATAATCTATAGTACTGATATATTTACCATGATTTTCATTAGTTTTTATTTGAAAGAATTGTGCTGTTGAAACAATATACGTATTCGCCATAGTCTAAAATTTGCAATACATTATATCTTAATTTGATCCTTCTAACACCCAAGTAAAAATACGGCCGGTATTTGCATTTAATCGGTTGCGTAAATGAAGTTGCCAAATATAAACTGCTAAAGGACAATTTACTTTAATCCAATAGTTTAATGTTTCTCCGTTGGTCGTCCATTCTTGTCTATCAGTAACTTGGAAAACGTGATGAGGATAATTTCCAGGAAAATGTGTTGATGCACTTACCTCAAACCAAACTCGGTTATCATATGCCTTAAAAAGTGTTAGAATATACTCAATATTGTTTAAAGTTCGTTAAACACCATCACTAGATAAACTATCAACATACGCTTTATTTGTTAAAACAAATGAGTTAACTGGATCATATCTTATTGTTGTTATTTTGTTAGTTCTCATATTTATGCTGTCGGTCATTGATCCACCAGATAGTAATAAATACGGAGTGAGTGCTCATTTTAACTGAGCACAACTAATAGCATCAGCATCATTAGTTAGAAGCGAGCTTATTGGAAGCCTTGTTATTCTTGTGTTGTTGCTCCCTGTCAGGTTACCAGTCATTGTACCGCCAGTCTGAATCAGCATGTTGTCGTCATCATATTTTAGTTCGGCACAACTTAACGCTTGTGTATAACCAACGTTTGCTGGCTGATATGTAGTTTCCAACCCAATAATTGTTTAACTTGACATATTAATATTGCCGGAAACCGTTTCACCGGTTTCAGTAAACCTATTGCCGCCTATATATTTCAGCTGCAAATAATTTACCGTGGAGGCGCTCTACAGTTTCGTATTTAGCATAGGGTTAGAATTTTAAAGAAAATGAGTTTCCCCGGATTTCCTCACTAGTTATACTGGTTATTTAAAAGAGACTTTGTATATCTTAGGTGTTGTTCAAAGAACCTTTAAATCCCTTTATTTTGATGTATAATTGATGGGTGTAATATGGGTCAGAGAGTATACAGCTTGGCCTTACTCCAGATGTGCACCTTTCAAAAACGTGCTAGCTCTACTTGCTCATTTTCACTTCTCGAACTTCAGAGGTAAATTGTAAAAAAAAAGAGCCGATAACTTTTTTTACATTTTATGTATTTGGTAATTCAGTCATTGCACTTATAGAAGCTGGTATTATCTTGTTTGGCAAAATTCATTTTCCATATTATAATAGCTGCCAAGAATAGTGTACTTTAGACAAATTCAGGTTGATTTTTGGAGCACAAGGGAGCAGTCATTTTAGTTAGCAGTGTCCTAAGATCATTTAAAATTTCCAAAAGTACAATATCCAAAATAATTTCATCCACATTATATGAAAGTAGTATATAGGTATGCCAACATTCTCTCCACTGTGCATGTTGAAAATGCAAACAACTTCACCTTACATACATCACTCTCTCAAAAGTACATAATAACTGGTGAGCGCCACCTATATATATATATATATATATATATATATATATATATATATATATATATATATATATATATATATATATATATATGCGTGTGTGTGTGTGTGATGTGTCGAATTTTGAAACTCATAGATAATATATACATTATATATATATACATTATCTGCAGACGATCTAAACAAATTATAGAAAAATCGATTCTTAGATTTGCGCGGAGAAAGATCAAAAGAATTAAATAAAATTATTGTAGAGGACCTTAGGAGAACCATTGAACCCTTGCTGATCCTGCTGCACGAGAAGCTGAATTTGACAGATTAATATTCAACCCCTATCGCTACAATATTTATTATCTAGATTGACAGTTAATCCTGCAGAGTTAAAGAGTTTAATATAAGATTGTCAAAGCAAATTTGACAAATAGCAGAGGAACAAAAATAATGACTAAAGTTACCTTAGAAATAATGCCTATTTACAATCATATAATATGTTACAAAATATGCTAGGGCGAGAATAGAAGATTCTAGACGTTTCAATTTTATCTGGAAAAACAAAAACTTAACCGTATGAACATTCAAGAATGAAAAGATACTGATTAATACAAACTACAAGAAATTTTAAGAGCAAATTGATGATGACTTTTTTGGCAAAACTGAAAAAACGATTAAAGAAGCTAAAACAGAAAATGAACTACAGCGCTCGTGCGATATGATTAGAGACGAAATTATTGTTGATACTAAGTAGAACAGCCAAAGCAGTATAAAATCAGAATAAAAGAATATCCCCAAGGTGGAACTTTAAAAGACTGTCTGAGAAGTATGATAATGAGCCAGATAAAAGATCAGAAAAGAATAAATAAACAACTGGATCATGTATGAAATTTTTTACATCAATCGCAAGAAACGTTGACCGACTTATCTTGTTGTCATCAAAAGAACATGGAAATAAAAATACGGAAACCGACAACAAATTTATTAATATATTGGATCATCTTCGATCGGGTGGATTACTAACATCGTCCGATTACGAAATATTACACCGCGATCTTATTGCATACATATTATAATACACTAGAAAATACAAAATGCTATCGTTGACAACATTATTACTCGATTCGTCCAGCGTTGTTGCGTCATCGAGCACAAACATTACTGTTACTTAGAATCCACCAACAAAACTAGCTCCTGGCAGACAATACGAAACTGGAATCATTTTTGCTATAGTATGGTGTTTAATGGCAAATAAAATGGCAAACGTCAACGACGATTTTACATTTAATTCTGGCGTGTGGATATCGTTTAAAATACCACTTAGGAACCTATAACCTAACTGATCTCATTACAACGATTAAATAGTTAATAACAAACAACGGAGGTGTTGCAGACAATTATGAGTTAACTCCGATTATAATACGCTACGAGCTAGAACTATATGAAAACAAATTGATAATTGACCTTACACAAGCGACTAATATTGCGTCGGTGCTAGAATTTCATGGTAAACAAAACGGCAGTGTTGCACAACAAACTGTGTCCTACGATAGTGACGCCCCATAGCACGTAACATAACACAAGTAAATAAAATTTTATTCAATCGCTCTATTGCATCAAAATTTTACTCGGCCAAGGGAAGCTAAGGACAAATGATCTATCTCTTTTCGAAGGATGTTCCACCAGGATAACGATGATGCTTCCGTTAAGCATACTATTTGGGTTTTTCGCGATTAAAACAAAGATTTTCGTTGACTAAAACATATCGCGCAGAACAAACTATTTTAGTAATACATGATGATGGAGTAGCAGAAGGACTACTTTAAATTTCCAGACTCGCGTTATGGATACCACGGGTTGTTCCTTTGATCAACAAGTCGATAAAGTTTGAATCAATGCTTGCAGCGTCCACAAAAAGATTTATTTACCGCAAAACAATAATTCATCAAAAAAATGTGAGTGTGTATAAACGGTTTGAATATTATGTGACAAACAGGTAGCATGACATCTACAACAACGATAAAGTCGTCGTTGTATATTTCCAAAGAATTATATTGACTCAAGGTCTAATTGAAAATTATCAACAGCAGTTGCTAAACGCCGCTCTGTTTCCCTAAAGATATCTCCGAAGACACCTTCTCGCGCTAGTTATAAAAAACAACAATCAAACTAATGTTAACGCAGCGACAAATCAATAAACTCAATCACAAAGCGATCGAAGGTAACCTGTTTGTTCTTAAACTGTCTGTTACGCAAATAACGGCGATGACAAAACACAGCGGCTTTCTTGTACCATAATTTTTAACAATAGCCGGAACTATTATACCAAAACTAATATCTGAACTAGGAATCCTAGGACCAGCATCATCATCAGGAGCAATATTAGGAGCAACTAAAAATGCAGTGTCCGTAGACGGTATCAAACAAGTCGTCGCTGACATCGCAGGTGCATTATAGTTTTATATGGCAATGAAAGATTTTTATAAAAATCCCAACCAAAAAAAAGGTCAACGAAAACAAAGACAAACAAACAAAAAAAAAAAATAAACGTGATCTCGGACTTTTGCTGGAAAAAGTTTGTTGTGGTCAAGAAAAGAAAATATGTAAAAAGAGAAATTATTCCTTTCGCTTTACTTTTAGTGGGGCTAGCCGCTGGTCTACTGCCAAAGCAGTTGACAATTGGACGAATAATGACTCTACCGGGGACTCGCCTTTGAGTAATTTTGATATATTCGATTTAATAAAATATGAAGATGTCGTCGAGAAAGGATTTCAAGGAGCATATTCTAAAGACGAATTAATTACTATACCCGCAGGTGGTCGGTACCCATTAGGTCGTTGTTTACAAGGATAATTATTTTGATTCATTCAGATTTCCTCCGAGTGATCGTGTGTATATATATATATATATATATATATATATATATATATATATATATATATATATATATATATATATATATATATATATATATATATATATATATATATATATATATATATATATATATATATATATAATTTTAAATTAAAGAATAAATTATGCATCTAATCAACTACAACCATTCGGAACATCCGTTAGGGGTTTTTATTGGATGATGTTCGTTCAACAGATGTCAATAGATCCTGGTACCCGAGTAAGAACAACTAATAATTTTGCGCGATGACAAAGTCAGTTGTAATAATTTTGTCTGACAATCAAATATAAAAAATGACGCAATTATAATACAACACATTGTCTCAAACGCAAAATTAAAATGACTAACACAACCAAAACAGAATGATGTGAAAATGTGTCTGTGCTGTTTGTGGTAAAAAAAAGTATATTTCTGACTTCATCAGGGTCAATGCCAAGGAAAACAAGTAGCAGAGACACCGTTGATATCGAAGGTGTCCGCCACATAATCGTCGGGATCTGGAATAATTCCACTGGCAACATAGTTGTTTTTCTCGATGATTAAAATATAAAACAATGAAAAGATGCAACCGTGATTGCAATGCGGATCGTTTGTATCGAGCAAAATAAATTTGCTACGTATTGTCAATCTACCAATCACTGACAAGTAACTTAAAGTGGTATTGACATTCACAAACGTTTTGGTAAATTGGCAAAACCTAATGGAGGATGGACATTGTTTGGACAAAAATACACTGGGCTATATAATACGCTAGATAAACAACTAGACGAAAACGATAATCCACTGCCCGGACATGAGCCTTATAATCAAACTGATGCGATATGTTACTACCATGTAGTTAAATTACATTATTTAAAGATTTGAATTTATTTCCTTTTTATATAATTATATATAATTATTATGATGATGGTTGTGTTTGCATGTGTCTGATATTTTGTTAGAAACATTGCGTTTACTTAAAACACAAATGTGATTCGTGTAAGCATAATTTTCGCATGAGGCCTTTGTATATTGAGGATTGGTGTATATCTGATGAAATTTCTTAGCCTGAAAAAATAAATTTTATTCGTAGCCATTGAAACGAAAATAGAAATGATGATGAGTACAAATATGCACAAGATAAATACTGTTTACTTCTTATATTTAATGTTTAAGTACCCCATATTTATATTTATTACGACGGGCGAATTTTCCCAACAATTTTCTTTAAAAAAAATATTTTTGAACTTTGCGTTAATTTAGCAGCATATTAAAAACGTATTGTGTCGAATTGTTTGTATACATGCTAGGATATACATATAAACTATTTGGGTGAATGATTGTTACTTACAATTAAAACTTCTATGTGCCTTAACTTCTATAAGAAAAAAATTTATGGTGTATTTAGATGAGAGTGAATTACAGGATAGTTCAGCAAATGTTTTTGCCATGCTTGAATGCCTTTGTGATTATATGCACGAGTAAGTTCCAACCAGTTGATATTTTGGTGGAGGAAGTGATGCGCTAACTCCAAATAACATGATGGTTGGTGCATACGGGTATAAAACTCCAAGACTTGGAATTGATTCACACACACACACACACACACACACAATATATATATATATATATATATATATATATATATATATATATATATATATATATATATATATATATATATATATATCTATATATATATATATCTATATATATATCTATATATATATCTATATAAATATCTATTTCTATATATATATATATATATATATATATATATATATATATATATATATATATATATATATATATATATAGGTAGGTAGGTAGGTAGGGATGGATGGATGCATGCATGCATGCATGCAACCAAGAGAGAGAGAGAGAGAGAGAGAGAGAGAGAGAGAGAGAGAGAGAGAGAGAGAGAGAGAGAGAGAGAGAGAGAGAGAGAGAGAGAGAGAGAGAGAGAGAGAGAGAGAGAGATGTAAGCAGAGCAAGAATGTAGATTGTTTTTTAGGAAGCCTAATTCAGTCCATATTAACCATGCTGTGGATACATCTAAGTCAGTTCTTCTGTAGGTCGAATTACATCTAAATCATTCTTCTGTAGGTTATGTTACTTATAAAGAACTTGAACATCCCTCCTGCACAGCTTTGGCGTCGATATCCTTTTGCCAATGAAAAGTTGCTATTAAGAATAGCCACATAAGGTACATTGCAATCTAGACACATTTTGTATAGTCAAATTACATCAAGGTTGGATGAAAAGTTGCTATTAAGAATAGCCACATAAGGTACATTGCAATCTAGACACATTTTGTATAGTCAAATTACATCAAGGTTGGATTCCTTTTCTATCCAAACTTAGATGGTCGAGTTTGGGTAAAATGTGTATTACATTATGGTTCGTAACATGTTCAACTTTATTTTTCTTAAGCCCAAAGGTGTACATTGTACATTTGTTCCAATCGGTGTAATATCAATCACACACACACACACACACACACACACACACACACACACACACACACACACACACACACACACACACGGCATTTATATATTTTTTTAGCAGAACAACAATAACAATATTTTTGAATGAAACAATTATCATAAATAATAAAAAATTACGATTTATTTATCCATTGATTTGACCATAAAATCAGCACAACACATTTAGCCTCCATTTATTCAATGTATTAGAAAAAATAGTCAAACCTAAGCGTATCGTCGTGTACTCACCTCTGGGCGTTTTTATCATATTTGTTTACTTAGATGACTGATCAATTTTGGAGTTATATAATATTTAAGTACAGCTCATCTTCCAGCGTTAATGAAAGACCCAAAACGTGGTAAATATTATTTACAAAAGGTGAACAACTGTTCCGTTCTTCTACATCATTGGAATGTTGTTTTACATGCAAATACATTTATGCAGACATTCTAGTGGATATATTGATCCGTACAACTTATGTATCCATTTATTCAATGGAGGAGATAGAGCATCAATCCACATTGGACTAGATATTAGTTAGAACGTGTGATTATTTATGCGCATTATATCATTCGTTTAGACAGACCAAGCTTGTGTGTGTGTGTGTGTGTGTGTGTGTGTGTGTGTGTGTGTGTGATTGGGATTAATAATGTAGATTTAATAAATTTTCAGTCATATCGCAACCATGTCTGCAGTTTGGCGGTTTATAGTGATGTCTAGTACCGGGGCATCATGCCATAGACATCTGACATCATGTCCACAGAGTATTATTATAATGATACCCGGCCTACCAGTCTTAACACTAACTTCTTAATGCTGAGCGTCTAGCGAGGCACATGTTAGTACCATTTTTAAAGTCTTTGTATGACTCGGCATGGGCTCTAACCCCCCGACCTACCATATATGAGTAGGACGCTCTAATCATTTGGCCACCATAGCGGGCCGAGTATGCGTGAAATATTAATACGCATGTAAGCGCAATATTAATATAACGAGTCACTTTCATGTAACCAACTAGTAAAAAGAATCAATGTTAATAAGCATGTAAGCGCAATATTAATAGATCGAGTCACTCTGATGTGAACAATTAGCAAAAAGAATCATGATGAGAGTTCCAAAGAAATGAGTATACACGCTGCTGAACTGAAAGCAGAGAAAACAAGTAGGCAAGGGTCACAGTTGGAGCCAAGAGGGCGAAGCCTGCGTAAGATCCTATATTTTAAGCATTTTATCTGTAATAATTAACCATCTAATTATAAAGAAAACTTACTCCAGGAAAAATATAGCTTTTTATCTTTACTCATTTTTATGTTTTCTTTATTTATTTGTATTATTTTATTTTCATTTTTATTTACTTATATTAATTTTTATGGGACATCATCTTGTCTTTCGAAATATAAGTTTAAATCACAAAACCGCAAAATGCATTCAATAGCTTATTCGTAATCTGTCCGGTAATGGAAGCATCCTGACCTAGATCAAAAGATGAATTGATGCCAAATAGAGATTAAATTTTTTTTTTTGAGGAAAGGATATACGGTAACGAAATAAGGAAACGAAATATGTTTTAAAGAAGAAACAGGCTTGTGGATATGTTAAGCTTTAACTCATAATCTGTAAATTAGAGGGCAAATAAATTTGAGTAAGAAAAAATTAGAGAAATTATGAACAAAATTTTAAAATATGCCAGTAGGCTGTTATGATGGCATTTCTGGAACAAAACCCTATTTAGTATTGGACGACAACATGTTTCTATCTCCCCCCCCCATGGCACCTCAAGTTAGTCTAAACAATTACGCAAACAAATTTTGTCGAGACAGCAAAATTTCTTTGATAATCCTTTACTAGTAAAGGCCATGTTATTGAATTGTCACCGTCGTAAAACATAACAAGAGTTTGATCCAGAAACCCCCCCTTTAGAATAATACTGTATATATTACACCAAAAATATTTGGAATATTTATTTTTGATATTTTATAAAAAAAAAAAGAATTATTTTTAAAATTACTAGAGGTTTGTTCTAGCAACCAATCTAAAAAAATCGATTTTAGCAAGATAAACATAATATTTATGTATCCTAACGCTAATGTGTCTGAGCTATCAGAACAGCACCTCTTATCGTCGAAATTACAAACACCAGATGTTATAATGACATCAGTCTCAATTTTGTAATAATCTGATTTTATTGCCATCATGTTAACATGATCAATTAACCCAGCTTACGCAGACTTATAATTATCAAATCCTATTATTTTACCGACATTTCTTTTTATTCCCTTGGCTCGTTTCTTAATTATATTTTCTGATAATTTTAGACTGTACATTTTACTTCGCAATCCGATGAATTCCGTTATTATATTTATAGCAACCTCATCTTTAAACTTTCCTATTACATTTGTATTATTATCGCAGTGACATCCACTGTTCCTGCGTAATCTGAAAGATCAAACAGATCCCGGTGTTCATAAAAATTTATGTAAATACCATCCGTCTCAACTTCATACATCAATGAGTCAGTGTTTCTGAACAACATTTCGCATCAGGCAACATGACCTTAAGAAAATCATAATGAATCTGGACATTAACGTCTTTGATATGTCAAGTACTGCCATATGAACATTTAAACTTATTTATTCAACTTCAAGTTTGTTTTTCTCTTGTGTATCGCGAGAAGATTTGCATTAAGTTTTCATACTAACAAAATTATCAGATGATACAAGTTTATTACGACTCTCAGAGTTATTAACAATTTTTTTTATATTAACTCTAATGTTCTCCGTGGTCTTTCCTAAGATACTATTGTTCATGAGCTTCAAGAAGTTTTTTTTTTCTTCTAAACTTCTGTTGTTGCAAATGTTCGCCGGGCAGGATTTGAGTCGATATAATCTTTCATCCGACGTGATTGATTAAACTTTAACACGCAATGAACTTTTTGTTAATATCAGACCAGCGTCGCCTGCTTGTTTCAGATTTTATTTGTGTGAAGTATATGTTTTTGTCGAGTTTAGGAACTTGTTTTTGAACAATAGATTTACCACTCGTGCTTGCACTAGACGAAAAATTGCATTGTTGCTCTGCTAATAAACTATAATCGATCAGCATTGATTCTGGACAAAATGGATAATCGTTATGTGATTACCCGGATGGTCAATATCAATTTTAACAAAGTAACCAATATTATCAAGTATTTTTATTTATTTTTCTGGACAACTATTCTTCATTTATCCACTTATGAAACCACCATTCGGCATCGACTCAGACATTGCATATTGGTAAAAATTTCTCGTGTCAAGATAAACTATGAAAATTGTTGGCAATATCTTATTATAGTCCCTCATGTACATATTGTTAGCTTTCGCACAGTTTTTGGTTTTGACGGTTATTCCTCCTCTGATGCTACTTTCAGTAAAGTTGAACATGTAATTATTTGTCAGCAATTCCAGTTTTATTTTGTATGCTTTAGATGTATGTATGTATGTATGTATGTATGTATGTATGTATGTATGTATGTATGTATGTATGTATGTATGTATGTATGTATGTATGTATGTATGTATGTATGTATGTATGTATGTATGTATGTATGGATGTGTGTGTATGTGTGTATGTATGTATGTATGTATGTATGTATGTATGTATGTATGTATGTATGTATGTATGTATGTATGTATGTATGTATGTATGTATGTATGTATGTATGTATGTATGTATGTATGTATGTATGTATGTATGTATGTATGTATGTATGCATGTATGTATGTATGTATGTATGTATGTATGTATGTATGTATGTATGTATGTATGTATGTATGTGTGCGTACATGCATGCATGCATGGTATGTATGTATGTATGTATGTACGTACGTACGTACGTACGTACGTACGTACGTACGTACGTATGTATGTATGTATGTATGTATGTATGTATGTATGTATGTATGTATGTATGTATGTATGTATGTATGTATGTATGTATGTATGTATGTATGTATGTATCTATGTATGTGTGTGTGTGCGTGCGTGCGTGCGTGCATGCATGCATGCATGCATGGTATGTATATATGTATGTATGTATGTATGTATGTATGTATGTAGGTATGTATGTATGTATGTATGTATGTATGTATGTATGTATGTATGTATGTATGTATGTATGTATGTATGTATGTATGTATGTATGTATGTATGTATGTGTGTGTGTGTGCGTGCGTGCGTGCGTGCGTGCATGCATGCATGCATGCATGGTATGTATATATGTATGTATGTATGTATGTATGTATGTATGTATGTATGTATGTATGTATGTATGTATGTATGTATGTATGTATGTATGTATGTATGTATGTATGTATGTATGTATGTATGTATGTATGTATGTATGTATGTATGTGTGTGTGTGTGCGTGTGCGTGTGTGCGTGCATGCATGCATGCATGGTTCTGCATCATGGTATGTATGTATGTATGTATGTATGTATGTATGTATGTATGTATGTATGTATGTATGTATGTATGTATGTATGTATGTATGTATGTATGTATGTATGTATGTATGTATGTATGTATGTATGTATGTATGTATGCATTTTATGTGTATATGTATGTATATGCGCATATGTGTGCTTGTATATGTTTATATATGTATGTTTGTGTGTGTATGTGTGCATGTGTGTGTGATTCAGATATTTAACAACAATTTTTCAGTCATAATCAATATGATGTATGCTGTGTAGTAGTTAATAGTGATGTCTACCACTGTGGCATCATGCCGCAGACATACTGCATGATGTCCAATGCATTATCCTGGCACTAGGACGACCAGTCCTAACATTAACCTCTTAATGATGAATACCTAGCAAGGAAGCTGTCAATACCATTTTAAAAGTCCTTGTGATGAGTCAGTCAGGGATCGAACCAGCGGCCTCCCCTATAATCTGAGGCAGATGATCTAACGACTAGTTCAACCAAGTGCATAAGAGGTAAGTTGTAATAACTTATATCACAGCCAGAAAAAAATGGATGCCGAAGTGTACACAAGTTGCTGTACCAAATAAATTAGGTTGTCAGATGTGGCTTCAGAAGTCATAAACAAAAATAAATGTATATGAAAGGGCACTCAATATATTGGACAAGAGGGTTAAAAGAAACTAGATAACTAGGAGTAGAAAATTGCAGAAACTTAAAAAGAGTAAGAAATACGGGACAGATATTGCAATGTCATAGAGTTCCAGAATTATTTAGCTAATCTAGTTGGAATTTAAAAATGTAGAAAAAGGCACAAGAATACTACAAGGAATGAAAAAATTGAAATCTTTTAGTTCTATTTTTATTTATATTGCAATTCCTTTACCATGAACTCTGTTCATGTTAAGCTTTTCATATAGATCAATGTTATTTTGTCCTACTTTTTAGATAATGCAGTTTTTATTCAGATCACTTTGTTGGCAGCACAGCATGACATTCCTTGGCCTGGTGTGTCCATCCATTCACACCTTAGATTAACCTGGTAATATAGGTTTTCATTTTCATTTCAGTACCATTTTACCACTGCCATTTTAGATTTTAATCTAGATAAAGTATACACTTATCTAGTAATAGGTCAAGTTCAATAGAACTCCACTATTTGGTAAGCAAGCCTTGTGAATTGGCTTGCACTTGGGGTGAGGAAGATCCACTGTCAATTTTTTGGTCAAAATGTCAAAAGTGATCTGGTTTCGCAAATGTCAAGTCCATCAATAATGTGTACTTTCTCATATTGTTCCTCCTCCATGTCTAGATCATCCATATAACACAGCTCTGAATGCTTCCGTTTCAGGCCCTTTCTCGCCTCTTCTTGCAGAATGAAAGCATTACCTGAGTTCACATCCCCATGTACAAATCCCCTGTGTTCATATCCCCCATGTACATATCCCCTGTATATACATCCACTGTATATACAGTTGTTTGTGTATTTATGTATGAAAGAAATTTTTTTTTAATCAATGTATTGTTATTAACATTAAGAATACATAAAGCTGTATATAAACGTTACTTTTATTTTGTAAATGTTAATAAATCTTCAAACTATAGCTAATCCGAAAAGGACAAAAGTTTCACACATTATCTTATAACAATGTTTTGATTTGTATAACAATATCATACTTATTGTACTTAAAGCAACTCATAATGATCTCACTAGTGATACAGTCTCAGGCATCCAAATTATTTTTATTTTTAATAACCTCATTGCACTAATCTGTAGTTTGCTTCATGAGAAAAGAACCTTTCTGAAAGGTGATAAACAGATTATATATATATATATATATATATATATATATATATATATATATATATATATATATATATATATATATATATATATATATATATATAACCAGTGCACTTATGTTATATATATATATATATATATATATATATATATATATATATATATATATATATATATATATATATATATATATATATATATATATATATATATATCCAGTTCTGTTCTGTTCTGTTCATATGTATTATAGTCATGTATACACTTTCGTGTTTTATGACTTTAAGCCCTGAAAAGGGCTAGTGGCCTCTCCCCCTTCCGGGGCCAGGCTCACCAGTGTCCAATGCTGACACTTTTGCCCCGGTGCGTGGGCCTATTAACCCCCCTAGTGGCTTACCGCCTTAGCCGGATGTTATCTTTCGATAACATTGCTATCCAGGGAGGCGCTTAGCCCTAGGGCTGGGCTTTGGTCGTGGTGCTGACTTTTATTGGCTGACCTTAAGACCCTTTGGTTGGCTGCGTATTGTAACAGAGCGTAACGGCCCTCCGCCTCAACTCCCGCCTACTAAAGTCCCCAATGTCTAAGTTCACCTAACTTTATATCCGGTGGATTATTGTCAGATTTAACCAGTTTTTCCTACGGGTGTCCCTATACCAAGGATGTGTTAGCCACCTATTCAATTATCCAAATGTTCCTGAGTTGTGAATTTTGAATATATTTTGATGAGGTTGAATTTTGCCTACTTAGCGTACTTATATGGTTCTAAAAAATTAACTCAATCTCTAGGTATATGTCACCTAATTTTGACATTTATCACCGCTTTTGACAATGTTTGGTTTTTAATTTTGACTGCCTTTCCAATGGATCTCGTTTTAATGTTGGGTCTTCCAGGCCAAAGTGAAGACATAGGTTGTAGACCTATTTTCGAACAGTTGGTCGCGCGGCCCGGACTGTCCATCGCTAATTGTTTGTCCATTCCGTTCACTTTTGTGATTTTAGCCTTTACCAGGTTACTTTTCGGTCTTTGTGTGCGTCGGGCTAATCGGTCTACTCCGCTCCTGGGAGTTAGGGCTATCAGGTGGGAGGTTCCTGATTTTCCCTTATCTGCCTTGACCTTTTTGTCCTTGTTATGGTGGGAAATCTTATCCTTTATATATATATATATATATATATATATATATATATATATATATATATATATATATATATATATATATATATATATATATATATATATATGTATGTATATAGGAGTCAGTATCCACCCAGGCTTGTGCTAGTATGAGTCCTAGCGCCTATATTTAACCAGTGCACTTATGGCTACTTACTGGTATCCTAGCCCGACCTCAGAGAAAGCATTCATATTTCAAACAGAAAGTGCAGACATTTAGTATTAATTTTAGTCTGTATGTAAAATAGGCATTTCTGTAAGATATTTTACATATTTCTGAAGAAGGTTTAGAAATGTACTGGTAGTAAACCAGGAGATTTTTTTCAGCATAAATCTAGACATGTTATGGTACCAAGAATAATAAAACAATTTTTACGGAAATAAATGAAGAAAATAAATCATATCATATATGCAACATATCCAGACTAAAAAGAATTAATCATTAAAGATATAAAATATAAGAGAAAAAATGAAAGAGATATCAATTATTAAGAAACCTGAACAGAAACAGTATAAATTTTTAAACATACTTGGACCACTATCCAAGAAGTTTATGTAAAGCAAGGAAAGAAGGTAAAAATAAACACAATTACCATCCATCTTTTCTTCGATGCCTGTCAATAAATCAGGAACAGACAAGTAGCAGAAATCCTCTGGGGAATCAT
The DNA here is from genome assembly GCA_016746295.1 of Potamilus streckersoni. Classification (NCBI taxonomy): domain Eukaryota; kingdom Metazoa; phylum Mollusca; class Bivalvia; order Unionida; family Unionidae; genus Potamilus; species Potamilus streckersoni. Next base: position 1,233,898 of record JAEAOA010001326.1, read on the forward strand.
CCTGGTCTTGGCATTGTGAGGATGAAGCTTGGTACGAACCTTTTGGACACATGAGCTCATCTTGTCCATCCATTTCCATTGGTGCATGTAATCTCTCATAGTCAAATGTTGTGTTGCTATAAAGAAAATAAACTTTACTGTCATTTTAATCTCACCAAAAGAGTAACAACTCTAATATTCTGTAAGTTAGGGCATCTCAAATTTGATTTTTTTCTATTTTGTTTCATAACTGATTTCAGCAACACATTTCATGTAATTTAATTAAATTATGAAAGAACCATTGTCAGTTATTTTTTTATGATCAAAATTATTATGTATTAATTAGCAAGATGTTTGCATTTATTCTGACTAGAGATCAGAATAAGATCTCTTCATAACAGAAAACAGAATTTCAGTTGTGATTTAGTTTGCCACCAAGCATAATGCGTATCAGTGATCTTAAGTAAAATAATTAGCTGTATATATACTTGCTCCAAAGTGTATAGAACAAATGGTAAAGATAAACAGATGGAATTATGATCAGTCTTAATAAGTCTAAGATATTTCGACAAATATAATCCTATTTAAAAATATTTTTTTGTAGGGAACGCAAGAACTACTTTTCTTTCACCCCAGACCTGATTCATCTGACACTGTGACCCAGAAATTGCTTTATCAAAGATTAAATATGTGACTATTCTATCCTAAATTTAATTGCAGTGTAATTTTATATGGATTATGAAAAATTTAAAACATCTAGTTTTCTTATTACACAAAATAATTTAGGGCAACATAATACATTTAGATAATATAAACAGTTGAAGACTGTACTCATTAAAGTTAAATAATTTCCCTGTTAATTTTTAATCCTAGGATAATCTATGCCTAATCGACAAATAGTTATTTTTAGTCTTCAGTTTTGTTATCAAAGTTATACTAGAGGATAAAAATGACCAATAATGCTTTTGCTTGCTAGGATGTTCCTTGGTGAATTGAGAAAAGTGACTTTCCAGTTTGTTAATGATATAACAAAATGATTTAGAAATCTGGCACAACTCCCCTGATAAGCAACGATTCTTCATAAGGAAAGTTGCAAAGTCTGTGGATTTTGTTTTGTTACGTCACTAATATTTGACATTTGCTACGATAAATGCCACTCATCTGTAAAGTGATCATAAATGGCATCACAATAGCAATCCTCACACAACACAATGAAAACTATATGAATCCCTTTAAATAAATTAAATAAAATGTCAACATGGAAAAATTTCATCAAAAGCGTTTCATTCTTCACGAGAAATAATTTATTGTCTACAGTTACGCCAGTTACTCTTAAGATAAATACAAACTGATTGAATGGAACGTATCAACCAATGGAAGAACCAGTGAAAGTTGTGCATCGATAGAACAAGTATAAGGACTAATGACTGAATGAATGGATAAACAAATGAATGAATATGCAAGAAAAGCGAAAATAAATAGTAATAGGTAATGCACGCACATATAAATATAATTTTTTCCACGTCTATACTGGATATTTCATCGTGTGGTACAGGACACGAGATATGTTAACGAGTGGAAACGTCACGTGATAAAATATATCATTTTGATACCACAAGATGAAGCATATCGTGTATTGGAGGAGGAAAAGTAAGTGGGTTTTCCTATTACATACAAAACTTGCTAAATAGCTAAAGTTTAAAGATTATACTCATTCTTCTATATAGTACTCTACCCCCACCCGCCTTATCGCATATAGATTCACATCGCTTTTATAGGCTGATGATATAAATATGTTACTTAAGAGAACACTATGACTATTTTCATTTAATCTGTTATAATAATAACTATTTTACACATTTTATAAACTATTTGATAAAATCTGACCATGAAACTTATCCGACTTTGTATTGAAAACGTGGATTTATCGATGTAGTCATGGAAGTAAGGGGAATTAATCAAATAGACCGGTGTTGAGTCAAATTTGTTTAGGAAAACATTATTGTCCATGGCATTTTGATTTGTTCTAGCCGACAAAGTGCTTGTTTTTGTATCTGCATGCATAATTTGTGCACACACACACACACACACACACACACACACACACACACACACAGGAGTCGCATGACAAGCTGTGAAATCTAACATTTTCCGACGTGAAAATGAAAGTATAAATTTTAATAAAATATAGGAATGAAACAACACATAAAAAAGCTATCGTCAAAAAGCTATAAATTTCATACATAACTATAATATTAATGAAAGTAAACAAAAAATATAAAAACTATAATGTAAAATAATAAGACCAGATAGAAAACTTACCAGTTTTCGTTCTCAAGATCAGACACCATTTCCCACGTAGCAATTTTTCTGTAATATTTGTTGTAAGTCCTGAAAACGATGCGAACTGTTAGACAGCAAACATCAAGAATGAGAGATCGAACGTTTAAATATTAGTTATGTTCCTTCATTAACAGAAGCGATCATGCAATAAGCATCTTAATCTACTGCATTCAGGAGCATAGAACAATTAACGTTCAATAGATCTGACACTAATCCACAATAACATGGCAGTTTAAAATAGTGCAAAGACATCGTAGGCGTGAGTATTTAAATTAATTAGCTTGCTGATAGTAAGCTGAAAAGAACAAGCTACAAATCTGTAAAATAGACAAACTGATGTTTACTCATCCATCCATCCATCCATCCATCCATCCAACAAAAAAAATGACCATTGCAATATTCTGATAAAAAATATATCCTCATTCATAGAAATGAAGTTAGGATATATTACTGTTACATATGGAATTTATATTAATAATAATAATTTTTCTAAATTATCGTAATAATTCCGACACCAAAAGGACAGCTCGGATATTTGTGACTGGTACTGTGATAGAAAAATCCCGGCTTTTTTGAAGATTATGTAAGGAAGAGAACGAGAAGAAATATTCTTATTAAAGAAATGATAATAATACTTACAGGTAATACAATGTTAACCGTCCCCGACCCCTTATACTTCCAGGCCGTTTTTCAGGGTTATAACTCAATATTCGATTCGTATAGTATGTGTCTTCATGCAAATGTGTGTATAAGAAAACCACAAAAGTCACCCAAACTGAAACTGTGATATAGTGGACCTTTGACTATCGCGCGCGCGTGTGTGTGTGTGTGTGTGTGTGTGTGTGTGTGTGTGTGTGTGTGTGTAAGTGCTCGAGATTCATACCCTCTTTACAGATGACGCCAAGCGTTTCAGGAGTTCGTATAGCTATAGATATTTTTTCAAAAGCGCTGCTAATTAGATTTGTTAAGTATGTGATAAACAACATGCTTTATTGGCCTAAATATTTGTGACTATTTGCAGCATATTAGTTGTGTAATACCACATTTTGATAAGGAAGTCCAAATAAGTTTTATTGCATTTCCAGAAAATTTAATTAGGTTATTACTACAATCCTGTAATCCATGTTCTTAGCAAAATATAAGAAGATAAGCAAGGGGAATATGGAAGGTTAGAAGAAAGAAATTATTGAATAGAAAATGAAATAGTTTGCATCAAATTATTTTAAGATAACTTATCAGATACATAGAATTATATTAGTAATTCAAAAACAATAAATAAATATGAGAGTGTGCATAAACAGCCTTACTCATGTAAAAAAAATCGTACACGCATATATACACATGTTTCTACACCCACATACATCTGCATATAGATTATGTACATTCCAGCCCGATAACACGTACGAGAAGGGGAGTGAGGGAAAAAGGGTTATATTTTCAATAGACAACACTTTTATTCAGTGATTACTTTATTCCATTATCAAAACCATTACTCTATTTCACAATAAAATATGTGTTCACATCATTCCTTTTAGTAAATAAATTGTGTACTTTTGGATCTACCAGTTCGGACTAATTTGCTTCAAATTTAAAATGAAATATCAAATCAAAGCAGTGCTCTTGCAGATTTAGGGTTTGTTTGGATTTTCCGATCTAAATATAATAAATTTTGCTAATAATAATAGATTTATAAAGTTTGATTGACAAAATTAATTTAAATCTTCAAATAAAATAAGGTTTTCAGAATTCGCAAAATTCACTCCCATCTCAGTTATACAAAAATGTAAAACCCGATCCCATAACTGTTTCGCAACAACACAATTATATTGTGATAAATGTTTCATCGTTTCTTCCTCACAATTACTATTCCCCCTTTCAGCTACGAAACCAGTCTGGAATAGAAAACTGTTTGTAGTCATTATGTTATGGTTAATTCTAAACTGGAGCCACCATAAGTTTGTACCAAAAGCAACATTTAAATTAATCGTTTTCCGATAGTATATTTCGCATTACTTTTTAATAAATGGCCTATAGATAGGGTAATTTGGGGGGATATGATTTTAGTAACATTTTCAATCACATTTAATGAAAAGATAAATGTTTACAATACATACATACTCACCCATCCATCCATCCATCCATCCATCCATCCATCCATCCATCCATCCATCCATCCATCCATCCATCCATCCATCCATCCATCCATCCATCCATCCATCCATCCATCCATCCATCCATCCATACATGTGTGTGTGCGTGTGTTTTATGCAAAAATAATGAGCATGTATGTTTCTCCTTGTAACATCCTTAGGTGAATCTATCAGGTGTGTTAAAGCCCAGACCATAAGAGCTCTGGCATCAAGGACTTCATCTGTATTTGGCGACCACTGATTGAACATGTTACATCTCTGTGTTGTAGCAAAAACAGCATCTCTGAGTAGCACAAATGTCTCTCTTACTCTCTCAGACACGCACATACACACAGTCATGTAACACAAGAGTAAAGCTGTGGAACACGGAAGTGTCACAAATTTATGTAATGTCATCTTTTATTATCTACTAGCTATGGACATACAATTTTTACTTGGAACATTCGAGAAGCTGTACTATGAAATTTTAATCGTAATTTAACATCTAACAAAGCATGGCATGTTCATTTTTCATTCCTCGCAAATATATTTATGTAAATAAAATTTCTGTTATTCCTACGTACACCCTGTAGTTGTCTTATTTGCTGGTTCCCAGCACCGGCCTTAGCAAACATAGGGCCCGATTTTTTTATCATTTTACCGCCCCCCCCCCCGGTTTACGCTGGGGCACCCTGTGAGCAAGGTTTGCGGAAATAAACTTTTTAAAAAGCTGTATATGATATTGAAATTTAAATTATTCTTCAATGACTTTAAAATTACTTTCTCTCTATTGATAGATTTTTAAAAAGTTTTAACGCGCGGGGGCCCTTCTCGGGGGCAGGGAGCAAATTTGTCCAATCAGCTTAAGACCGACCCTGTTGGTTATAGATTTCAAATGCAGAAATTTAAAAAATTTTGTCAACAGCGACGGCTTTTGGCCATATGATAGTCTGCATTAGGGAAAGTTCTTCTATTTTTTAATTATTTTTTTTAAGTCTTTATCTCCTGTAGAACAGGGGATGGCAGAAACAATGAAAAATCTGAACTAACTACAGCTATTTTTAATAGATTGTTACTAGAATTAAATAGTCTGAATTAATGTGTTGAAAATTAAAATTTACATCAAATGAAGGAATTCTTTACAAAGTAGATGCAAATACTGGGTAAACTGAACCACTCGTTTTCTTGAAAATACTTTTTTACTATCTGATAGAGATCAAAAGCAAAAATTATTCTTTCAGTATATAATTTCCTGAATATATAATTTTTTGCAGCAAGCAAAATATTGACATTCAATTTTGCAACACGTTGCGACTTTCTTTTTACTTTCACAACAACTCAAGAATCCCAGCATGCACAAGATTTAGAAATCTTTGAAGTAGAAAACAATGTAAGAATATGAAAATGGACTTAACAATTTATGATATAATTCCAAGATTTAATCCTGAAATCTAAAAATATAGTCACATTACTTAAATGTCATAATTGAATCCAAGTTCGAATCCTGACGAAATTTTAAGAAGGCGGACGATGACGTCAGACGAATGTAGTATAATACTTGTGTGTTCCTTGTTGACTTTTATGAATCAAGAATAATTATTCCGACTTTAAAACTCCAAATAATTGTACTAAATGTCTTTGTCCAATAAATTTGGTAAACACATGTTAAGTTTCGGGGAAAATAAATTATTTTCAATAAAATAAACTCAATTCAAATGGTAACAACAGCAACACCTTTCAGCTTGAAGGTATAATTTACAACTGACTATAAAATCACTATGAACTAAGTTTTAGGCAAACTAAAAACGCAATTTCAGACCCGCGAGATGGATAATGTGATCACTCTGTCCGAACAGTGCAGTAAATTAAATATGTCATTATCATGTACTCTAGTAAGCCTTAGCTATAATGCAATGATTTCCACACTGGACATGAATTTATAAATGAAACGTTGTTATTTCAACTAATACGCAGGTCAAGCATGACCTTGATTACGACCAAGAGTCTTCAATCAGTGTTTACTTATTTCTTTACCAAGGTCAGCTAAAATTAAAATTTAGGAACAGTATTATATACTAGAAATTAGCTGGATTTCTGAAAAAAGTTAAATCCAGTGAATAAAATTATCATTTCAATAACGTAATAAATAGGTAAATAAAAGAGAATTTATAACTAACATATTTAAAATCTACGTGACGATGAATAACTCCTGCTTACCCTAAAGTAAGACAATGTGAACATTTTAACATTTTAGGTGACTTTAGTATTTGCAGAGGTTTGGTTTTACATCGTCCAGATGAAAAATATTTCAACCACAAGTATGAAGATAGATACTTTGATGCATCTTAAAATAATAACTCACTCTTAGAAAGTTTATCACTGTCGGCTATTTTTCTCGTTTAAGTGTACTGTTTAATTACAAAATTAATTAAGACAAATGTCTGTAAGTAAATGCTTCATTGTAATTCCAGAGTTTAGATCACTGAAAAGGTAAACTTCGTGCAATCATATAAACGGGAAACGACATGTTGATTAGACTTAATTGGGACGATGAACATTAGTAAATGACTAAATAGTTGTTGACGTTATGAATTTATCATTTATAAAAAAGTTAATCCAATAAAAGCCTCGTCTCTTGCATACACAAGCCTAATGTCTGTGCGATTTTTGAATTACATCTAAAATTAATTTATACTGTAAAAGTAAACAGAAAAATATTTAAGTCATTTTCTCGCTGGGTGGTTTCTTGGAAGAATGGAACTTAAGTGTAAATTGTCGAAACAGCCCAAGTTGATTTTGCATCTCCGTGAGGAAAGTGAACGTCTTGATGCGTTTGCTATGTGCATCAAATGAATACAAGAGAAAGCTAGTCTACTGTCCTACCTACTGAGTCTGTCGTGTGGAAAGGAAAAGATGCGGGATAGGTCAGTTGTAATTCCTGTTGTGTCAGCTATGTCTATCAAATGAAAACATGTGGATTGAATTAGTTGTCCTCCTTACTTTATCTGTCGTGTGCAAAGGACCATATATGGATTAAGTTAGCTGCATTCCCTGCAAAAAACATACGGAGGCTGTTCATTTGTCATTTAATTTTTTTAAAAAAATATATATTTTTTTCAGATGATCACAAGTCGCGACATCAATCGTCTACCTCACCAATATCCAAGTGGTTAGAGCATCCGTCTTGGATGTAGGAGGTTTCGGGTTCGATCCCGGACGAGTTATATCAAAGACTTACAAAATGGTAGTAAAAGATGCCTCGCTAGGCACTCAGCATTAAGAGTTTAATGTTAGGCCTGGTTCCTGAGTGACTGAATAGGACAATTTAACATGTCTGCGTCATGATGTCCCAGTGTTAGTCATTACTATAAACTACCGCACTGCAGACATCGTAGTTATGGGACTGAAAAAAATGTTAAAGTTAAAAATCCAACACACACACACACACACACACACACACACACACACTTTTTAATTATATGCTCATGAGTTAAATCAAATCCATATTGATGAACGAACTTAAAAATAAAAATAATTTAAAGAAAACAAAATAAAGGAATCCATTTTGTAATATAGTCATAGGTTTATATGTTTTCATATTATCTTTGTTGTTTCCTTCCTTGATATAATTTGTTGATCTATCAGTTATTTTACAGAGACTGGTTTTATTTTAAGGAATTTCCCATCTTTGTTTCATTAGATTGTGTTCTTGGGACAGGTCGTCATCAACTTAAAATAACGCTTAAGGATATACATTGATAATTATTATATTAATCCACGATACATATGTTTAGTGAAGATAAAGAGAGAAAATAAAGCAACTAAGTGGTAAGAATAATTTGATGGTAGACATTAATGTTGAAAATTGATTTATTTCAATAACAAGTCTTCCTTAGCAGTTTGATGTTTGAATATGCATGACTGTAAACTTTGACCTTTGCCTCAGTGGTTTTAAATGTTTAACAATATTTATTTGTACTGCTGCAAGTGGTGCCCATTTTGAAGTGGAAGAAAATAAATTAAAAATCCATGCCGAAATCCTTTGCCAACAGATGTGTTAAAACTGAATATTTAGGAATGCTAAAATAATGTCTAAATTATGGCGTTAACACACAAATGACACAGGTTGAACAAATCAAAGTCAATACAATTAAGGAATAAAATATAATTTCTAATTAAATATCAGATTTATGACACATAAATAATTTAGATAGAGCGGCTTGCATGCCATATTGTTAAACCTTTGAATTCCATTCCATGAGCTTAATATTCAGCAAAGATTCATAATTTCTCATGTCTTAATCGTGTATGTTTGTCACTCTGTGTGTGTGTGTGTGTGTGTGTGTGTGCGTGCGTGTAGTGGGAGTGGGGTGGTTGGGTGATGGAAATGATCACCGAAAAGTAATTATACTGGATGAAAATAAATTGCTCTTTAAAATAAGAATCTTGTTTCTTTTCTCTCTCTGTTTTTTAAACATACACTACACTCAAGGCAAATTGGTGCTTTATCCATGACTGGTATAGTACTGTAATAAATACAGACACACAGACTGACAACTAACGTGTAAGTCATATAGAGTTAACTAATTGCAAAGGAGTTCTTGGCAGCTGATAAATTTCAATGCGGTATTCTTTTTCGCAGTCTATCTGTTGTTAAGACAAAATTAATCATAAGACAGAGTGTGAATTTTGCGCAGAAGAAACGCCAATATCTAAATTATAAGTTGAATTGAACTTGGATCAAAATCGCTTCTCACTGATATGATGAAAACATGATAAAATGATTATAATTATATATAAATGTAGTAGATGTGCTTGGAATTTTTAGCCCCATCCCAAATCGTCCCAACAAATTGGAAAACGACAACGAGACCCCTCTGCCAAACAAATAGTTAATTTGTTTATGTTTTGGGTGACTTCGTATATGAACATACTTGTTGAGACGATTTTTTTTTGTGTGTCTGATCCATAAAGCAACATATATATCGACTACTGATACAACTTGGTTGTGAATATTTATAAAATTTTGTCACCTACCATCAGTGTGACAGCAATAGCAATCAGAGTTAATTCCTCGTCATTTAAATAAAAACAACATTATTTTACCACTTACCAGACGATTGCACGAGTTCTTTCATTGCTGATTTATTTATAGGATATCATTTATCGGGAACAAATATTTTTGACCGATATAAATCGATGGTGATTTTAGTGTATATTGGTTGATTGATCGGATCATTTCCTCGCTCAATTGCTCAAGTAAATTAAATAATCACTACAGTCGTTATTAATATGCCATAATGATAGTTTGTCGAAGTTGGCTAAAATTCTGAAGCATATTCCATATACTTCATTTTTAATTTAACTGTAAATTGTTTACCGTCGATCATCAAATTTTTAATTTTACTATTTCGGCTATCAGAAATTATAAGAGTTTTGAACATTACTTTTATTAGACAAAATTTATTTAAAGAAATTTATATGTTGCCAAAGATAGTATCAAGTATATTTTCGCGGGTGGCTTTTATGTGATATTGATGAAGTGCAAGTGAATTTGTTCCATCGACTCTGTACTGTTTGTCCTTAAATTAACTTAAAGCACGTTTGATGATAACGTCGGTCTCAAGCTTATGACGATTCGTTCTTATCACCAGCGCTCTATCAAAACTTGCACAACTATCTAGAGCTTACTTGTAATCGAGAAACTTTATAATGTTTTTTTTTTACCTCCACTCGGGCTATAGTTTGCTTTTATGTTAGTTTGTTGTTTCTTCTTTGATTTATATTTTGTTAAACAGTTCAATCTAATTTTACCAGTTCAGCTTTGTTTGGGACTATATTTTATGCAGAATTATATATATATATATATATATATATATATATATATAGATCTATATAGATATATATAGATATAGATATATATATCTATATATATATATATATATACACACACACACATGCATACATAAATACATATATTGGCTGCCATGTATAGCCTATCTTGTGCTGAAAAATGAAGTCATCAGATAACTATCAAATGACACATACTTTGTTATAGCTTGACAAACATACAATATGACATTATAACAATTGTTATAGTATTAGAATTTCCTAAACATTATGAATTTCATAACATTTATAACAGATAATCGAATTATATACACGTGGATGTTGTTTCTTCTTCGAACCAGTTTGATTCGTTACATTCTTTCTGTGTGCCAAGCAGCCATTTGTTGCTGAGTTGACTGGTATGAGCCGAACTAGCGACAAGAAGGGTGTGGATTTGAATCACACCATGAGATCAGTCCGGCCAGATGTTTAAGCATTTCCAAAGGCAAAACACTTTACTCGGCACCATTTAAATAAAGCTCATCTCTTGGTATCCAGCACAACATAGGCTATATATATATATATATATATATATATATATATATATATATATATATATATATATATATATATATATATATATATATATATATATATATATATATTCCAAATAATTAAATATTCTGGTCTGCAAATATGGGCAGTTAGATCGGCCGGCTGACCGATAGAGATTGATAAATATTCAGTTCAGTATTAGTAGTGCAGTCGGTGAGCAATAGGAGTCGTTGGATGATAGATAAGGAAATAGTTTGGTACTAAGTAGCATTTTGTATACAATTCTCTAGCCATCTAACCGATGGTAGTTCGGTTATACATTTCCTTTTATGTTTATTTAGCTTGCTGGTAAAATATGGCAAAAAATATACAGACATCCATTTTATCCATAATTTACATGGAAGCCTTTAACGCATGGGTCGAACGGAAAATAAATATGTACTGATCTGTATGAAATATTCAGACTTAAATAAAATAAATCTATTTGAAATTTAAAAAAAAACATTTAGTGGAATTGAACCATGCTGAGTCTAGACGTTTTCATTGAATAAAATAATCCTCGATTCGAACATAAGTAACTATTTTATTATTATTAATAGCACTTGTAGTAATAGTAGTAGTAGTGTTGCCATTGTTCCTGTTGATGTTATTATATTATTATTATTATTATTATTATTATTATTATTATTATTATTATTATTATTATTATTATTATTATTATTGCTGTAATTATATCACTAATGTCAACATTGTCATCATCGTCGTCAGCATTATCCCCAACATCATAAGTTGCAGAAAATACATTATTTCACTATCTCTTTTCTTTCGTCACTAAAATGCTATTCTTTATCATCAGATTCAGATAAATACACTTCTTTAACATAACCAAATTATTTTGCCATGATTGGATTTTCTTAATAATATCATGACGTTACAATAACTGTACACGTGATGTTGAGACCTCCATTTTGTTATAGTTTCGATGGAGCAGGAAGGAAAACAAAATTGGAGAAAATTCTTATACCTGAATTTCTAGTGTTTAACAAGGAAAGAGTGGTGTAAGTATACCGTATGTATAAATATATAAAAAGAGATTGTTCTCGTTTCCTAATGTTTAGCATATACTGAAAGTTTCCCACAAAATACTACGAAAGTTCCTGCTAAACCCAAGAGTAGTGCATTGTCTTCATATATAATATGTACAGGTTTTTTGGCGTGTTTTATTTCTGGAGTATTTAACTGAAGATAATAATAATAGATATTGTTATTATTATTATTATTATTATTATTATTATTATTATTATTATTATTATTATTATTATTATTATTATTATAAAGACATGAGCAGGCGATTGATGATGTTGCTTTATATTTAATATATACTGAATGTTTACATCACAAAATACTATGAGAGTTACTGCTAAACCGAATTGTTGTGTATTGCCTCAGTATGCAATATATACTGTTGAATGCTTTTGGCGTGTTTTGGACAATTCATGGATGTAGCCTTTCGTTTTTATATAGAAATAAACATCAAGAAATCGAAACATTCTTAAAAAAATAGAGTTAAATATTTTTAATCTTATATGAAGCAATCATAACTGGATGTCAGCAAAGTTTTAAAAAGAAAATATGTGTATCTTAGCTAATGTTTACTAAGTTCTTTGCCATCTGGATGAACCGATTTAGTCTAATTGAATCAGAAGAGTATGTAAGAAAATAAATCTGTTTCAGATTTCAAGAGGACACTTTAGCCGACCTGGAAACATGCTTTATACTACTACTACTACTACTACTACTACTACTACTACTACTACTACTACTACTACTACTACTACTACTATTACTACTACTAATAATACGATATCACTTGACTGATTTCCATCGTTTTATTTGCTGTTGTTCTTGTTCGGGGTATAAAGCCATTTGCAGCGCATGATAATCTATACTTGGCATAATGAGCTCATGTTGAGGTGAATGGGCCATATTCAGACAGGTGAGACTTTGTTTTCACTATTCTCTTTGGACAGTACAGGTGATACTACGAGTACATATTAAAGCCAAAAAGATTCAGCAGATGGGGTAATTAAATTTTACCACAATCGCAGCCAATAAAAAAAAAAGAAAATACTGGCCAAGAATTTAATAGGCTTATTAGGACCAATTAGAATAACTTAAAGTTTTACGGTAATTTTTTGTAGAATCAAAAATTAAACTGCACACACAATAGGTAAAGTGTACCGACTGTGATAAATATAGAATCTATGTTGGGGTTTGGACCGAGACAAGGAATTCACAGCCTAGTGGTTACATTATTTGTCTACCCACGAGGCTAGCCCGAGTGGGGACTCATAAAATGTAACACTGCGACTGGGATGTCCTTGTCTCGGTCGAAGTTCACGAGCCAATGTTTTCATGCAGTGCATTAATACCAATACGTTAAAGAGAACTGGAAGTACACAGTTTTTAAGAAACTATTTGTAACGTACTTGTGTTGTAATTAATATTCATTGTAAAAGTACCACAGTGTGTAAAATACCCCTCCTCCTCAAAGACGGACCCCTGCTGATAACCATGTGCTAAACTTTCAATTTCACGGGCGTTTTAAAAATGTATTTTTTTGTCTTGAAAATATGTCAAGTATGACAGTGAAATTTGCTTATGAATGAAGATGTTCATGGATAAAAGATTCCTTTTAGCTGGTAAGTGCATTATTAATCATTAAATATTGCCGGTATACTTTTGATTCAACTTGTATGTAATGGAGATGCGTAACAAAAATGGAATAATGCATGTTTGACATAACACATCCTTGGCTGTTACTAAATTTTTCTGTAGTTGTTAAGAGCATTGAAAGACTATGAATTGTATAGGTCTATAGGCTATTTGTCAGCTTTTACTGTCATAGTTCATTTAACACAGCATTGATAATTTTATCCTATCTTTAGTGCAGTCAATTTTCAGGTCAGCATCATTAAATGTAGCTAACAGTATATAATTTTTTCACACAAAGTATTTAAAACTAGTTCAGTAGCTTTACCTATATTTAGTGACCCAGACCTGAAAATGTACTTAGTCAGGCCTGCAGATAGAATTAAACTGAGCATGCTGTGTGTAACGAAATATAGCATAATACCACAAGCTTGATATCGTGTCTGTGTCTCGAAATGTTTTGAATGACGTTTTCTCAAAACTTGAGAGACTTTGACTTATTATGCTGTTTTGTTTTATGTTTGTTATTGTTGTTGTTGCTGTAGTTTGATTTTCAAACAACTACGTCTGGCATAGCAGAAATCACAAACTAAGGTTAGCCAAACAGCTAGATTTCTCTGTTGCAGGGGTTAGAAAAGATAATATCATGACGTCACAATATGATTTGACACGTGACGTTGAGCTCAGTCGTTTGTTACTACAATTGTGAAACAGGAAGCAGAGTAAAACTCGAGAAAAGTATTATACCCGAAATTTTAGTCTGTAAAAAGGATAGAGGTATAAGTATTCTGAATGTATAAAAGTATGGACAGGCCACTGATGGTGTTGCTTACATTTTAACATATACTGAATATTTCGAACTAGAACTTATGAAAGCAAGTGCTAAACCCACTGCCTTACTAGACAATAATTAAAGATGACAATTGTTTCTGACCTGTTTTAATAATAATAATAATAATAATAATAATAATAATAATAATAATAATAATAATAATAATAATAATAATAATAATCATAATGAATCATATAAATAATAAATTTATCATTTTTATTATTTATGTTAATATATTATTATTATTATTATTATTATTATTATTATTATTATTATTATTATTTACATTGAACTGTTGAAACAATGGGCTTATTTATCGCATTCATACCTTAGCAGCTTCAAGAGTGATAATAGTGTTAGTTAGGGAGAAATCTACTCAGATCAATTCATAACAGTCAGTTGTTATGGCTTTACAGTACATCATATGAGCGACATGTTTTGTTTTAGCCTCTCAGTCTTTTACGTCAGTCGAAATCCTTTACTTTGTTACTGTTGTACCACTAATGGTTCATATAATAAAAACAATATCATACACTTGACTGTCGGACAAGAATGCTATATGAATAAACATATATGTTACACAAATTACGGTTGGACAGGATGCTCTACGAAAACACTGTTGTGACATCAAGATACCTTACTGTAGGACAGGGATAATAGTTGTAGCATAATTACACTACTGTTGGAAAGGGGTAATAGCTGTAGGATAATTACACTCTGCTATTGGACAGGTGTAATGGCTGTAGCATAATTACACTCTGCTAATGGACAGTAGTAATAGCTGTAGGCTAATTACACTGCTATTGGACAGGGATAATAGTTGTAGCAAAATTACTCTCTGTTATTGGACAGGTGTAATAACTGTAGCATAATTACGCTCTGATTTTGGACAGGGATACTCTACGAATACACATAGATGTGACACAATTATATTTTACCAGGGCAGATTAGGTCAAGGAGATGGGGGTCCAAAATTTAAAAAGGGTCCCGACTTCCCGGGCTATAGATTTTGCTTTTATGTTAGTTTGTTGTTTCTTCTTTGATTTAGATTTTGTTTAACAGTTCAATCTAATTTTATCAGTTGAGCTTTATTTGGCACTATATTTTATGCACAATTATATATATATATATATATATATATATATATATATATATATATATATATATATATATATATATATATATATATATATATATATATATATATATATTGGCTGCCATGTATAGCCTATCTTGTGCTAAAAAAATGGCGTTAAACCCAACAATAATTGAAGTAATCGGATGACTATCAAATGACACATACTTTGTTATAGCTTAACAAACATTGGTACTGATTCGACAATTATAACAATTGTTACAGTATTAGAATTTCCTAAACATTATGAATTTCATAACATTTATAACAGATAAACGAATTATATACACGTGGATGTTGTTTCTTCTTTGAACCTGTTTGATTCGTTACATTCTTTCTGAGTGCCAAGCAGCCATTTGTTGCTCAGTTGACTGGTATGTGCCGATCTAGCGAGAAGAAGGGTGTGGATTTGAATCACACCAGGAGATCAGTCCGGCCAGATGTTTAAGTATTTCCAAGGGCAAAGCACTTTACTCGGCACCATTTAAATAAACCTCATCTCTTGGTATCCAGCACAACATAGAATATATATCTCTACATGTTCCAATTATTTAAATATTCTGGTCTGCAAATATGGGCAGTTAGATCGGCCGGCTGGCCAATAGAGATTGATAAATATTCAGTTCAGTATTAGTCGTGCAGTCGGTGAGCAACATAGTCGTTGGATAATAGATAAGGGAATAGTTTGGTACTAAGTGGCATTTTGTATACAATTCTCTAGCCATCTATCGGATGGTGGTTCGGTTATACATTTCCTTTTTATGTTTTTTTAGCTTGCTGGTAAAATATGGCAAAAAATATACAGACATCCATTTTATCCATAATTCACATACAAGCCTTTAACGCATGGGTCGAACGGAAAATAAAAAGTACTGATCTGTATGAAATATTCAGACTTAAATAAAATAAATCTATTTGAAATTTAAAAAAAAAACAACAAAATAACAGTTAGTGGAAATGAACCATGCTAACCTTAGACGTTTCCATGGGATAAAATAATCCTGGATTCAAACATAAGTAACTATTTTATTATTATTAATAGCACTTGTAGTAGTAGTAGTGTTGCCATTGTTCCTGTTGATGTTATTGTTATTATTATTATTATTATTATTATTATTATTATTATTATTATTATTATTATTATTATTATTATTATTTATTGCTGGTATTATATCATTAATGTCAACATTGTCATCATCGTCGTCAGCATTATCCCCAACATCATAAGTAGCAGAAAAACCATAATTTTACTCTTTTTTTGTCACTAAAATGTTCTTCTTCATCATCAAATTCAGATAAATACACTTCTTTAACATAACCAAATTATTTTGCTGTGATTGGATTTTCTTAATAATATCATGACGTCACAATAACTGGACACGTGATATTGAGACCGCCATTTTGTCATAGTATCGATGGAGCAGGAAGCAAAACAAAACTGGAGAAAATTCTTGTACCTGAATTTCTAGTTTGTAAAAGGGAAAGAGAGGCGTAAGTATACCATATGTATAAAGATAGTAAAGACAGATTGTTCTCGTTTCCTAATGTTTAGCATATACTGAAAGTTTCCCACAAAATACTACGAAAGTTCCTGTTAAACCCAAGAGTAGTGCATTGTCTTCATATATATTATGTACAGGTTTTTGGCTTGTTTTGTTTCTGGAGTATTTAACTAAAGATAATAATAATAGTTATTATTATTATTATTATTATTATTATTATTATTATTATTATTATTATTATTATTATTATTATTATTTTAATGACATGAACAGGCGATTGATGGTGTTGCTTTATATTTAATATATACTGAATGTTTACATCACAAAATACTATGAGAGTTACTGCTAAACCGAATTGTGGTGTATTGCCTCAGTATACAATATATACTGTTGAATGCTTTTGGCATGTTTTGGACAATTCATGGATGTATGACAATTCGTTTTTATATAGAAATAAACACCAATAAATCGAAACATTCTTACAAAATAGAATTAAATATTTTTAATCTTATATAAATCAAACATAACTGGATATCAGCAAAGTTTTAAATAGAAAAATTCATGTGTATCTTAACTAATGTTTGCTAAGTTTTTTGCCATCTGGATGAACTGATTTAGTCTAATTGAATCAGAAGAGTATGTAAGAAGATAAATCTGCTTCAGATTTCAAGAGGACACTTTAGCCGACCTGGAAACATGCTTTATAATAATAATAATAATAATAATAATAATAATAATAATAATAATAATAATAATAATAATAATAATAATACGATATCACTTGATTGATTCCCATCGTTTATTTGCTGTTGTTCTTGTTTGGGGTATAAAGCCATTTGCAGCGCATGATAATCTATACCTGGCGTAATGAGCTCATGTTGAGGTGAATGGGCCATATTCAGACAGGTGAGACTTTGTTTTCACTATTCTCTTTGGACAGTACAGGTGATACTACGAGTACACATTAAAGCCAAAAAGATTCAGCAGGTGGGGTAATTAAATTTCACCACAATCGCAGCCAATCAATAAAAAAAATACTGGCCACGAATTTAATAGGCTTATTTGGACCAATTAGAATAACTTAAAGTTTTACGGTAATTTTTTTTAGTATCAAAAATTAAACTGCACACACAAAAGGTAAAGTGTACCGACTGTGATAAATATAGAATCTATGTTGGGGTTTGGATCGAGACAAGGAAATCCCAGCCAAGTGGTTACATTATTTGTCTACCCACGAGGCTAGCCTGAGTGGGGACTCGTATAATGTAACACTGCGACTGAGATGTCCTTGTCTCGGTCGAAGTTCACGAGCCAATGTTTACATGCGGTGCATTAATACTATACGTTAATGTAGACTGGAAGTACACAGTTTTTAAGAAACTATTTGTGACGGACTTGTGTTGTAATTAATATTCATTGTAAAAGTACCTCAGTGTGTAAAATACCCCTCCCCCTCAAATACGGACCCCTGCTGATAACCCTGTGCTAAACTTTCAATTTCACGGGCTTTTTAAAAATGTATTTTTCTGTTTTGGAAATATGGCAAGTGTGACAGTGAAATTTGCTTATGAATTAAGATGTTCATGGATAAAATATTCCTTTTAGCTCCTAAGTGTATTATTTGTCATTAAATATTGCCGGTATACTTTTGATTCAACTTGTTGATACTTTTATCCTATCTCTAGCGCAGTCAATTTTCAGGTCAGCATCATTAAATGTAGCTAAAAGTATATAATTTTTTCACACAAATTATTTAAATCTAGTTCAGTAGCTTTACCTATATTTAATGACCCTGACCTGAAAATGTACTTAGTCAGGCCTGCAGATAGGATTAAACTGAGTATAATGAAAGTAAGTGGTAAACCCACTGCCTTACTAGACATTAATTAAGGATGACAATTGTTTCTGACCTGTTTTAATAATAATAATAATAATAATAATAATAATAATAATAATAATAATAATAATAACAATGCATCATAAATAATAAATTTATCATTATTATTATTTATGTTAATATATTTTTCTTCTTCTTCTTCTTCTTCTTCTTCTTCTTCTTCTTATTATTATTATTATTATTATTATTATTATTATTATTATTTGCATTGAACTATTGAAACAATGGGCTTATTTATCGTATCGTATCGTACCTTAGCAGCTTCAAGAGTGATAATAATAGTGTTAGTTAGGGAGAAATCTACTCAGATCAATTCATAACAGTCAGTTGTTATGGCTTTACAGTACATCAAATGAGCGACATGTTTTGTTTTAGCCTCTCAGTCTTTTACGTCAGTCGAAATCCTTTACTTTGTTACTGGTGTACCAATAATGGTTCATATAATAAAAACAATAACATACACTTGACTGTCGGACAATAATGCTATATGAATAAACATGTATGTTACACAAATTACTGTTGGACAGGATGCTCTACGAATACACTGTTGTGACATCAAGATACCTTACTGTAGGACAGGGATAATAGTTGTAGCATAATTACACTCTGCTATTGGAAAGGGGTAATAGCTTTAGGATAATTACACTCTGCTATTGGAAAGGGGTAATAGCTGTAGGAGAATTACACTGCTATTGGACAGGTGTAATAGCTGTAGAATAATTACACTCTGCTATTGAACAGGTGTAATGGCTGTAGCATAATTACACTCTGATTTTGGACAGGGGTACTCTACGAATACACATAGATGTGACACAATTATATTTTACCAGGGCAGATTAGGTCAAGGAGTTGGGGGTCCAAAATTTGAAAAGGGTCCCGACTTTCCTCGAACGGGCACTATAGCAAAGCCTAGACATATTTCAAAGTCTATATGTCTATTTTCTCAAAATCTGCATCATATCCAATGAACGTGCGCAAGAATAAAATGATGGTCAATTTCAAGTTACAACTGACTGTACGTTTGTGTGTGTGTGTGTGTGTGTGTGTGTGTGTGTGTGTTTCATTTAGAGGTTTCCAGGGTATCCGGACAGTCCCCCAATCTGGGTCGGATTTACTGTTGAAAAAGAATGCTCTATCAATAAACAACACTGGCATAATTACACTTAACTGTTGGAAGAGTATACTATATGAAAACACAGAGATCTCTGACACAATTATACTTTGCCATTGGACAAGAAGCTCTACGAGTACACATATAGATGTGGCATAAGTACTCTACTGTTGGGAACATATGTTCTATGAATATACATAGTTGAGGCAGGTGCGACATAATTACTCTATTGTTCCGCAATTATGCACAGATACCGCATCAAGGGAATATAGACCGAAGCTTTATCATTATATATATGATCACATCTGGCATATATTTGAAAATTAAATATTTTTTTTCCATTCTTGCTATTATACACTGATATGATGTAACAGTTACGCTTTGGGCTATATAGCAATTGACTGTCAGAAATATACGTCTTGTAACAGTATGATCAGTATTTGTAACTTTTCTTTTAAATGGGACGAACATATTTAAGTGTAATCCTGATATGAAAAATGTGTTATCTGCATGAAAATACATTTGTTATACAAATGTCATATGCTGACACTTGATATGTTATTTAATGGTTATATTCTGACACTTGTTTTGTTATATAACGGTCAGATGCTAGCACTTCATTTGTTAGATATCGGTTGGGGGAAGGAAGTGGCCGAGTGGTCTACCTCTCTCACCTCTGTGTGAGTGGGTTAGTCTCAGGCTCGGCCAATGTGGGAACGTGAGAAAGATGACCAGTAGCTTTTCTTGGGTCGGTGGTTGTTTTCCCTGGTTCTTCCTCTACCATTTAAACTGGCTGCAATGTATAGCCGATCTTGTGCTGAAAATTAGCGTTAAACCCTATAACAACAACAACAACCCCACAACAACAACAACAAGAACAGTACAACGGTTAGGTGCTGACAATTGATGTCTTTATAAAGTTCAGGAACTGACACCAGAAGTCATCCATCATACTATTTTTCTTGTGCTATGATAATCACCGGATGAGTATTTTGCATGTCTTTTATGTAATGTTGTTTTATCCTGTACATATTTCAGCTTCAATAACGTTGACCTTTTCGAATTAGTTGTGGGAGAAATAACTGACTTCACTCGTGGCAGAAGGAAGTCATTAAATAACGTCATGAAGACGCTTTCCTATTTGCAGCTCGTGAAGGGTAAGACCAGCTTTCAAGGTTTAATAAGTTCAAATTGAAATCTAAACAGACTATTGCATATAATTCAGAAGAGAAAAAATGATGTATCATATTTCTTTTTAAATCGTACTTAATTTTATGACAACATCGATGTTAGTCAAAGGCTTATTTTTGCATGCGCAAACATATTTTAGCGTTTGAAGGACATTAATTTGTCAGAGGAATTTGCTATGTCCTGCCTAAATTTATATGATTTTAAGTGCTGTTTTATAATGGATTTGTGTAGGACTACAAGCATTAAACGAGGCCTTTGCCTTTTTAAAGGTCTTTGTGTTCGAACTTTACAAGACTGAAGGGAGAAACAACAAAAATGCAAGTGCTATAAATTCTTCCAGTTATAACACGAACAGCAAAGTGTAAGTTATTTATTAGGCGTTGATTTGTTACGTTTAAATGCATGATGTAATGTTAATATGTGACCTATCTTCAACTGATAAAAAATAGTGTGCGGTGTAAAAACATTGTGCAAAGTGTTTTGTACAGATGTGAATTGAGAACACATGGCTTACAAATACCCTTATAAGGGAGATTAATTAAGTTTGCTTATTTGATAAGGAAGAGCTGTCTTTATATTTGTAAATCATATTCAAATATTAATAAAAATAATTTCATTCCTTATTATTGCATTATCTTGATAGATATAATAAATTGTTATTGCAGTGTCTTAACAGTTATAATTACTTGTTATTGCAGTATCTTGACAGTTTTATTTTTTTTTTAATTTTCTTGGCTTTTATTGTTATTATTTCAGTGTCTTGACAGTTACGATTACTTGTTATTGCAGTCTATTTAAAGTTATAAGTACTTCTTATCGCAGTTCATGATAGTTATAATTATTTGTTATTGCAGTATATTGACAGTAATGGTTCATCTTGCTTCTGTAGATATCATATATTGTACGATTTTATGGAGACAATTTTAAATCTCAATCTGCCTATGTTGTTGAATATCAAACCCCACTTTACTTCACTCACCACTTAAGATTTTGTCTCAGAGAAAGACTCTAATGATTTACTATTATTATTATTATTATTATTATTATTATTATTATTATTATTATTATTATTATTATTATTGTAGTCATTGCCACAGTCATCAGTCAATCAATACATTGGCATAAAAACTTTTCTGCACCATTATGTGTATTTGTAAATGTACAGTAATGTATCAGTGTTGATCATCAGTGGCTTTTAGTTCACGGAATACAAATGATCTAAGACTAATACTTATGAATGGATTATAAGCTACCACAAACCAATACATTTTAGCATATGATATATTACTGAACGATCT
Source organism: Potamilus streckersoni (assembly GCA_016746295.1). Taxonomy (NCBI): domain Eukaryota; kingdom Metazoa; phylum Mollusca; class Bivalvia; order Unionida; family Unionidae; genus Potamilus; species Potamilus streckersoni. The sequence goes on from JAEAOA010001326.1 coordinate 1,256,411, forward strand.
TTTGCCGATATTTAACTCTCAACTCTTCAGTACAATTGTGTAGATATACCGACATGTTTGTACTATATATCTCTATATACCATGATATACAGACATGTTTGTACAATATATCTATATACCTTGATATACTGATATGTTTGTAAAATATGTTTATATATCATGATATACTGACATATTTGTACTATACGTTTTTATACCATGACACTGACATTTTTGTAAAATAGTTTATATATCATGACATATTGGCTTGTTTGTACAATACCTTGAATGCCAATTATTATGACTTTTTGCTTAGTACTTTAATCTACCATGATATACGGACATGTTGGTACAATACGTTTATGGATAACAATATACTGACATTGTGCATTACGAGTACATAGCAATAAATAGTGACATACTTGAATAATACACTAGACCAAAATATCTCCCTATTTTAAATATATGTTGCTTGCCATAACAACGAAATCTTGCAATACACATATAATGTGGCATGCCTATTCTAACATCACGTCCAGTATTTAATAATAATTTCAAATATTGATGATGTAAAGATAGACAAATTGGCAATACCACTACACTAAGTTTGCGTCTTAATAAAGTTTTGATTATCCAGAGAATTCAGAGATAAATGTAATTCTACATTACCAATTTTTTGTGAAAAATACAAATGTATTATTATTATTATTATTATTATTATTATTATTATTATTATTATTATTATTATTATTATTATTATTATTATTATTCATGAATCTAAATCACCTTCAGATTAAACAAAGCTACCTATAAGGAGCTGGATGTAAAGAGATGTTTGCTGGAGACCGCTGTGAAACATCACATGAATCTCATCAGGGAATTGCAAACGCTGCAAAAGGTGTCTGTCTGTAAAAAGTCTATCCGCCGTCTGAATAATTCATCTTCCTGTCTATATAAGATTGTATTGAGAGAGAGAGAGAGAGAGAGAGAGAGAGAGAGAGAGAGAGAGAGAGAGAGAGAGAGAGAGAGAGAGAGAGAGAGAGGTGCTTTGTGTGTAACGCTATTATTTCAATGTCTATTTTAAACAGTCAAGAGAGGATATATTGTTCGAATTTCTGTGCATGCGGAAAATTGGTACACCATACACACAATAATTTATTTACCTAATACAACCATATTAAAAAGCCTCCTTTAGTCCTTTGCAATTTTAATATCTTTCACAATGTTTGCAAGATAAAACGACTTCTCTCGTGAATGCTTCCCAAGCAAAGATCATTTTTCATATCAAAGGTGGGTCACAACAGCTTTGATTACATAACATGCCAGTAAGATTTGCTGTCTTTTGACAGATTTATTCTTTTATATCCATTTTAGATAGAAAATAATTTTTTCATGAGTGATCGTATTTAAAACAATTATGAAAATAGATCGGCAACCAAGTTATATTATTTTCAATCATTGAATGTCACACAACCCTATTTTTTTAGACATGCCTTATGTACGAAGAGACAAAAGAAGTGTCAGGAAAAACTGCAGATGAAACTTGAATAACCAGAATCAGAAAGGAAGAAAGGCACAGGAAAAGAGATTAAAAACCTACAGAAGAAACTTTCTATGAACGAAGAGTTGACAGAATTTGACTACCTTTCCTACACGAATACATTGGAAATGGAGAAATGTGCCAGGTATGAAATGATGCAGGTTCGGAAGCAACATGTCATTAAACGTTTATTTATTTATTTTATTTATTTATTTATTTATTTATTGATTTAGAGCACGATTAACTTTGGAAAATGAAAGATTTAGTGATCATGAAATTGCACAAAACTCAGAATAGTTATATTATCGTTAATACTGCCTGCAAACGACTGGCGATGCTAAATTTCATTTTGGAGACCTTCCATATTCATTAAGGACAGATTAGCAGTTAAAATTAAGATCACATTAAGAGAATACCACAGTAATAGCAGAAAAATCTGCACAGTTTCTGGCACATTTAAGCTCTACCTTGTTCCGTTAGTGCTAACTTAATTATTGAAGCAATGTGACATCTTTGCATGCGCAATGTTGCATAATTGTTCTCTAATTCATCGTTTAAGACATATAAGTTTAAACTATTATAAATTATTAGTTATATATATATATATATATATATATATATATATATATATATAGTATATATATATATATATATATATATATATATATATATATATATATATATATATATAAAGTCTTGCCATTTTACTATTTCAGTTGTCAGAGGCTCTTCAGCAACAGGTCGTCGGGATGGCAAGCGATAAACTAGCCAGGTCTTTCGAGGTTTTGGATGCTCTGGCATGGAGCAATAAGCTATCTATGTAATTCGATATTTCCCTAGATTTTATCGCTCATTCAGTAACATCCATGATCCTATAATATTGTGTCTTAATTAAATAGGTCACCCGCACCCAGCAAAATATACTCATCTTTAATTTTATTTTAGTCATCCAACTATTTCAGAAAAGGCATATTAAGATATGGAATAAGCACTGGCGTTGTTATTTTGTCACCTTGGAGACGAATTATGAAATTTTTAGAAATCCAGAAAAAGCTAATGTTGAATGACAAATGCAAGCAGTTATATTTATAACATGTAACTATTTTCACATTATGAGGTAATGAAAATGATTCGCATTAATAATGGCGTTTTTCTTGGTTGGCGTTAACTCAAGTGGCTACGCACATACATCAAGTTTCAGGAAAACCACTAGTCCAATCGGCAAAAATTAGTTGAGCCAAGTATAACTTTAGTAATTGTTGGTCTTTTGGCCAAGTAGGTACATATTGAAAACAAATTTGTGTGCATTTTTTGCAGAAAAGTTACAAATTTACACAATTAACTAATGTAATCTTGATACTAAAATATATTTTATAAAATAATGAAAACATTGTTTCAGTTTCACGTCGATTTTTATGGTATTGACTCTTATACTTTTCAGTAGTCAATGAACTGTAGACATACATTTAACACGAGTTAGACCTCTAAGAAGTAGATAACCGGAGGACGTTTTGAAAATACAGTCAATCTGTAACTAGCATAACACAGTTTGAAAAGTAAAAAAAAAAACAAACATATTTTATACACTCTATTTCTTAAGGTATCACGACTGCAGATCACTGAAGCTTGTTGAAACGGAAACTTGCGTCGCAATTAAATAAGACTTAATTGGCGCTATAATGCAGATTGTTAAGAAATCAAGGACTAATTGTTCAACTGCATGTTTTTGAGTTACGAACACGGTATCTTGCTATATAATAATTCTCATTTTTCCTGTATTATATGGGGTTTTGAACTTGCATTCTTCCCGACAAACATTACTGTTTTTATGGTTTTTATGGTATTTTAGTATCAAGCTTTCGTCGGTTACCTAAACGTTTTAAATTGCCTTTCATTTTTTTATAACTTGTTTTAAAAGTAAAAGCATAAATAGTGCAGTCGAGAAGTATACAGTGTTCCGTGAAACAATGATAAGGACGAGTAACTGTGCTGCAAATGCAAGTATTTAGTACGAACCTTGCACGTATTTGGCGTTAAAACCCCTTAAACTGCACATCTCATAGACCACCTTTAACTGCTTACGATGTTTGTCTTTTTCCAAGACTGAAATATTCATTTGTTGAAAAGCACATTATGAAAGAGGAACTAAGGGATGCAATAAATAGGTTGCTGCGAATGATGTCACGTGACAGGGTGCTGAGGGTGTTTTGGACACGAGATAATAATTGAGAAGGATACTAAAAAATAAAGATTTTTAGACGGCCCATTAGAATTATTGAAAGAAGAGCTTTGCCTCTAGAGCTTTTGTTATATAATTGTTTAATCAATTCTCGTATAATCACTCGCGGTACGAGAAATATGCTTTACCTAGCAGAAATGATGTAAATCAAAACAGATCCTAATTGTCGTTAGCAAAGCAGTGCTGTTTTATCTACTAAATCCATGACAATTTATTCAGTGCTTCCATATAATGTAGACTTTTGTATCCGAATATTCACGCGCATAGTTTAGGTCTGTCTTTAGTATGAGTGCTTTCTTTGATAAGGTATATGGTAGACAGGTAAAAGGGACTGATATGTCACTTACTAGAACACGTTTCAATATTCATGCAAAGGATCCTGAAAATCCATTTTGATGGTCAGTATATTTTCTTTCTTCGTTGCTTACATTCTTTCTGAATTGCTAAAGGTTTTGTCTTGTTTTATATGGCTTTTCTTTGATAATTAAATAACAAACGTACAGCGTGCGAACAACTCACTTAAAAGCGAATTGATGTAGATTAATGAAAATGATATTGGTATATAGCTGTTGAATAGATGGTACACACATATACACTCAAGCACACAGATTATATTTTCCGTTCTGTGTTTCGGGTTATACTGGTTTTCATTATTCCCTTATTGTATAAATTAAAACTCTTTCTTGAGTGAGCTTTAAAGGACGTAAGGGGACTAGTCTTAAGTTCGATAAGCACACTTATTTGATTGCTTGAAAGAAATGTTTAAACTCCATTATTATAGAAGTGACACTGAGATAGGACTGTAAGTTAATGCAACTTATAAAAAAGTCTCTCTAATTTGCAATAATAAAATCATTAAGCGGCTTTTAAATCACTTATTTGGTTTATAAAGGTCGAATTTAGAAAATAAAGTATTTTGGCTATGGTATTTGGTATGCAGTTTAAGATGAAGTTACTCAAGATATAGATGTAGAAATATTGGGAAAAAAATTCTTCATTGATGCACTTGTTATTCGAATTTCTAGTCGGGTTGCATTTTTAGGCCTAACACTGAATGCCTCAAGCACTCTAACATATATTTATTCACCTACTGACGTTTTTTTTCCTTATATATTTTATTTCTTGTTAGCTGACCACCTTCTTACCCTAATTCCTTACTTTTCCCCCAACTTACAGGATTATTTTGGAGAAAATAAAAATCATTGACTGCCGATATGCAATACAGCAATTATACAAACACAGGCAAGGCGTATGTGTTTCCAGATCCCGAGGTAAGTTCTCGATAGATCTCTGACTTTGAGTAAAAAATATTTTGCGCACAGTTCAGATAGAGATGTATTAGTTTTTATTGTTATTATTAGCTGCCTTCCAGCTGTCTATCAAACAAACTATAAAAATTTGAATTAGCCTTCCGCTCTTAAATTAACAAATTTCTTTATATTAGCTTCCTTCCCTCTTTTAAATCCCATGCTTTTTACTTCTATTCCTTTTGAAGTAAGAAGATTTAGATATGCTGATCTGCCACTAAACGCCAATCAGGACACCAAAGAACCGACCAAGTAGTCAATGAATAAATCAGTGAATAATCTCTATATATTTCACAACAAGTTACCGAATAATATCACTTTGACATCATATTTGTTGGTTTATTTCGCTCAAAGGATGGGCAACAATTATTTAAATTCTTTTGATGATCGACAGTTCAGATGTATATGCTTGAACTGTTTCATTCAAAAGAGATTTATGAAAAAGCTGTAACTTCTATGAGGAATATAATGTCTCAAAATTAAATTTTTATCGATCACAAAACACAAAAAAATACTTTTGCATACAAAAATAAATGAAAACCTCTCTAATTCAAATAAAAAATATTTATAAAAAATGAAAGATTTGAATGATAATACCACGGCCCCAGTTGTTGTATATGACATAATTATTTCATTATTTTAGAAAAAAATAATAAGGTGTAAATAGACCATTGACAATAAATTTAAAGTAATAAACTAACAACGTCATTATTAGTATTTAATTATAAAGAAATAATATCCTGTAATCAAGCATCAGAAAATATGCAAGTTTCCTTTGTAAGAGTTTGATTGATATGTTAAATAGCAGTTAAATCGACTACAAGTGGTAAAATAATGAGTGGTTTTGCACATTATAATTTCGTTTTTAATGTTTTTATTTATTAGGAGTCGATTAGCAGGAACGGTCTTCATGTCGAACTACAGGATCCTGCATGGCTTTCCAGTGATTATTGCCTAAACAAGGACGAGTTCCTTCGTCTTGTGGACGTCGAGGAACCTGGTAATGAACAGGTTTATTTAATTTTTTATTTATTTCTCAGCAAAATTAAATTCTGTTGACTTTTTAAAAATTACGTGATGGTACTTCTTTCGTTAATTTTCGAGGATTTCAACGATGCCAGTATTATTTTGTTATGGTTTTGAATGTGAGTCTATATATTTTGCTTTATGGCTACATCTACTACCATACAATTATGTATTTGTTGACATGCAAGAATTGACACAAGCTTATATTATTGATGTAATTGATTTATTAACCTGATTATTATTACTGACATAATTAATTTTATTTATGGGAATTGTACCCCACGTTTGATCTGAATTTTACCACACTTTGCAAGTGAACTGAACCATGTTTATAACTGACAGTCATGCATTGTTCTGGTTTCTAGACAAAGATCTGGAAATCATGCCAGAAGAAGTATATGTGGAAGCAGTTACCAAGTGTAAGAAAGAGAATGGGTCAAGTCTCACCTTCAAGCGAGGTAAATATGAGTATCCATTATTTGTGGGAAGAGAATATGAGGTTCATACTTTGCATTTGCTCGTAGTATTAAACTATTGAGTGTTTTATTGAAGTTACATTTGAGGGGTCCAATTCATGGACATATGTATTAAAGAAGGAAAATGATATTTACCCTGCAACTCAAATTAATTCTATCCCTCAAAGTGATTGAAACATTGTGCAAAACACCAGTAGTGTCGGCTTTTGAAAACAGTTGCAAAAGCATTTGTGTATTCCATTCTTTTAACATTAGCAAAAGAATACGAGAAGAGATATTAGAGTATAATTAGAGAAATATTATATAGTGTAGAAGAAAACATTAATAGAAATAGTATTTTGAAAAATATGTGTCACGTGTAAGGGAATCAAGTGTAATCAAGAGTATAAAGTGGATATCAATAGTATCATCCGGATATCAACAGTAATACATGGATATAAATAGTACCGATTGGATATCATGGGAATCATGTGTATACCAATAGCATGATGTTTTTATATTCTTGTCGGTCTTCATCTTGGTGCTGTGCTGTATAGCTGGGGGTTAGTAGCGTCCTTCTGATCGTCTTATGAAACATGTGCTAGCAACAAAATAACTTGCTGTTAAGTAATATTTATTAGTGCGCATTGTCAATCTGCTTTAAATTGAAAGGTCTGTATGTTTTAAAAAGATCCTACGCATAAAAAATAATGTTCTTCGATTCTTACGCATAACTTATTAGTTTAATCATAACCAGAGATATCAAACATGTTTCGCATTATTAGGCATAGCTGTTTGGTACTTTGACATAAACTTAATAATATACCTATAGATAGGGAGATAAGGCTATGGACAGGACTATGAATATAAAGACATAGCTTTGGATAGGAAGACAGGGCTATGGATAGGAAGACAGGGCTATTTATATGAAGACATGGCTATGGATAAGAAGACAGGGCTTTGGATATGAAGACATGGCCATGGAATGGAAGACAAGGCTATGCATAGGAAGACAGAGCTATGGGTAGGAACAGAGCTATGAATAGGAAGACAGGGCTATGGATAGGAAGACAGGGCTATTTATATGAAGACATGGCTATGGATAGGAAGACAGGGCTATGGATATGAAGACATGGCCATGGAATGGAAGACAAGGCTATGGATAGGAATACAGAGCTATGGATAGGAACAGAGCTATGGATAGGAAGACAGGGCTATGGATAGGAAGACAGGGCTATTTATATGAAGACATGGCTATGGATAGGAAGATAGGGATAATGATATGAAGACATGGCTATGGAAAGGAAGACAGGGCTATGGATAGGAAGATATGGCTATGGATATGAAGACATGGCTATGGATAGGAAGACAGGGCTATGGATAGGAAGACATGGCTATGGATAGGAAGACATGGCTATGGATAGGAAAACATGGCTATGGATATGAAGACATGGCTATGGATAGGAAGACAGCGATATGGATATGAAGACATGGCTATGGATAGGAAGAAAGGGCTATGGATAGGAAGACATGGCTATGGATAGGAAGACAGGGCTATGGAGATGAAGATATGGCTATGGATAGGAAGACAGAGCTATGGAGATGAAGACATGGCTATGGATAGGAAAACATGGCTATGGATATGAAGACATGGCTATGAATAGGAAGACAGGGCTATGGATAGGAAGACAGGGATATGGATATGAAGACAGGGCTATGGATAGGAAAACAGGGCTATGGATAGGAAGACATGGCTATGGATAGGAAAACAGGGCTATGGATAGGAAGACATGGCTATGGATAGGAATACATGGCTATGGATAGGAAGACAGGGCTATGGATAGGAAGACATGGCTATGGATAGGAAGACAGGGCTATGGAGATGAAGATATGGCTATGGATAGGAAGACAGGGCTATGGATAGGAAGACAGGGATATGGATATGAAGACATGGCTATGGATAGGAAGACAGGGCTATGGATAGGAAGACATGGCTATGGATAGGAAGACAGGGCTATGGAGATGAAGATATGGCTATGGATAGGAAGACAGAGCTATGGAGATGAAGATATGGCTATGGATAGGAAGACAGGGCTATGGAAAAGAAGATATGGCTATGGATAGGAAGACAGGGCTATGGATAGGAAGACATGGCTGTGGATAGGAAAATAGGGCTATGGATAGGAAGACAGGGCTATGGATAGGAAGACAGCGCTATGAATAGGAAGACATGGATATGGATAGGAAGACAGGGCTATGGATAGGAAGATATGGCTATGGATAGGAAGACAGAGCTATTGATAGGAAGACAGGGCTATGGATATGAAGATATGGCTATGGATAGTAAGACAGGGCTATTTATATGAAGACATGGCTATGGATAGGAAGACATGGCTATGGATAGGAAGACAGGGCTATGGATAGGAAGACATGGCTATGGATAGGAAGACAGGGCTATGGATAGGAAGACATGGCTATGGATAGGAAGACAGAGCTATTGATAGGAAGACAGAGCTATGGATATGAAGATATGGCTATGGATAGTAAGACAGGGCCATTTATATGAAGACATGGCTATTGATAGGAAGACATGGCTATGGATAGGAAGACAGGGCTATGGATAGGAAGACATGGTTATGGATAGGAATACAGGGCTATGGAGAAGAAGATATGGCTATGGATAGGAAGACAGGGCTATGGAAAGGAAGACATGGCTGTGGATAGGAAAATAGGGCTATGGATAGGAAGACAGGGCTATGGATAGGAAGACAGCGCTATGAATAGGAAGACATGGCTATGGATAGGAAGACAGGGCTATGGATAGGAAGACATGGCTATGGATAGGAAGACAGGGCTATGGATAGGAAGACATGGCTATTTATAGGAAGACAGGACTATGGATAGGAAGACATGGCTATGGATAGGAAGACATGGCTGTGGATAGGAAAATAGGGCTATGGATAGGAAGACAGAGCTATGGATAGGAAGACAGGGCTATGGATATGAAGATATGGCTATGGATAGGAAGACAGCGCTATGGATAGGAAGACAGTGCTATGAATAGAAAGACAGGGCTAGGGATAGAAAGACAGGGCTATGGATAGGAAGACATGGCTATGGATATGAAGATATGGCTATGGATAGGAAGACAGGGCTATGGATATGAAGATATGGCTATGGATATGAATATAAGGCTGTGGATAGGAAGACAGAGCTATGGATAGAAAGACGAATGTGTTTGCCTGTTTTTCTATTCGATAATGTTGGGAATATTCTGTACAAACTGTCTGATATCCGAAGTATGGCTATGCTTTCCAGTCTACAAGTTTATTCTCCATGTCATCTCACCAAAGGTAATAAATAGTATTTGTGTGTGATTTAGATTTTTAACGTAGCTTTTAAAATTTTTTCCGTCATATCGCTACGATGTCTTCAATGAGGCAGATTTTAGCACTGGGGCATCATGCCTCCTACCTGTAGCATGATATCTCATCAAGTCACATTATTCTGACACCAGGTCAATCAATCTTAACACTAACCTCATAATGCCGAGCGCCAATCGAGGCAGCTGTTAGTAACACTTTTAAAGTGTTAGGTATGACTCGGCCGGGGTCCGAACCCGCAACTTCCAAGGCGGACGCTCTAACCGATAGACCACCGCAGCGTAAAATATTGTATTTGCATAAAAATATTTGTATGTATTTGTTTACATATATATGTGACACTGGTTTCTCTGCATTTTTACAGGTAAAATTTTCAAGCAAAAGCTTACGTTAGCGGATGGGACAATAGGGTTTGGATGGAAAAGATGCAGAACTGGAATCAAAGTGTGGGGTTTTTACTCTACTTGTATGGTGAAATTTAATCATATTCCTAAGAAATAATTTATATTGTTCAATTATTATCCTAATTGCTATCCATATTTTATTGTGTACAGCATTGTAATCAGGGCCGGCGCAAGTTATGTGTACGTATTGGGCTTGCACAAGTTAGCCGCATTCAGAGGGGCGTAAAACCAAAGAAGGAAAGGAGTTGAAAAACCAGAAAAGCGAGCTGAAATGAAACAAAACCTTTGTTTTTTCTTCATATAAAAATATCTTTATTTGGTCTTAACTTATCATTTTTACGGGCATTCTTATCAGCAGATATTTTAATGATTTGGGGAGGGTGGAGCACCAACTGTGTTTTGCACAGGGATCCATATTGCCTTGCGCTGGCCCTGAATGTAACAGACATATATGAGTCAGTAACAAAATCAGCAGTTATTTGGGTATAGTTATAAAAAGCCTCTGTTCTCACAATTCAATCTTTTTAATTAAACGTATTTTATTATGTGTGAAGAAGTAGGAATTATCAAAAAGACATCGTTTGAGCCTCTGTTCTAGCCATTAATGCATTTCAAACATTCTTCACAATATTTTAGTACAAAACAATAATTTATATTTATGAGAATATGAATCAGCGGAATAGTTGCAGATAGTGTATTTCATATACTGAAAACCAAACTGTCCTGACATTATGTTACTTTAAAAGATATCAACATTTACTAATTGCAATTCCAATAGCCCAAAGTTTTCAGGTACGAATATAACAATCAGAGATCACATATCACATTTGATTTTGCATCAAGGTTATGTCTGTAACATTAATGGATAGTTCTAGCTTAAAATAGTCGCATATATGACGGTAAGATACATCTGCTCCACTTTCTGAAGTCAATATTGGCAATTGTTATCGGAAGGAAATCTCAGGTACAGGAAGGACATTTTAGATACTTCATTCAGCTTTCATACATTTCTAAAAATATATCAAAACATTGTGTCGCATAATTAAATGCATTGATATTTATTTCGATATGTTTCTATTCCTGATCTGAAATGCTAACATTTCTTATACAATTAGAGTGTCGTATTTTGAAACTGTTACTTGATGGGCAGGATGTTACAGGAATTAATGAACACATCAGTATGGATTACTCTTTGGTAAATTAATTGTTGTCGTCATATTATTATTAGTGTAAATCTTTCTATTGAATAAAATAATGTAGTAAGTGGCAAATGAGACATTAGATGAGAATACAGCATTAACATTGTCTACAACTTTTATCTATCTTACTTCTCTCCATCTGTTCACAACCCATCATATTCGTTTCCATCTTTCCTTCACCGATCTCAGCTTCTTTTTTTTCATTTCAAGTATCTTTCTATCATCTTTTACTTCACCTATCTTACCATTTTCCGTCTTTGCATTGCCTGTCCTATTCTTCACCTTCTCTATACCTGTTTTGCACTCATCCATGTTTACTTCACCTGTCCTACTCTCCACCGTTTTTTCTTCTTTATCTTTACCTCTTCTAATTTGTTTACACTTGTCTTACTACCTGCCATATTTCCTATACCCATTTCGTCTTCATCCGCATCCTCTATACTGTAGGAATTAGTTTCATGCCACATAATATGTACTTAAAATAACCCGCATCATATGCAGCGTAGTTAGAAGTGGGAAGTTGGAAGGTTAAAAAACCCATATAATACAGGAAAAAATGAGAATAATTATACAGCAAAATGCCATGTTTGTAACTCCAAAACATGCAGTGGAACAACTAGTCCTTGATTTATTAACAATCTGCATTATAGCGCCAATTAAGTCTTATTTAATTGTGGCGTAAGTTTTTGTTTCAACCAGCTTCAATTAGCTGTACTCGTGATATCTTAAGAAACAGAGAATGTATCAGCTGTTATTTTTTTTTTTACTTTTCAAACTGTGTAATGCTAGTCACAGATTGGCTGTATTTTCTAAACGTTTTCCGGCTATTTATTTCTCAAAGGTTTAACTCGTATTAGATGTATGTCTACAGTACAATATCTACTGAAAAGTATATGTCAATGCCATAAAAATCGGTGTGAAACTGAAACAAAGTTTTCATTATTTTTTAAAATACATTTTAATATCAAGATTGCATAAGTTACCTGTGTAAATTTGTAACGTTTCTGTAAAAATGCACACAGATTTGTTTTCAATCTGTACCTACTTGGCCAAAAGACCAATAATTCCCAAAGTTATACTTGACTCAACCAATTTTTGTCGATTGGACTAGTGGTTTTCCTGAAACCTGATGTATGTGCTTAGCCACTTCGGTTGATAGCAAAGAAGAAAAATGCCATTATGAATGCGAATTATTTTCATTACCTCATAACAGCCGATGTGAAAATAATTACATGTTTAAATATAACTGCTAGTATCTGTCATTAAAATTATGAGCTCTTCATGGATTTCTAAATATTTCATAATCCGTTTCCAAGGTGACAAAATAACAACCCCATAGCTTATCCCATATCTTTATATGCCTTTTCTGAAATAGTTGGATGACTAAAATAGAATTAAAGATGTGTATATTTTGTTGGGTGCGGGTGACCTCTTTAGTTAGGCCACAATATTAGGGTCATGGATATTACTGATTGAGCGACAAAATCAAGTAAAAATACGGAATTACATGGATAGCTTATGCCAGATCCTCCAGAACCTCGAAAGACCTGGCTAGTTTATCGCGTGCCATCTCGACTACCTGTTGCTGACGAACCTCTGACAACTGAAATGGTAAAATGGCATGTCTTCATTCCATCGAGTTAAATATACGATGAATTTTGTCAGATTATATATATATATATATATATATATATATATATATATATATATATATATATATATATATATATATATATATAGATGCAATAAACTGACGACGAACAGTACGAAACTAGTAACTAACTAGCCTAAGCGCTTTCGACTCTTAATGAGTCTTTTTCAAAGGCAAATACAAAACATATATACGTTAAACAAACACAAAAACGTTGTGTTTTTAACCTCTACATGGCTGTCCTCACATGTGCCAAAACCACAAACACAACCAGGTCGTACAGACCAGATGCGGAAACCGAAAACGCTGTATAACACCCTAAAAGTCTACAAGCCTACAAAAATAGATGTCGCTTTGGCTTGTAGACTTTTAGGGAATTATACAACGCTTCCAGCCTCCGCATCCAGTCCATACATGCTGGCTGCATCTATAGTTCTATCACATGTGAAGACAGCCATGTAGAGGTTTACAAACACAACGCTCCTGTGTTCACCCGTTTATCGCATATATGTCTTGTATTTGCCCTTGAAAAAGACTCATTCAGAGCCGAAAGCGCTCTGGCTAGTCAGTTACCAGCTTCGCACCGCTCGTCGTCAGTCCACTGCATATATATATATATATATATATATATATATATATATATATATATATATATATATATATATATATATATATATATATATATATATATATATATATATATATATATGCAACAAACTGACGACGAACAGCACGAAACCAGTAACTAACTAGCCCAAGCGCCTTCGACTCTTAATGAGTCCCCCTCAAAGGCAAATACAAAACATAGCTACGACAAACAAATAAACAAAAACGTTGCGCAACATGTTTCCGCAACTAGTCTATACAAGCTGGTTGTATTTATAGTTTTAGCACATGTGAAGATAGAAATGTAGAGGTTTACAAACGCAACGTTTTTGTGTTTATTTGTTTGTCGTAGCTATGTTTTGTATTTGCCTTTGAGGGGGACTCATTAAGAGTCGAAGGCGCTTGGGCTAGTTAGTTACTGGTTTCGTGCTGTTCGTCGTCAGTTTGTTGCATCTATATATATATATATATATATATATATATATATATATATATATATATATATGCAGTGGACTGACGACGAGCGGTGCGAAGCTGGTAACTGACTAGCCAGAGCGCTTTCGGCTCTGAATGAGTCTTTTTCAAGGGCAAATACAAGACATATATGCGATAAACGGGTGAACACAGGAGCGTTGTGTTTGTAAACCTCTACATGGCTGTCTTCACATGTGATAGAACTATAGATGCAGCCAGCATGTATGGACTGGATGCGGAGGCTGGAAGCGTTGTATAATTCCCTAAAAGTCTACAAGCCAAAGCGACATCTATTTTTGTAGGCTTGTAGACTTTTAGGGTGTTATACAGCGTTTTCGGTTTCCGCATCTGGTCTATACGACCTGGTTGTGTTTGTGGTTTTGGCACATGTGAGGACAGCCATGTAGAGGTTAAAAACACAACGTTTTTGTGTTTGTTTAACGTATATATGTTTTGTATTTGCCTTTGAAAAAGACTCATTAAGAGTCGAAAGCGCTTAGGCTAGTTAGTTACTAGTTTCGTACTGTTCGTCGTCAGTTTATTGCATCTATTTTAATTAATCCCTGACAAACGTGATCCCTTGGTGGATCCAGTACGCTTGAGAGGGTTGTTATTCGCCATATGATTTGTATTCTTTATATATATATATATATATATATATATATATATATATATATATATATATATATATATATATATATATATATATATATATATATATATATATATATATATATATATATATATTACATTTTTTCATTTTGGTTTGTAAGTAATAATTTATAATATTTTAAACTTATATGTCTTAAACGATGAGTTAGAGAACAATTATGCAACATCACGCATGAAAAGATGTCACATTGCTTCAATAATTAAGTTAGCACTAACGGAACAAGGTAGAGCTTAAATGTGCCAGAAACTGTGCAGAGTTTTCTGCTATTACCGTGGTATTCTTTTACTGTGATCTCAATTTTAACTGCTAATCTGTCCTTGATAAAAATGGAAGGTCTCCAAAATGAAATTTAGCATCGCCAGTCGTTTGCAGGCAGTAGTAACGATAACAAAAATTATTCTAAGTTTTGTGTAATTTCATGATCACTAAATCTTTCATGTTCCAAAGTTAATCATGCTCTAAATCAATAAATAAAGAAAATAAATAAATAAATAAACTTTTAATGACATGATGCTCCAGAACCTGCTGCATTTTATGCCTGGCACATTTCTCCATTTCCAATGTATTCTAGTAGGAAAGATAGGCCAGGTTTGTCAACTCTTCGTTCATAGAAAGTTTCTTCTATAGGCTTTTAATATCTTTTCCTGTGCCTTTCTTCTTTTCTTATTCTGGTTGTTCAAGTTTCATCCGCAGGTTTTCCTGACACTTCTTTTGTTTCTCTTCGTACCTAAGGCATTTCTCAAACAATAGGGTTGTGAGACATCCAATGATTGAAAATCGTATAACTTGGTTGCCGATCTATTTTCATAATTGTTTTAAATACCATCACTCATGAAAGAATTATTTTCGACCCGAAATGGACATATAAGAATAAATCTGTCAAAAGATAGCAAATCTTACAGGCGTGTTGATATGTAATCAAAGCTGTTGTGACCCACCTTTGATATGAATAAATGATCTTTGCTTGGAAAGCATTCACGAGAGAATTCGATTTATCTTGCAAACATTTTGAAAGATATTAAAATTGCAAAGGATTAAAGAAGGCATGTTAATATGGTTGTATTAGGTAAATAAATTATTGTGTGTATGGTGTACCAATCTTCATCATGTACAGAAATTCGAACAATATATCCTTTCTTGACTGTTTAAAATAGACATTAAAAAATAGCGTTACACACAAAACACCTCTCTCTCTCTCTCTCTCTCTCTCTCTCTCTCTCTCTCTCTCTCTCTCTCTCTCTCTCTCTCTCTCTCAATGCAATGCTATATAGACAGAAAGATGAATTTTTTAAATGGTTGGTACACATTTTAAAGACAAACCCCTTTTGCAGCGTTTGCAGTTCCTTGATGAAATTCATGTGATATTTCACAGCGGTCTCCAGCAAACATCTCTTGACATCCAGCTCCTTATAAGTGGTTTTGTTTAATCTGAAGGTGACTTAGAGTCATGAATAATAATAATAATAATAATAATAATAATAATAATAATAATAATAATAATAATAATAATAATAAGGATAGCAATAATAATATATTTGTATTTGTTTCACAAGAAATTTGTAAAGTAGAATTACATTTATCTCTGAATTATCTGCTCGCTTAAAACTTTATATGACGCAAACTTAATGTGGTGGTATTGCCAATTTGTCTATTTTTGCATCATCAATATTTCAAATTATTATTAAATACTGGACGTGATGTTAGAATAGGCATGCCACATTATATGTGTATTGCAAGATTTCATTGTTATGGCAAGCAATATATATCTAAAATATGGAGATATTTTGGTCTAGAATGTATTTTTAACTATGTCACTATTTATTGGTATGTTCTCGTAATATACAATGTCAGTATATTGTTATCCATAAACGTATTGTACCAACATGTACGTATATCGTGGTATATTAAATTATTCTACCAACATGTTTGTATATCATGGTAGATTAAAATATTCTAACAACATGTCCATACATCATGGTATATTAAAGTATTCTAAAAAAATGTATTGTACCTACATGTCCGTATATCATGGTAGATTAAAGTACTGTACAAAAAGTCATAATAATTGGTATTCAAAGTATATTACAGACATGTCAATATGTCATGATACAGAAACTATTTTACAAAAATGTCAGTGTCATGGTATATAAACGTATAGTACAAACATATCAGTATATCATGATATATAAACATATTTTACAAACATATCAGTATATCAAGGTATATAGATATATTGTACAAACATGTCTGTATATCATGGTATATAGATATATAGTACAAACATGTCGGTATATCTTGATAATTGTACTGAAGAATTGAGAGTTAAATATCGGCAAAGAATGGTTCAGTAATATATCATATGCTAAAATGTATTGGTTTGTGGTAGCTTATAATCCATGCATAATTATTAGTCTTAGATCATTTGTATTCAGTGAAATAAAAGCCACTGATGATCAACACTGATACATTACTGTACATTTACAAATACACATAATGGTGCAGAAAAGTTTTTATGCCAATGTATTAATTGACTGATGACTGTGGCATTGACTACAATAATAATAATAATAATAATAATAATAATAATAATAATAATAATAATAATAATAATAATAATAATAATAATAATAAATTAGTAGATTCTTTCTCTAAGACAAAATCTTAATTAGTAAGTGAAGTAAAGTGGAGTTTGATAGTCAACAACATAGGCATATTGAGATTTGAAATTGTCTCCATAAAATCGTACAATATATGTTCTCTACAGAAGGTTGATGAACTATTACTGTAAAGATGCTGCAATAACAAATAATTATAACTGTCAACAATTGTAATAAGAAGTACTTATAACTTTAAATAGACTGCAATAACAAGTAATTATAACTATCATGAACTGCAAAAAGAAGTACTTATAACTTTAAATAGACTGCAATAACAAGTAATCGTAACTGTCAATACACTGAAATAATAACAATAACAGCCAAGATAATTAAAAAAAATAAAACTGTCAAGATACTGCAATAACAAGTAATTATAACTGTTAAGACACTGCAATAACAATTTATTATATCTATCAAGATAATGCAATAATAAGGAATGAAATTATTTTTATTAACATTTGAATATGACTTACAACTATAAAGACAGCACTTCCTTATCAATAAGCGAACTTAATTAATCTCCATTATAAGGGTATTTGTAAGCCATGTGTTCTCATTTCACATCTGTACAAAACACTTTGCACAATGTTTTTACACCGTACACAACCTTTTTCTCAGTTGAAGATAGGTCACATGTTAACATTACATCATGCATTTAAACGTAACAAATCAACGCCTAATAAATAACTTACACTTTACTGTTCGTGTTATGACTGGAAGAATTTATGGCATTTGCATTTTTGTTGTTTCTCCCTTCAGTCTTGTAAAGTTCGAACACAAAAAGGCAAAGGCCTCGTTTAATGCTGGTAGTCCTACAAAAATCCATTATAAAACAGCACTTAAAATCATTCAAATTTAGGCAGAACATAGCAAATTCCTCTGACAAATTGATCTCCTTCAAACGCTAAAATATTTTTGCGCAGGTGAAAATAAGCCTTTGACTAACATGGATGTTGTCATAAAATTAAGTACGATTTAAAAAGAAATATGATAAATAGCTTTTTCTCTTCTGAATTTTGTGCAATAGTCTGTTTAGATTTTAATTTGAACTTATTAAACCTTGAAAGCTGGTCTTACCCTACACAAGCTGCAAACAGGAAAGCGTCTTCAGGACGTTATTTACGGACTACCTTCTGCCACTAGTGTAGTCAGTTATTTCTCCCAAAAGTCCTTCGAAAAGGTCAACGTTATTGAAGCTGAAATATGTACAGGATAAAGTCCGTCAAAAAGGTCAACGTTATTGAAGCTGAAATATGTACAGGATAAAGTCCTTCAAAAAGGTCAACGTTATTAAAGCTGAAATATGTACAGGATAAAGTCCTTCATAAAGGTCAACGTTATTGAAGCTGAAATATGTACAGGATAAAGTCCTTCAAAAAGCTCAACGTTATTGAAGCTGAAATATGCACAGGATAAAGTCCTTCGAAAAGGTCAACGTTATTGAAGCTGAAATATGTACAGGATAAAGTCCTTCGAAAAGGTCAACGTTATTGAAGCTGAAATATGTACAGGATAAAGTCCTTCGAAAAGGTCAACGTTATTGAAGCTGAAATATGTACATGATAAAGTGCTTCGAAAAGGTCAACGTTATTGAAGCTGAAATATGTACAGGATAAAGTCCTTCGAAAAGGTCAACGTTATTGAAGCTGAAATATGTACAGGATAAGAACGTCATTACAGCAAGGACATGCAAAATACTCATCACGTGATTATCATAGTACAAGACAGAGAGTATAATGGATGACTTCCGGTGTCAGTTCCTGACCTTTATATAAGACATCATTTGTCAGCACCTAACCGTTGTACAATTTTCAGCACAAAATAGGCTATACATGGAGGACAGTTTAAATGGTAGAGGAAAAACCAGGGAAAACAACCACCGACCCACGAGAAGCTACTAGCAAGATTTCTCACGTTCCCACATTGGCTTAGCCTGGGACTAACCCACGCAGACAGAGGTGAGAGAGTTAGACCACTCGGCCACTTCCTTCCCCCAACCGTTATCTAACAAATAAAGTGCTAGCATCTGACCGTTATATAACAAAACAAGTGTCAGAATATGACCTTTAAATAACATATCAAGTGTCAGCATATGATATTCGTATAACAAATGTATTTTCATGCAGATAACAAATTTATCATATCAGGATTACACTTAAATGTGCTCGTCCCATTTAAAAGAAAAGTTACAAATAGTAATCATATCGTAACAAGAAGAATAATTCTGACAGTCAATTGTTATATAGCCAAAGCGTATCTGTTGCATCATATCAGTGTATAATAGCAAGTATGAAAAAAATAAAAATTTATTTAATTTTCAAATATATGCCTGATGTGATCATATATATAATGATAACGCTTCTGTCTATATTCCTTCGATGCGGTA
Organism: Potamilus streckersoni; assembly: GCA_016746295.1. Taxonomy (NCBI): domain Eukaryota; kingdom Metazoa; phylum Mollusca; class Bivalvia; order Unionida; family Unionidae; genus Potamilus; species Potamilus streckersoni. The sequence goes on from JAEAOA010001326.1 coordinate 1,276,390, forward strand.
TCTATATATTTGGCTCGATTTTTATGTTCCCACTAACATACCATTTGCTGTCATAAGCCTAAATAGCTAGTCCGCCATGTCCGCGATATTGTATGCACTATATTTCATGCTCATCTTGAAGGAGCAATGTCGGCTACAGCTGCCTTTGAATATCACATCTGTCTGATATTTTTGAACTTACAGTATTCTGTATAAACTGTTGTAGAAGTCGCACACGACTATGGCAGGAACAGGGCAACTTTAGTAATTATGCCAGATATGATGTGACTTATCTTTGAAAACACCGACGACAAAAATCTTGTATCATTTTTCTGCGTTGTAGTCTGCTCTGTTTCATGATATATAACTCAACCACACCCAACTCCGACTAGCTATTTACCAGAGTTTTTTGCCCAACAATAGAGTAATTATGTCGCACCTGCCTCAACTATGGATATTCATAGAATATATCTTCCCAACAGTAGAGTAATTATGCCACATCTATTTGTGTACTCGTAGAGCTTGTTCAATGATAAAGTATAATTGTGTCAGAGATCTCTGTGTATTCATAAAGTATACTCTTCCAACAATTAAGTGTAATTATGTCCCAGTGTTGTATATTGATAGAGCATTCTTAATTATCCAATTGTGACACAGACGTATTCTCTGTTAACACTTTACAGATAGGGCCTCTACGGTTTCTCATAGCTTAAGGACTCACCATGTCTAAATTCGACCCTGATCAGGATACATACATACATACATACATACATACATACATACATACATACATACATACATACATACATACATACATACATACATACATACATACATACATACATACATACATACATGCATGCATGCATGCATGCATGCATGCATGCATGCATGCATGCATACATACATAGTTGATTACATTTGCGATTGTTAACTCTTATTCCGATATTGTTAAACATATTATGACGGAAATATTCGATCTGCATCGAGCGCATTTGGCGGTGAAGTTCATAAAAGTGTTTGCAAGCAATGCTTCACAATTTAGTATTTCAAATACAGACGATTTTCTTGTTTCTGATGGGTTGGCAACACAGATTAAACTCTAACGTCTGAAATTAAATATACTTGCACGACTCAGTTCCCATGTACAGTTTGAAAAGGGTATTTATTGTGCGAGCACTTCAAAGCGATACGTGACAATTCATGTTATAAGTTGAGCACACTGTTTCCGCTATCGATTTCTTACGTCATACACGTATCAGATTTGTATGAGATTCCTTCCACACATTTACGGAACACCAATTTTAGGCATATCGGTTTTTGAAACTGTTAAACACTGTTCATCTTAATGAGATAACTGTACTGTACATAATCTCTTCTTGGATGTGCAACTGTTCTGAATTTCTGTTAGGAAAGTCGATGTGTTTCACCCCATAGGCAGCAATCTATGTGAACTGGGCGGAATTATGTTTTTGACCCCATAGGATGCAATCTATGTGGACTGGGCGGAGTTTCGGCGCCTCTCTCTGTCTCTGTCTCTGTCTCTGTCTCTCTCTCTCTCTCTCTCAATTTTAACCATTTTCAAACAATAACATATCCACGATTCGCCCGTATTCTTAATATTTTATAGGAAGAATTGTTTAATTCTTGATGATTTTTAGGCTTAAAAGCCTCAAAAACCGTGTTATGTGGTGGTGATGATAATGTATTGAAATGACTTTTTGTAAAGATGTGGACCATTTTTTGGTGGTTTGTCGGACTTGTAATCCATCGGTTGCGGGTCCGATCCTTGCTCAGTGTATCAAGCTCCCCCAGAACAGCCCTGGAATTACCCCCTTATGTGTGACTTTGCAAATGGTGAGTAGCTCCTATTTGCTACGTAAATATAGCTAAATAAATGCTCGATGTTCAATATGATAGTGTGTCAATCACAAGGCACAAGTTGTGTTTTGTTTTTCGAAGAGAAAAACAGCAACATTCATTCTTCTTGGTGCAAGGAATGACTGGCAAGAAGAAAAAACGTATTGCAGTCTTGAAATTGTATGCCAATCCAGTGTTAATCATGAACAAATAAGTTAGTTTACTTAACATTTTAATAATTGTAAACTATTTTCTTTGCATGTAGGTGAAAACCGTTATTTTTTTATTATTGTTTATTAATTTGAATTTAAACCAAATAAATTTTTAAGTGTTTCAGTTTGCTTAAATGAGGATTTCACTACATATTTACAGTTCTGTTATTATTACGTGAAATTTGCTATTATTTTTAACTATTTGTCATTAGAAGCATTGAATTTCATACTTTTGAACGATTCACAAGATCATTAACTAGGAAAATATTGCTGCATTGGTGTTATTGACTTAGCATGCTGTCTGGCACAAATTAAAATATACCTCTCTGGCGGCCTAAGTGATTAGGACGTCCGCCTCGGATAAGGGAGGTTGCGGGATTGAACCCCGGCTGAGTCTTACTAATGACTTATGTAAATGGCAAACAGCTGCCTCGCTTCAGCATGAAGAGATTAGTGTTAGGAATTGTCGGTCTGGTGTCAGGATAATATGACTGGGAGGGATATCACGCTGCATGTCTGCGGTTTTATCCCCAGTGATAGACATAAACTGCCACACGCCAAAAATCTAAATCACACACATACACACACACACACACATTCAAATATGCATAATTGGACAAGTGGTTAATGTAAACAGGATGTATATTGTATTCTGCTTCGACTGTATCCAATCTTGCAGAATTCACTAAAGGTACTTGTCTTGATATTAGTTTGTCAGATATTTGGCCAGAATCCACCTCGTTATTAGCTATCTCAAAAGAAACTTATTTAATTCTCGTAATCTCAGACATGATATGCATCTCCGAGGATACAAAAGCAGACGCTTGTAAACGAGACCAGAGAGCTTGTCATCTGTTGGTGGATAGTTGTGGCTCAGATTGGTGACTAAGCTCTTGAGAGAAATTGTCACGATGTCTCCGGTCGAGTTTATTACTTTATTGTCTACAAGTTTTATTAGCAGCCTGGGAAAAAAAATATCCCCATCTTCTGCTACGTCATAAGCTTTGATTCTGAACAGGTGCTACAACAGAGACACAATTGATTGTTCCCAGAATGGCAATACATGATTGAGTCTGACCAGCAGAGGCAAAACAAACATACTGGTGAATATGCGAAACAAGAGAGTAAGCAAGGCAGTTATACAACCATGTTATTTCTAGGAAACATCACAATGCTTTTTACTTCAGTCAGCCGAGGAACAAGCAAACAATTTACTGTTATGTGCAGTCCTTCGCTTCTGCTGTATCAGCATTTTGAGTACGAGATTGCCTTGAGATCTGATATTGCTTTCACGGTATCACAACCTCAAACAACAATTTTCAGTACCCGGTCGCTTTTGCTAGTGCTTTTACAATGCTTTTGTCACCTAGTGCATACAATATCGCGGACGAGCTATTCAGGTTATGTCAGAAAATGATATGATCGTGGGAACATCAAAATCGAGCCAAATTAATCTAGATTAAAAACACGAATAAGTATTACTAGTACATACGAAGCTTGATTTTAACATAATTAATAATATGAGCAATCTATTGGGATATAAGCAATCTATTGGGATATAATGAAAATATCTACCGCGATGGTATTAACGAGGGACAGAAGCCAGTAAATATGGGTGATATGAACAGTCTACTTATATTGTTCTCGAGGTTGTAGTGCAATATATATAGTACCTGTCATATATCAGAGATTAGTATGTTTCTAACAGACCATAGTGAAACACAAGTTGACCTAAATAACTAGCGTGTTGTATAATATTTTCACATACGCACCCAAAATGAAACTAATTTGCAAATAATGAAATTATGCACCCAAAAATAAATCACTGTAGTAAATAGCTGGTCGGAGTTGGGTGTGGTTGAGTTATATATCATGAAATAGAGCAGACTACAACGCAGAAAAATGATACAAGATTTTTGTCGTCGGTGTTTTCAAAGATAAGTCACATAATATCTGGCATAATTACTAAAGTTGCCCTGTTCCTGCCATAGTCGTGTGCGACTTCTACAACAGTTTATACAGAATGCTGTAAGTTAAAAAATAACAGACAGATGTGATATTCAAAGACATTGCTCCTTCAAGATGAGCATGAAATATAGTGCATACAATATCGCGGACATGGCGGACTAGCTATTTAGGCTTATGACAGCAAATGGTATGTTAGTGGGAACATAAAAATCGAGCCAAATTAATCTAGATTAAAAACACGAATAAGTATTACTAGTATATATGAAGTTGATTTTAACGTAATTAATAATATGAGCAATCTATTGGAATATAATGAAAATATCTACCGCGATGGTGTCAGCAAAGGACAGAAGCCATAAATATGGGTGATGTGAACAGTGTACATATATATTGTTCCGGAGGTCGTAGTACTAGTACTCATGTACTACGTTTTTTCTCATCTATTGTTCCGCTTTTTATTATCTGATATATATATATATATATATATATATATATATATATATATATATATATATATATATATATATATATATAGTACATATCAGATATCAGAGATTAATCTCTTACAGCCCAGAGTGAAATACAAGTCGACCTAAATAACTAGCCTGTTGTTTAATATTCATAATATTTTCACATACGCACCCAAAATGAAACTAATTTGCAAATAATGAAATTACGCACCCAAAAATAAATCACTGTAGTAAATAGCTTGGTCGGAGTTGAGTGTGGTTGAGTTATATATCACGAAACAGAGAAGACTACAACGCAGAAAAATTATACAAGATTTTTGTCGTCTGTGTTTTCAAACATAAATAACATCATATCTGGCATAATTACTAAAGTTGCCCTGTTGCTGCCATAGTCGTTTGCGACTTCTGCAACAGTTTATACAGAATGCTGTAAGTTCAAAAATTGCAGACAAAATCAGAGGTGAGATTCAAAGGCAGCTTAAGTTCCAACATAACAAAATATAACGTATAATGACTGATTGATTGATCAATACCTTTATATACCGAGTAGAGTAGAATAGTAGAGATAATATAGCAGAAATAGAAAGTAATGTAATTAAAGGTGAGAAATAGCATATATTTATAAATTATCATAGATAAATAAATGTATATACGGTAAAATGTTCACCACACCAACTAAAGAAATTAACTAGATATCTCTTCAGATGATCGTTCGTTTCCAGCGTTTGTTCCAAGCAGATTATAAATGCTGGATTATCTTTTATGTGAACACAACTGTCACGGTTGCACGTAAGCGTGAAAGCAAAACAAATTATGTTGATTACAAAATTCATTATACAAATACAGTTATTACTTCCTACATAAAAAATTATCCTGGAATGTTTATCCAATAGAATGATAACATACTACTAGTAATGAACCACACAGTATATATTGTGTTAATAATTTAATTATATAGTCACTGACGGAAAGATTTAATTAGGCATACGTTGTTTACCAGCATCAATACAGTCACATGTTTGCTATATATTTTCTCCACATGGTAGCAATAGTTGAAGTACATTAGAGGTGGAAAGATTGAAAGAATGAACAAATCAAGGGTGATCATTCATCACGGGTAGTCATTCCTAAGAGAGTATTCACCAAATTATTATTGAACATTGTATCTAAATGCATGTATACATGAACCCTAAAGTTATCAATAATATCACACCACAACTTTTCACGGTCTTGTGTAAGAAAACTCCATACCAATAGAAAATGATCACCACGGGCGCAGACTGCTTGGCAACGAGTACATGCATATTCTTCCAGAGATGGAAACAGCTTTGTCACACTATTGGCAACGAGATCACGTGTCACCAGATTTCGGAATTTGTTTTTACTACTTCCCATATTGCAGAGGGAATCTTCCCATATTGCAGAGGGAATCGAAGTCCCATTAGGCAATAACTTCTGAAATTGACTGAGATAAATATTTTTAACAATACATTTCGATTGACATTTATTACAGGGAATCGACCTTGAAGAATAAATGACTGTGAAGTCATTTTGGTTCCATTTATCGAGCAGTTTTTACATTTCTAGTACATAGCCAGTTTGTGGAACTTTGGACTCTGATAACTAAATCAAATTCAGTCACTTTATTTCAATAATATAGTCTCCAGCCCATAATAAAAAAATTATATTTATAACATACACATTTGAAATCCTTCAGTTTCTTTTATACATTCTTGATTCACGTTTATACTTATTTCTAATTTTTTTCCGAATAGTAACATTTCACTTGATTTTATTCGGACGGATATAAAAGAGCATGTCTCCTAGCAAATAATATGTATAAACAGTGTGATAAATTATACAGCGTCACCATATCACTGCTAACAATAAATGAGAAATTTTTCAACGCTTGGCTGTACATAATATATATAATTTTAGATATTATCTTCTAACATATCATAATCCGGGCAAATGCAAACAAAATGGAACAAAATGAAATTCATCTTCCATCATATAAAAGATTCGTCTTCTGCACAGTTCACAAAATCTGAATGCTCTATCTTTTCTTTCCTTTCATGTTTCAATCATTAGTTTATTGCTTGAACACCTTAGTTGTACTAAATGTTTTCTTAAAAGGCATATTGCATAAGAGGCATTTCTCACATTGTAGTAGAAATTATACTGACTATAGTGATAACATTTTGAGCAATTAGTAATATGCTCTGACCAATTTTTATGTGAAGTGACTATATTCCTTTGTGTGAATTCCAAAATATTCTTTTATCGCCAACATCTCGTGCTATCCACAAGTATCCAAAACCATATTGATAGAGCATATCTTTAATCTTAGTAGCTCATGCGACTCTCCCAACCTCATCTAACTTTTTCAGCATAAGATAATAATAATCTGGATATCTATAATTTGAAAATCTCATAATGTTAATCCAATTCTTTATATATCTTACCATACATGAAGTAAAGAGGGAACATACCGCATTCCCTTGTAGCACCTAAATATTGGCAGTATTTGGAATAGAGAGATATCTCTTAGAAAACTAAAACTTCACTTCCTCAATATACTTCGAGTATTTAAATCTCCATATTTTAGCTCCATAACATCATATTGGTTTAATCATTGAGTCAAATATAAATATATCTCTAATATGCAATTGCCCGAACTGCTTTTGATAATAAAATATTCGTGTCAGAGACGTTTCGACTTGTGCAGCTAATATTATTGAGCTATAAACCATTTCATATTCGGTGCAAACATTAATCCCGCAAATTTTAATGCTACTTCCATTCGTTGTTCATTAAAATACAATGCTTTTGGTCTCTTCAAATCCCCGCCCCCGATTCCTAAATACTATTTTTATCTTGTCTTGTTGAGGTTTACTTCCATACCAGATCCATCACAAAACTTCCTATACCCATTAGTTGTTGCAGTAATCTAAGTGTTTCTGAGCAGTTTGCCATATAACATACGTACATTAAAGCAACTATTTATCTCATATCTTGGGTGATATGTATGGATTGTTACATTTGCTTTTTGACTCTAGATCATATATCACCTTTGGCAAGTTGCTTTTAAAATCTGAACTCGTGAAATTCCTTTAGACAGAAAAACTCTAATATACATACAATAATGTACCGGTTACTAGAAATTATGCATCTATGCTCAGGATGAACACCATTTTTAACTTTTTTAAACCATGGCTCTCATTATGTTTAATTATATTGTATTCTTAATATGGCCTAAATTACTGAGCAAATTATTATTAAAAATTATTATTATTATTATTATTATTATTATTATTATTATTATTATTATTATTATTATTATTATTATTATTATTATTATTATTATTATTATTATAAGCTGACAATCACTCCCCTTATTCTGGAGTTGATGTGATGTAATTTGCAAAATAATAAAATACGTTATCGAAAGCTTCTTCTCTGTGTCAAAAAAGCTGCTTGCAACTTATTTTGGTTTTTGCTAGCATAAAAAACACTTGTACTAGATATGAAGTCATGTTGCAATCCATATCCTGTTGATCCACCTGGAGAGGATTCAATGAAAGCTCAACTTTAGACAACCGTGCATGCTGTTTAATGAAATCTTTCCGAAATCCTTACAATCAACTGGAATAAGCGCTATTACCCGATACTTATTAAGAACACGTTTTGTTTTATTCCCTCCCTTAAAGATTGCCCCTATCAGACCTATTTTTGTTGAACAGGACCATGTACGAATATCAGAGGAACCAAGACGAATCTATATGTATTTCCACCGCCTTTAACATGTCCTAGTTTATATTAACTACTCCACATGCCTTGCCGGACCTAACGTCAGAAGGTACAGAAGAAGGATCATCATGTGTGATGAAATCTGTCATCATTACAAGAGAACTTCTATGCTCTCACGATTTTTCTAATTTCCTAGTTGCAAAATCCTTATACTTTATACTTATTGTTTAACTTCAGAGAGGAATACAAAGTTTCAAAGCGTAATGCCTATTGAATTATAATAAATGCATGATCACGATAAATAATATCTCAAAATTGCATCTGAAATGAATTTTGAGATTTATATTTTCTTACATTAATAGCTATCCAAATCTGGTTTTATTTTACATCTGCAATTATTATTATTATCATCATTTTGTTGATGAAAATAATATGACATTTTCTATGTAGTTTTCGAAGGCTGTTTTCGCAGTTTTGTAGTGGACGAAAACTATATATTTTCGCTTATAAATGTTTCCATTCTGAACCAACTTTTGTCATTTTTTAATCATGGATTTATATAATCCCTTCTAATAATTATTTCGGTGCAATTTAAAGAAGGGTTTCAATTTACGAAGGTCTTTCTGTTCGCAATAGCTATATCATAGCTAAACTCGGCCCGCTGCTATTTAACAACTAAATTTGGCTTCTTGTTTATTGGAAGAAACATCCCTAAGCACGCTAGAAATAGTTCTAATTCTTGCCATATTCACACTATTTGCTAGGGGAAGTTTTGTACCAATTATTATTCAATCTATAGAAGTTTCAATTACCCATCCATTACAATTGAAATTCAAACAATCCATATATTAGTCTTTGTTCTGAAACACTGAAACATGGAAAACACAATCTTTCTTTGACATTGTCTCTTTGAACATCTTTATCAAATAGTTACCATCAACAGTCTAAGAATATAAACTGTTCCTGAAATTACTACTGTTCAGAAATGCCAGTATCAATATATTGTTCTGACAGTACCTAAGATACAAGACACATCACATTATTGTAACAAGATAACCGAGTTTGGGATTTTCGGATTAATAACAAAACACCATTGATGGGAATGCAATACAATGTTTAATGTTATATGGTGGTATGAAACGAAATATTATAGACACGTGCTTGCACTGGGTCCCAATATGAGACTAATTAACATAATAAGCACGATCTTTAAATGCAACAAATATGTTACCGAGACAAATGAAAAAACGATCCACGGTATATCACAAACAGAAATATGATCGTAAAATACGAATAATGTTATGTTCAAAATGACGATTTGATATAATGGCTAAAGTATGATTGTTCGTTCAAAAGTAACGAATTGTATGTTTTACTCATACTAGTAAAACGAATAATGGTTCGTTCATAATAACGACTTGATAGTTCTACAAACAAATGAGATTTTGCTCAAACTAGCGTAGTGATAGTTTTTTTACTCACGATAGCAAAACACTGGATATTACAAGAAACCCTGCATTTGCCCACGGCTAAAATACTATGTATCTGGAGCAATGTAGACACTCCCTGATTCCAAGCAAAGATTTGTAGTCACCGACCACCATTGATTCCTGGGTTAGACTATCAGAGTCCACCACGTTGGTCCGCCACGCTTGATCAACCTCAACCCGACTAGCAACGTTGAAATATTCGAAGCACTCGAATACACAAGCACAGCACCCCTCAGCACTGCACACGTAGCTCTACACTGCTGTACTACACGTCACAGCAGCACAAAACAGCATACGCCCTCACAGTACAGACAGCTGCACGCGGCACAAACTGCTGCACCCGGCACAAACGGCTGCACACTGCACCAACACAAACACAGACAGACAGCTCTATAGCTGGAGGTTTGAGTCTCAGTAGACAGACGTCCGATTGACAGAACGGTCAGTAATGTAATGTTTTCGTTACAGTTTGAATCATATATACACAGGCAATGTAGCTCAACATCGTCCGTGTAATCCATGCATTCGGTTTTTCCAGCCCGAAACACTTCGCACGTGCCAAGCAAGGAAGATCCGAATTCATTATTTTACGAAATGTATAATATACATTGATCACCCTCGGGTATCATTGTACACTAAAAACGAAACCCGAGTACGTTTATTTAATAAAAACAAAATAACACATTTAAACAATTCCGTGACAATACCTCCCCCCTTAAAAAAGTGGCAACACTTTTAGAAAAAGTCACGGAATGTAAACCTGAAACATTTATTAAAACATTCAATCCTGAACCCTGAAAATAATCTGTTAATTACACCCTACTTAAAAAATCAGCACCAACATTTTCCGACCCTTGAATCGCCTCGATCCGGAAACTATACGGTTGCAAAGATAACGCCCAGCGCATTAATCTTGCGTTGGCGACCTTCGCTTTGTTCAGATACAAGACCGGCTGATGGTCTGTCTGCAAGGTAAATTCCATCCCAAAAAGGTACGTATGGAATTTTCCTATCCTCCATACTAAGGCTAGGCACTCCTTCTCAATCACGGAGTAATTTTGCTCCCTAGGAAGCAGTTTCCTACTTGCATAAGCAATGGGCAATTTGACCCACTCCTGCTCCTGTAGCAAAACAGCCCCAAGTCCCGTATCGGACGCATCAGTCCTCAACACAAAAGTTTTATTAAATTCTGGCAACTTTAAGATTAGTGCACTTATCAGTCTTTGTTTCAAAGCGTTAAACGTATTTTCCTGGCAAACACCCCAGGGAATTTTATTTGGTTGTCCTTTCTTAGTCAGGTCTGTTAATGGGCTGGCAATAGCCGCAAAATTGGGGACAAATTTCCTATAAAACCCAATCAAACCTAAGAAAGATCGAACTTGTTTCTTAGTTTCCGGTCTAGATGCATCTTTAATCGCACCTACTTTGTCTGGGTGGGGTTTCAACTGGCCTAGTCCACTTACAAGATGTCCCAAACATTCAAGGTTAGAGTACCCTACACTACATTTTGTGGGCTTAACTGTAAGATTAGCTCTACGAAGTCTGTCAAATAAATCCCTTAATGTCTGAACATGTTCTTCCCAGGTATACGTGTAAACGAAGATATCATCCACAAAACTGTCGACGTTTTCCATACCGTTAAGCAACTTGCGCATAAGACGAACGCACGACGCGCCGGCGTTAACTAAACCGAAAGGCATGACCCTGAATTGATAGAGACCGTTTGGAGTCGCAAATGCCGTTAACTCTCGGGCATTGTCGGCGATTGGAACTTGCCAATATCCTTTTGGTAAGGTCAAACTTAGAAATAAATTTCTAGCCTGCCAATTTCGAAAATAAGCTTTCCATATCTGGCATAGGCTCTTCGTCAAACACGGTGATTTTATTCAGCTGCCGAAATTCAATACAAAAGTGGTTTGTCCCGTCCTTTTTTCTGACCAACACAACGGGGGATGAGTATGGGGAATTTGAAGGTTCGATCACTCCCAGGTCTAACATTTTCCCCACTTCATCATTGACAGTCTCCCGTGCATTAAAGGGTATTGGGTATCCCTTAATTCTGATCGGCTCTAATGTATTCAACTTGATCTCATGTTGAATCAATCCAGTCCGGCCTGGTTTGTCTGTAAACACGTCTGTGTATTTGGACAATACCCGCATGATCTGTGTACGCTGAACCTCAGATAAATCTGGGCATACACTGATCTGGTCTACACCCTCTTTCCCTACGTCACTGGGGTATTCAAGGGGTAATTCGGTACTGGAGACGAATTCCGATTCGTCACACGACCTATCCTTTATCACCGCCATGCATACTACATTCAAGACCCCTTTATCAATAGCCTGACTAGGTCTATCTATGTAGAGTTTTAGCATATTAGCGTGAAATATTTTGGACCTACCTTCCATGTCGATAACGTAGTCCATCTCGCCTTTCACGTGTTTGACTTCATATGGTCCCTTCCATTGGACTAGCAGTTTGTTTCTGTTCGTAGGGAGAAGCACCAGCACTTGATCACCTACGTTAAACCTCTTGCTCCGCGTTCCCCTGTTGTAATACTTCGCGTGTCTATGACTCGATTTCGCGAGTTCGTCTTGCGCCATTTGGCATGTACTCTCTAATCTTTCGCGTAGATCTACAACGTATTGGTAAGTGGTCTTGACCTCTTCATTCGCGACTTCACTCGACCACAATTCGCGTAAGATACGCATAGGACCACGAACTGTCCTACCGTACAACAGTTCGAACGGGGAGAAACCCAAACTTTCGTGAGGGACCTCGCGATACGCGAACAGGATTGCGTTTAGATACCTATCCCAATCCTTAGGTCTTTCTGCGCACATCCGTCGCAACATTTGCGTTAACATCCCTTTAATTTCTCTACTAACCCGTTGCACATAGGATGGTATGGTGTTGTGCGCAACTGTTTAAGGGACAACAACCTACTTATTTCCGCCATGAGATCTGAGGTGAATTGCGCCCCACAGTCTGTAAGAATCTCTTCGGGCACTCCTACCCTGCTAAACATGTCTACGAGCGCTTCGGCTACACGTTCAGTCTCAATTGAGGGTAAGGCTATGGCTTCAGGGTACCTAGTCGCGTAATCTACCAGTGTTAGGATGTAACGGTTTTTACGTTCCGTGTGCGGAAATATGGGCCCTACGATGTCAACAGCTACTCTTTTAAACGGAGTATCTATTAGGGGCATCTGACCTAACGGTATTCTAGTTATCTTGCCTTTAGGGACAGTCTTTTGGCAAACATCGCACGAACGGCAAAACCGCGTTACTTCGCCATTGACCCCAGGCCAATAGAATTCCCTGGTCACCCTATCCGATGTTTTCCTTACACCTAAATGACCGGCCATACTTGATTCGTGCGCGACCTTGAGTACATGCAGCCTAAATTTCTTGGGAACAACTAATTGCTGATATTTCCTACCATCAGGAGTAGTATACTCTCTATTCATGAAGCCTTTACGCTTTAGAAACCTGGAGGACCCCCCCGTTCTTGCACTTTCTCACGCTACCCGACAATATTTTCTCCCTGATCGCGTGTAAAGTCTCGTCTCGTTCTTGCTCGTTTAGAAATTCGTCGCGGGAGATATCAGTAATGGCGTCAGGTACTTTCAATTTCCGTAGGGGTTTGTTATCCCCCTTTACCTGAGCTCTAGTCTGCACTGCTTGGATGATTGGGAATCTGAAATCCGACATTGTCGGGAGTCTAGATCCCTGTACATTGCCAATGGTCAGTTCATAGATCGGATTTGCTATGCACAACGCTTCAACGGTTCCGGTCAGAAAAGGTGTTTCAATTTCTATCCTTGCGACCGGAACATGGTCGATTGATTGGTCCAGTAGCATACATGGCGATTTGAACCTCAGCAATTGGTCATCGCGAACGAGGCTCTATTTCACGACTACGCTAGTGCACCGAGTGTCTCGTAAAACGGTCACTTCCTGGCCATTTACAGTGCCATTCGCCGTCGGTACCCTTGCTTCTGGGAAAATACATGTACCGATCGATTGGATAGGGTCTCGACCGATCCCTGCACGCATTACTGGCTCATACGCTGCTTCCCGGTTAGCTGGCTGGGAAACATCGAATTTTCTATTTATCGACCGCCTGCCTTCAATGGCTACTGCGACTCTCTGGACTGATCCCTTCCGCCTTGGACAATTGGGGGAGATATGACCCCACTCCTTGCAAGTGAAACATTGCTTGTCCTTATACCTCCCCTGGTTATTTCTACTAGGTTTTTCAGGTTCCCTGGGTTTTGGGTCCCTAGCCTGATTACCGCTTTTTCCATCTCGCGAGATAACGTTCTGGGACCCCCCTCCCCGAGCTTCAGCAAATAGGTCCGCCTGTGTGGCCATGTCATATATACTAGTGAAGGATCGTTCCTTCAAGAACAAGTACAACTCTTTGCCACAAGTTGTTAATAACTGGTCCCGAAGCAAAAAGTCCATAAGACCCTCGAATGTCTTCACGACTTTACCACATTCCACCCATCGCTGCAAGTAATTGAACGTCCTAGTGACGAATTGAGTGAATGTCTCGCCTCTCTCGGGTTTACTATATTTAAACTTCTTGCGAAACCCTTGCTCGGTTAACTCGTACTTCTTCAGAAGTGCCTCTTTCAACGCGGGGTAATTAAGGGAATCCGTCGCGGGTAAACGAGAATAAACATCTAAAGCTTTACCCTTGAGCAACGCGCTAAGATGAAGCGACCAATCATCCTTTTTCCATTTTTGTGCAGTGGCGTACCTTTCAAACCTATTAAGATAGCTATCCATATTATCTTTATCGTGTTCGAATGGGGGTAGTTTTGGACCTTTCAGTTTAAAATCACATTCCCCCTCCCGTTTGGTTTGCAATAGCTCAGAATTTCTTTGAAACTCCTTGTCCCTATTTCTATCTTCTATCTCTAAAGTTTCTAATCTCGCTTGTTTTTCCCTTTCTGACTTCCTATCTTCTACTTCTGTTAGTAGTCGTACCTTTTCCCTTTCGGCTTCCCTTTCCCATTCTATCCTTTCCTTTTCAGCCTGTTTTTCTAATTCTATCTTTTCCTTTTCGGCCTGTTTCTCTAATTCTATCTTTTCCTTTTCGGCCTGTTTCTCTAATTCTATCCTTTCCTTTTCGGCCTGTTTCTCTAATTCTATTTTTTCCTTCTCAAAAGCCCTTTGTCTTTCTGCGGCTTCCCCTCTTTCCCGCTCTAATTGTCGCTCTATCTCTAATTTCTCCCTTTCGGCCTTCTTTTCTAATTCTACGAATTCCCGTTTGGCTTCCCTCTCCTTTTCCCTCAGGTCCCTTTCTCTAGCCTGTTCTTCACGAACAAAATTTCTTAAAGATTCCCCATCGTACCCAAACTGCTTCCCCAGTTCCACAAGTTCTTTCAACGAAGACATTTTATTTGAAAAAAAATCTGAGAACCAACCTAAAAGTGCACAATTATTTCAAAAGGTGAAATCTTTACACTCTGAACAACTAAACCGTATTTTCCTTCTCGGAAGGCAACAACAACATACAACTGTACGATGAACAAGGCAAATGTAAAATGGCTACTTAACTTACTGTCTTGTCAAGAACGTCTGAAACATACAAAAATAATCATACACTAATAATGAAACAATGTTTTGTTAAATCCGAAGATCCCACTTCTGACACCATTTGTAACAAGATAACCGAGTTTGGGATTTTCGGATTAATAACAAAACACCATTGATGGGAATGCAATACAATGTTTAATGTTATATGGTGGTATGAAACGAAATATTATAGACACGTGCTTGCACTGGGTCCCAATATGAGACTAATTAACATAATAAGCACGATCTTTAAATGCAACAAATATGTTACCGAGACAAATGAAAAAACGATCCACGGTATATCACAAACAGAAATATGATCGTAAAATACGAATAATGTTATGTTCAAAATGACGAATTGATATAATGGCTAAAGTATGATTGTTCGTTCAAAAATAACGAATTGTATGTTTTACTCATACTAGTAAAACGAATAATGGTTCGTTCATAATAACGACTTGATAGTTCTACAAACAAATGAGATTTCGCTCAAACTAGCGTAGTGATAGTTTTTTACTCACGATAGCAAAACACTGGATATTACAAAAAACCCTGCATTAGCCCACGGCTAAAATACTATGTATCTGGAGCAATGTAGACACTCCCTGATTCCAAGCAAAGATTTGTAGTCACCGACCACCATTGATTCCTGGGTTAGACTATCAGCATCCACCACGTTGGTCCGCCACGCTTGATCAACCTCAACCCGACTAGCAACGTTGAAATATTCGAAGCACTCGAATACACAAGCACAGCACCCCTCAGCACTGCACACGTAGCTCTACACTGCTGTACGACACGTCACAGCAGCACAAAACAGCATACGCCCTCACAGTACAGACAGCTGCACGCGGCACAAACTGCTGCACCCGGCACAAACGGCTGCACACTGCACCAACACAAACACAGACAGACAGCTCTATAGCTGGAGGTTTGGGTCTCAGTAGACAGACGTCCGATTGACAGAACGGTCAGTAATGTAATGTTTTCGTTACAGTTTGAATCATATATACACAGGCAATGTAGCTCAACATCGTCCGTGTAATCCATGTATTCGGTTTTTCCAGCCCGAAACACTTCGCACGTGCCGAGCAAGGAAGATCCGAATTCACAATTTTTCGAAATGTATAATATACATTGATCACCCTCGGGTATCATTGTACACTAAAAGCGAAACCCGAGTACGTTTACTTAATTAAAAAAACACATTTATACAATTCCGTGACAATACCCCCCCCTTAAAAAAGTGGCAACACTTTTAGAAAAAGTCACGGAATGTGAACCTGAAACATTTATTAAAACAATCAATCCTGAACCCTGAAAATGATCTGTTAATTACACCCTACTTAAAAAATCAGCACCAACATTTTCCGACCCTCGAATCGCCTCGATCCGGAAACTGTAAGGTTGCAAAGATAACGCCCAGCGCATTAATCTTGCGTTGGCGACCTTCGCTTTGTTCAGATACAAGAGCGGCTGATGGTAGGTCTGCAAGGTAAATTCCCTCCCAAAAAGGTACGTATGGAATTTTCCTATCCCCATACTAAGGCTAGGCACACCTTCTCAATCACGGAGTAATTTTGGTCCATTGGAAGCAGTTTCCTACTTGCATAAGCAATGGGCAATTTCACCCCCTCCTGCTCATGTAGCAAAACAGCCCCAAGTCCCGTATCGGACGCATCAGTCCTCAACACAAAAGTTTTATTCAATTCTGGCAACTTTAAGATTGGTGCACTTATCAGTCTTTGTTTCAAAGCGTTAAACGCATTTTCCTGGCAAACACTCCAGGGAATTTTATTCGGTTGTCCTTTCTTAGTCAGGTCTGTTAATGGCCTGGCAATAGCCGCAAAATTGGGGACAAATTTCCTATAAAACCTAATCAAACCTAAGAAAGATCGAACTTGTTTCTTAGTTTCCGGTCTAGGTGCATCTTTAATCGCACCTAATTTGTCTGGGTGGGGTTTCAACTGGCCTAGTCCACTTACAAGATGTCCCAAACATTCAAGGTTAGAGTACCCTACACTTCATTTTGTGGGCTTAACTGTAAGATTAGCTCTACGAAGTCTGTCAAATAAATCCCTTAATGTCTGAACATGTTCTTCCAAGGTATACGTGTAAACGAAGATATCATCCACAAAACTGTCGACGTTTTCCATACCGTTAAGCAACTTGCGCATAAGACGAACGCACGACGCGCCGGCGTTAACTAAACCGAAAGGCATGACCCTGAATTGATAGAGACCGTTTGGAGTCGCAAATGCCGTTAACTCTCGGGCATTGTCGGCGATTGGAACTTGCCAATATCCTTTGGTAAGGTCAAACTTAGAAATAAATTTATAGCCTGCCAATTTCGAAAATAAGCTTTCCATATCTGGCATAGGCTCTGCGTCAAACACGGTGATTTTATTCAGCTGCCGAAAGTCAATACAAAAGCGGTTTGTCTCGTCCTTTTTCTGACCAACACAACGGGGGATGAGTATGGGGAATTGGAAGGTTCGATCACTCCCAGGTCTAACATTTTTCCCACTTCATCATTGACAGTCTCCCGTGCATTAAAGGGTATTGGGTATCCCTTAATTCTGATCGGCTCTAATGTATTCAACTTGATCTCATGTTGAATCAATCCAGTCCGGCCTGGTTTGTCTGTAAACACGTCTGTGTATTTGGACAATACCCGCATGATCTGTGTACGCTGAACCTCAGATAAATCTGGGCATACACTGATCTGGTCTACACCCTCTTTCCCTACGTCACTGGGGTATTCAAGGGGTAATTCGGTACTGGAGACGAATTCCGATTCGTCACACGACCTATCCTCTATCACCGCCATGCATACTACATTCAAGACCCCTTTATCAATAGCCTGACTAGGTCTATCTATGTAGAGTTTTAGCATATTAGCGTGAAATATTTTGGACCTACCTTCCATGTCGATAACGTAGTCCATCTCGCCTTTCACGTGTTTGACTTCATATGGTCCCTTCCATTGGACTAGCAGTTTGTTTCTGTTCGTAGGGAGAAGCACCAGCACTTGATCACCTACGTTAAACCTCTTGCTCCGCGTTCCCCTGTTGTAATACTTCGCGTGTCTATGACTCGATTTCGCGAGTTCGTCTTGCGCCATTTGGCATGTACTCTCTAATCTTTCGCGTAGATCTACAACGTATTGGTAAGTGGTCTTGACCTCTTCATTCGCGACTTCACTCGACCACAATTCGCGTAAGATACGCATAGGACCAAGAACTGTCCTACGTACAACAGTTCAAACGGGGAAAAACCCAAAATTTCGTGAGGGACCTCGCGATACGCGAACAGGCTTGCGTTTAGATACCTATCCCAATCCTTAGGTCTTTCTGCGCACATCCGTCGCAACATTTGGTTTAACGTCCCGTTAGATTTCTCTACTAACCCGTTGCACATGGGATGGTATGGTGTTGTGCGCAACTGTTTAAGGGACAACAACCTACTTATTTCCGCCATGAGATCTGATGTGAATTGCGCCCAACAGTCTGTAAGAATCTCTTCGAGCACTCCTACCCTGCTAAACATGTCTATGAGCGCTTCGGCTACACGTTCAGTCTCAATTGAGGGTAAGGCTATGGCTTCAGGGTACCTAGTCGCGTAATCTACCAGTGTTATATTGTAACGGTTTTTACGTTCCGTGTGCGGAAATATGGGCCCTACGATGTCAACAGCTACTCTTTTAAACGGAGTATCTATTAGGAGCATCTGACCTAACGGTATTCTAGTTATCTTGCCTTTAGGGACAGTCTTTTGGCAAACATCGCACGAACGGCAAAACCGCGCTACTTCGCCATTGACCCCAGGCCAATAGAATTCCCTGGTCACCCTATCCGATGTTTTCCTTACACCTAAATGACCGGCCATACTTGATTCGTGCGCGACCTTGAGTACATGCACCCTAAATTTCTTGGGAACAACTAATTGCTGATATTTCCTACCATCAGGAGTAGTATACTCTCTATTCATGAAGCCTTTACGCTTTAGAAACCTGGAGGACCCCCCGTTCTTGCACTTTCTCACGCTACCCGACAATATTTTCTCCCTGATCGCGTGTAAAGTCTCGTCTCGTTCTTGCTCGTTTAGAAATTCGTCGCGGGAGATATCAGTAATGGCGTCAGGTACTTTCAATTTCCGTAGGGGTTTGTTATCCCATTTACCTGAGCTCTAGTCTGCACTGCTTGGATGATTGGGAATCTGAAATCCGACATGATCGGGAGTCTAGATCCCTGTACATTGCCAATAGTCAGTTCATAGATCGGATTTGCTATGCACAACGCTTCAACGGTTCCGGTTAGAAAAGTTGTTTCAATTTCTATCCTTGCGACCGGAACATGGTCGATTGATTGGTCCAGTAGCATACATGGCGATTTGAACCCCAGCAATTGGTCATCGCGAACGAGGCTCCGTTTCACGACTACGCTAGTGCACCCAGTGTCTCGTAAAACGGTCACTTCCTGGCCATTTACAGTGCCATTCGCCGTCGGTACCCTTGCTTCTGGGAAAATACATGTACCGATCGATTGGATAGGGTCTCGACCGATCCCTGCACGCATTACTGGCTCATACGCTGCTTCCCGGTTAGCTGGCTGGGAAACATCGAATTTTCTATTTATCGACCGCCTGCCTTCAATGGCTACTGCGACTCTCTGGACTGATCCCTTCCGCCTTGGACAATTGGGGGAGATATGACCCCACTCCTTGCAAGTGAAACATTGCTTGTCCTTATACCTCCCCTGGTTATTTCTACTAGGTTTTTCAGGTTCCCTGGGTTTTGGGTCCCTAGCCTGATTACCGCTTTTTCCATCTCGCGAGATAACGTTCTGGGACACCCCCTCCGAGCTTCAGCAAATAGGTCCGCCTGTGTGGCCATGTCATATATACTAGTGAAGGATCGTTCCTTCAAGAACAAGTACAACTCTTTGCCACAAGTTGTTAATAACTGGTCCCGAAGCAAAAAGTCCATAAGACCCTCGAATGTCTTCACGACTTTACCACATTCCACCCATCGCTGCAAGTAATTGCACGTCCTAGTGACGAATTGAGTGAATGTCTCGCCTCTCTCGGGTTTACTATATTTAAACTTCTTGCGAAACCCTTGCTCGGTTAACTCGTACTTCTTCAGAAGTGCCTCTTTCAACGCGGGGTAATTAAGGGAATCCGTCGCGGGTAAACGAGAATAAACATCTAAAGCTTTACCCTTGAGCAACGCGCTAAGATGAAGCGACCAATCATCCTTTTTCCATTTTTGTGCAGTGGCGTACCTTTCAAACCTATTAAGATAGCTATCCATATTATCTTTATCGTGTTCGAATGGGGGTAGTTTTGGACCTTTCAGTTTAAAATCACATTCCCCCTCCCGTTTGGTTTGCAATAGCTCAGAATTTCTTTGAAACTCCTTGTCCCTATTTCTATCTTCTATCTCTAAAGTTTCTAATCTCGCTTGTTTTTCCCTTTCTGACTTCCTATCTTCTACTTCTGTTAGTAGTCGTTCCTTTTCCCTTTCAGTTTCCCTTTCCCATTCTATCCTTTCCTTTTCAGCCTGTTTTTCTAATTCTATCTTTTCCTTTTCGGCCTGTTTCTCTAATTCTATCTTTTCCTTTTCGGCCCGTTTCTCTAATTCTATCCTTTCCTTTTCGGCCTGTTTCTCTAATTCTATTTTTTCCTTCTCAAAATCCCCTTGTCTTTCTGCGGCTTCCCCTCTTTCCCGCTCTAATTGTCGCTCTATCTCTAATTTCTCCCTTTCGGCCTTCTTTTCTAATTCTACGAATTCCCGTTTGGCTTCCCTCTTCTTTTCCCTCAGGTCCCTTTCTCTAGCTTGTTCATCACGAACAAAATTTCTTAAAGATTCCCCATCGTACCCAAACTACTTCCCCAGTTCCACAAGTTCTTTCAACGAAGACTTTTTTTTCAAAAAAAAAATCTGAGAACCAACCTAAAAGTGCACAATTATTTCAGAAGGTGAAATCTTTACACTCTGAACAACTAAACCGTATTTTCCTTCTCGGAAGGCAACAACAACATACAAATGTACGATGAACAAGGCAAATGTAAAATGGCTACTTAACTTACTGTCTTGTCAAGAACGTCTGAAACATACAAAAATAATCATACACTAATAATGAAACAATGCTTTGTTAAATTCGAAGATCCCACTTCTGACACCATTTGTAACAAGATAACCGAGTTTGAGATTTTCGGATTAATAACAAAACACCATTGATGGGAATGCAATACAATGTTTAATGTTATATGGTGGTATGAAACGAAATATTATAGACACGTGCTTGCACTGGGTCCCAATATGAGACTAATTAACATAATAAGCACGATCTTTAAATGCAACAAATATGTTACCGAGACAAATGAAAAAACGATCCACGGTATATCACAAACAGAAATATGATCGTAAAATACGAATAATGTTATGTTCAAAATGACGAATTGATATAATGGCTAAAGTATGATTGTTCGTTCAAAAATAACGAATTGTATGTTTTACTCATACTAGTAAAACGAATAATGGTTCGTTCATAATAACGACTTGATAGTTCTACAAACAAATGAGATTTCGCTCAAACTAGCGTAGTGATAGTTTTTTACTCACGATAGCAAAACACTGGATATTACAAAAAACCCTGCATTAGCCCACGGCTAAAATACTATGTATCTGGAGCAATGTAGACACTCCCTGATTCCAAGCAAAGATTTGTAGTCACCGACCACCATTGATTCCTGGGTTAGACTATCAGCGTCCACCACGTTGGTCCGCCACGCTTGATCAACCTCAACCCGACTAGCAACGTTGAAATATTCGAAGCACTCGAATACACAAGCACAGCACCCCTCAGCACTGCACACGTAGCTCTACACTGCTGTACGACACGTCACAGCAGCACAAAACAGCATACGCCCTCACAGTACAGACAGCTGCACGCGGCACAAACTGCTGCACCCGGCACAAACGGCTGCACACTGCACCAACACAAACACAGACAGACAGCTCTATAGCTGGAGGTTTGGGTCTCAGTAGACAGACGTCCGATTGACAGAACGGTCAGTAATGTAATGTTTTCGTTACAGTTTGAATCATATATACACAGGCAATGTAGCTCAACATCGTCCGTGTAATCCATGTATTCGGTTTTTCCAGCTCGAAACACTTCGCACGTGCCGAGCAAGGAAGAACCGAATTCACTATTTTTCGAAATGTATAATATACATTGATCACCCTCGGGTATCATTGTACACCAAAAGCGTAACCCGAGTACGTTTACTTAATAAAAAAAAACACATTTATACAATTCCGTGACATTATTGCCATTGAGATTCAAAGAAAGTATATTTAGAATAAATCAACATTTTTTTTTATTATGGAATAAGACAAACGAACGAGTGGAATTGGCATATTGCTTTTTTGTCTGATTATTCCCGGCAATAACCATCATTGTTCCATTGCTTATTAGTTAACCAACGTCTGTAATAAAACGCTTTAGGAGAAAACGATTTTCTAAAACATCCCCTTGATCTGAAGAATATTTTACGTTTATTTTAGCAGATATGGAACCTGGTCATTTACTTTTGATAATTGTTATATATAAGTAAGTTCGAATTCCGTTTTCGCAGGAAATTGCATCTAGCAGGAATTAATGATGCTTACGTGCAACTATTCCTATTAGTAATGTAATGTTGCTATGTCAGTACTCCTGTATTGATTCATTCATGATTTCAAAATCCATTTGCGAATTTTGACGCGGAAATTATAAATCAGGTTTTAGAAATAGACTTCGAATAATATCTGGCAGCAGAGAAAGCTGTATGTATTTTTCGCGAGTGCAATCTTTAGACTTTGTTGAGATATTATGGCGGGATGTAGAGATGTCAAGCATAACCGAATAACTAACCAAGAGCCTTCAAGCGAAGTACCAGAGGATGAACAATGTATCATTTTTCGTATCATCTTTGTATGCCGAAGGTTGTACCTATGTTGGAGTACGCGCTGGAGATCTATTTTAGTTACGTTAACCAAGAAGTAGCATACTTAAGCTTATAAAACACTTATCCAGCAGAAAAATGCACAGTATCGTGGAGAGTAACTGCTGGTAGTACAGAATTGCATATGCTTACATTTGTTATTTCAAAATGCAGCTCAGAAAGAGTGTTCTAATTCAACTTTGTAGCAGAGAACAGGAATTTCTCGAGTGCATAAATGATGTTGATGGAAACTGTGTAAAATGCCAGGAAATATATACAGTGTCACAAGTACCTCTGGAAGCATTTACTAGTCTCTACACAATTTGCCATTTTGATGTTTGCAATGAAGCCGAGCGATTAAAAGATGTATGTTAGATATTGAAGTCAACTAGACTCTATTCACACCCGTGCTTCAGCAGTTGGTGTAGATTATTATCCTTCGCTGCTGTTAATTCAGATCGATATCTAACTCTGCCACAATGAAGAAAATTGTCTGAGCAACTAAATTGACTAAATTGTCTAAACAGCTAAATTGCTGAGCGTATTGTCTAAGAAAATTGTCTAAACCATTGAGTGAAACTTATTTTGACTTCATCTCAGCAGAAAACTATTTCTACGCCCACTAAAAAGTCTGGTGCAATAATCAAGAATGGCGGATCACAAGAAAAATAGAATGTCGATTTAACGTCAGCATAATAAAAACGCGTTGGCCTTAGCATAAAGTAATCTGCAGCGCAGGGCAGCAAATCTGGTGCCAGCTTGTTCCTGCTAAGCATCGATGCAACTACTACCTTACTGCCTAAATTATTGCCAGTCCTTTGTAACTGAAATTAGTGTTATATCAAAATGAACGCAGTATGCAACTTATGGCAAAGTATTTGATAGCCCTCCGTAGCTAAGACATTCGTTTTGACTCTCGACATTGCTAGTTAAACTAAATTTGACCATTCGATCCGACAATGCAGATATTCGAAATAGTTAATCCTTGTCGATCATCGACAATGCAGATATTCGAAATAGTTAATCCTTGTTACAAATGAATAGTTATAGCAAAAAGTCCTAGAGTCCATGGAGATTTATCCACCTTTGATGTACTCTCAACTCCCTAGATGAGCTACTTTGTTCATCATTTCTTATAGTGAATTGAGTCTCTATAAATCCCTCGAATTCCTCTTCGTTATAATCCAAAATTTTAAATCCTCATTCTTCTGCAGCTTTTAGATAGTAACCCACCAGTGGAGTTAGATGTGCATGACTTACACCCAAGTATCCTTTGGTATTAAGAAATTTAGAATCTTTCAATGTTGGTATCAAAATGTCCTCAGACATCAGAAAATAGAACAAAACAGCATCATATGCCCATCCAGTGCATCCATGTGAGGTCCATTTATCGTAATCGTAACAACTGCCCCGATTATATATCATGAAATTTAGAATGCTTGTGCCAAAAGAACTTTTACATGCCTTTCGGCTGAATTACACTATTGGTGTATGTGATTAATGTCCTCAAGATTTAACATCCGATAAGTAATAGTTGGCAGATCTAACAAGGAATTTTCGAGCAATAGCTACGTCAAATGCAAAGCATTCACTACACGTTGAAACAGAGTGAAATGTAATTTAACCTGATATACACTACACGTAATCAAGCAATTATTTAAAAAAGAGAAATTTGTCATAAATACATAAATGATGTATTCATCTATATGCATCAGCCAATCTTGTCAATGAATCAATCAATCATAAGAGAGTTAACTCAAATATTGTTCAGCAAATGAAGAACACAACCATAAATTATAGCTTCAAGTAGTTTATTTAATGAATGATAAATGAATAGTTTTTGTTTTTGTTAGAATTTAGGAAGAAAACTTTATTTTAACTGATATAAACTTTCTTCTCTCTCACACACACACATAATAATTATCATCATCATCATCATCATCATCACACGTCGTCGTCATCATCATCATCAACATCGTCGTCATCATCATCACGCCGGATAGGGGAGAGGTGAAACTGGATTAACGGAACCCTCCTCATGCTAAAAAGACGTACACATATACAAGTGCAATCACTTGTCATTTGAAACTTTTAGCGTCGTTTTCTTCTTGTGCACGTTTATTGGGCATTGTGCACACTCCGAGTAAAAAGATACGTTGACTTTTGTTTTGGTGCCCTTTTGTGGAAAGTCGATGACTTTTAAAAGTTTGGAAACATTCGCCGCTGTCATGGAATTGTATTCGTGTATCGTTTTGTTAAATACATGACTCGAGTTTCGTTTTTTATGTACAGTGATACCCGAGGATGACCTTGTTTTGGTATATCGCATATTATTTGGAAGCAGTGAGTTCGGTTTATCCTATGCTGTATGAGAGAAGTGCTTGCGTTGGGAAAACCGATATTCCTCAAGCGACCAGGCGATGTAGGGCAATAGTCGGTGTATAAATCACATATCTCAACGTAAAGCAGTCCTCTTTAAAGAACCATACAACATACAACTTTGAAAATAGCTGACTATAAAGAAGACACCGGATCTAAATAATTCAATTGCAATCAACAGAGATAAATAACGAAGACTACAACAGAAGTGGATAAATTGCAATTGAATCGAGCCAGTAGGAAGGCGTGGATTTGTGGGTGGCCCTCTTGGGGCCCTTGGCCGGATGCTGGGTTGGGTGGCTTTCTTTCCTGTCGTGGTGTTGTAAGTCAAGGTCTTAAGGTCAAGTTCGAAGCGAAAAGATCCAGCTCGGGATCAAGTCCCCTTGCACGGGTCCGGGCTGATGGCCAACCGCGTAGGTGGGTATTTGAGGCCCACCCTTCGGGTGGGTCCTCTGGTCTCTTACGAAAGTGGGAGACTTCAAAAGTCGTCAAGCAAACGTCCATGCACATACGACTATAATTGCTATCATCATCATCCTCCTCCTCTTTAAAGACTCGCGATCTTCAGATGTAGAGGTATGTGAATATATATGCTTCTTATTTGTATTATAGGATATAATTATTGTACTACCAAGTTTTATTTTGTAATTTGTTTAACTTCTAATTATTTTGTATACTGCAATGTTATAGTCAATTTCCTAATTTACTTGTATGTGATTTAACAGAAACATTTATATTTGCAATAATGTTGCATTTATTAAGGGACATTAAGTACTACAAGATTGTTATCTGATATGGGTTCACTTCTGAACCTGCTTATAGCTCTGTATAGTTGTCTCGATAATGAGTATAAAATAATTATAGGTTTACAGTCCATAACGTCATTGCTTGTTATTATACATGCTCGTCTCATTTGTAGTACACGGATTTGGATATATTTTCAGCAGATTGAGTGATTGATTATCTGATATGGGTTCACTTCTGAACCTGCTTATAGCTCTGTATAGTTGTCTCGATAATGAGTATAAAATAATTATAGGTTTACAGTCCATAACGTCATTGCTTGTTATTATACATGCTCGTCTCATTTGTAGTACACGGATTTGGATATATTTTCAGCAGATTGAGTGATTGATCGACCAGGTAGATTTGATTTACTGATTGTCCGATTGATTGACTAACCAGTGATTGACTGATGATTGATTGACTGGTAGCCAAGTGTTGTACAGGGAAATGATGGAGTGACATGCTGCATTTCGATGAAAGCACCGGATTGTAGGAACCTTTTAGACATCAGCTAATACGGGTTCTGTTATACCCAGTGTGCTGGCGACGGAGAGTACGTTGGACGGAAGTAGCTTCTGGACCAACAGGTTTGTAGAGAGCAAGAGTGAATAAAGCTTATGGCTGACTAGGAGGGGCGGACCATTGTTGGTGGCTCCTCAACCTCCCGAATTACACTGGCTACCAGAACGAATAAAAGTTTCTTTACTGAATGAGTAATATTCGTGAGTTGCAAAAATATTGAAAAATGAAATTGTTATGATTCTAGAATGGATAAAGTCTATAAAGCTACCACATGATATATTTAAGACGGTATGTAATTTGAACGTATGCAGCTCATAAAATAAATTTTAAACGGAAATTTAGACAATTGAAATTTGGATTTAGAAGCTATTTGTGTTGATGCCCATATGCACCATACGAGATGTTTCTAATTCACACGAGATGATATTTAGTGAAGTTAGCTTTATGAACTAAATAGAAAACAAGTATCCCTTGACAAAGAGAGCACTTTACTATACAGGACAAGGTGATTCTACTACGTGTTCTGCCTGCAGCATAACGCTTTGTGAAGAGCTACGATTCACCAGACGTGACAAAGATAGCACACATCACCTGTCAAAACAGCTTCAGACGAGTTCTAAACCAAGATTTTAATTTCATAGCAGTAAATATATGTCTAATAATGTTCTGGATAAATTAGAATATCTGTTCCACTTAGTAGCCAATTTGACAAAAACGTTGCATTATGTGAGGCACAGTTAACTTTGTATAGACCACAAGGAATATTATTATGTTAGATGATTACGATTGGTGAAGAAATGCATTCTACTGGTTCTCAAGACTGGTCGCAATGTGTGGTTTAATACGGAGCCTGCACCGGGTCGCAAAAACAACAATGGGAGTTAAATTTATGTGTTTCATGCTTCAGATGTACTAGACAAGCCTCCTCGAACAAAGCTATAAAAATAATTCATGTGTTCCAAATATTAAAGGGAGGAGGTGAGCAAAATGAATGACAATTTCAAGATGTTGAATACGAAAATCGACTAACTGAATTCATAGTGCGACAATTGAAAAATTATTACTTGTTGTTAGGGCCTTGACGCCATTTTCAGCAAAAGATAGGCTATGCATGGCGGCTAGTATAACTGGTGGAGGAAGAAACAGAAAAACTCGGAAAAGAACTTCTGACCCACGGAAAACTGCTTGCAAGCGTTCTTACGTACCCACGTTGGCTGAACCCGAGACTCGAACTCACTGAGAGTTGAAATCGCAATGATCGGCAGCAGTTGGCGTTTTAGGCCACTCTGGGCCACAAAGTTATTACTAATGACTGGAAGGTTGTCATTGATGCTGTACAAAAAGGTCTAAATTATCGAAATAAAACCCTAGGAAGATGATATTAAGCCAATGGAGAGCCATTTAGACAAACCTGAAGTACAATCTGTACGAATCAGTTTGCTATGAAATTTAGGGCTCCGAGAACGAAACCTGGGACTGCTGCCAGTCTAACGTTAGGGTCTTCATACAGGACGAACATGATATGCCGCATGCAGAAAATATTGATATAGAGCGTGCTCAGAGCTAGCCGTCTACAGACAATATACCTGACCAACCCATAATTGTCAAATTTAATAGCCAAAAAGATAATGAAACCATGATAAGAAAAGCCCGCGAACAACTTTGGAGGGCTTCGGCTCACAAGGTATATTTTAATGATAAGATTAGTACCCCTACTTCATGGTCAGGGTATTGTATCAATAGATGAGATGGGCGTGAGTCACAACCGGAACTTTTTCAGCATATTCTCAACAAAGTTTAAAGAAGTTCCATAATATGCTGAAAGAAATTAAATAGTCATTTTATTTAATACCAGAATTGTTTACTTTCCTTGAAGAAAGGTGTAAAAAGAGCCTTTACCAATCTCATTTGAATTATCATTTGAATCGTCTGCCATATACGTTTTCTAATAACTATTTTTCAGCCACATTGTTTTGGTGTACCAGATAAGGACCTTGCATCCTTATTTGGAAACGTAAACCGATCGTTGTAAATGGCCTTAACTGAAAATGTATAGTAGAATATCCAAATATCATATAGCAAACCTTATTTGGAAAAGAGTTACAGCGAGCATGTCGCCTTATCTTTCATGGCGGACAAGGGTCGGTAATTATAACGATACCAATATATGTTATATTATATTGGTTTAATAGCTTCATCACAAAACAAACTTCCTTCAAAATATGACTCTACTAAGGAGATATGTTTGTACCCAATTATTCTTTTTCATTTTAACCATACTTTAGTTTTTGCTCCATTACATGATACGGGATCAGTTCGTATCCTGGACATGGTCAGGCTACGACATTGGATATAGATATCTGTGTGCTTTACACACGGATTGCGTGCTACCAGGAAGTCATTCTTGCTACATGATAGTAAAAAAGTGCACGAGGTTTTGCATCTGACAGGATCCAGACAGAGGGGATTTAATTGGTGTCAGAGATCGACCAGTTCACTCACGAAACATATATTAACTATGAGGCGATGTAAAAGTTGTCAAACGAGAAAGTAGCAGTTGAAATTTCAATCTAACATATCCAAAATTGAAATTTCACACCTTGATTTAAATTGTTGGTGTTTAAAGCTATTGAAAATTATTAGATAATTAACATAGCAAAGGTTGAAAGTTTCAATTTTTGTATCGAGTGATTACAATTTATCGGTTGATTTACACAGGTGTGGTTGAAATTTCTACGGAGCAAGTCGGGTATTCACGGAAGCTTATTAGTGCCACGTAACACTAATTACTTAATTACGACCTAGTATCTTGGAATTAAGACTAAGCTTTTAGTTGAAAGACAATATTTCACGTGATAGAAATTTACAAATAATTCATGCTGCTGTTAAGTAAAGCGTTTGATCCATAACTAAATAGTAATAATATAATTATGATGTGTGCGTCTTTTCATGTGATTTAGGATGGTTAGAAGGAGGATATGGTAGTTTTGTTTATTTGATATTGTCAGTATCAAACATGTACTAAAAACGGCATTCAACGGAGCAAGTATATGTTTAAGCCAGATGTTTAACTATCTTTGAAACTAAGATAATGTCTATCGAGCGAACTATTTTAGTATATGTCTGTCTTTTGCATATATATCTGTCATACAGCTTTACAAAAAGATGCATTGCTGATGATGCAATCAAATGTGCAGACGAAACCATATGTGAACCATTGAATTTTGTGCAGAAATGTTACAGTGCAATTATATTTCGTCTCTAAATGACAAAATGTATTTTCAATATTGCATTTGACCTCCATTTAATATATGGAGATTTTTACTGTAAATATATATATATATATATATATATATATATATATATATATATATATATATATATATATATATATATATATATATATATATATATAAAGAGAGAGAGACAGAATGCGAAAGATGCGTGAAATTCAATAATAACAATTTAATAAACAAAAAAAAGTCAATCAGGCATCTTTCGCTCGACCCTTTTCGAGACGATATGTAGTGTGAGATATCCTTCTGTCCTTGTGCTTACTCATCTGTATATTCCTCTATCTCCTGTTTCCTCCTCGTCTCCCCAAATTCCCTCCAGGTTGCTTCTCCTAATCCTTCTCTTTTCCCTCCCCCAAGACTTCTTTCCTCCCTCGTCTAACCGTCGACTCCAATTCCTCTCTCTCTCTCTCTCTCTCTCTCTCTCTCTCTCTCTCTCTCTCTCTCTCTCTCTCTCTCTCTCTCTCTCTCTCTCTCTCATAGAGACTCGGAACTGCTAACTCGAACCGGAAGTTCTGTTAACTGAAAAGCTTCACGTGAAAATATAAGAAGATTACAATATTTTTCTCCACACTCACATCTCACGGTACCCACATATAGCTTTTCATCAGATAAGGCTATTAAAGTTCATTGGTCACGCATCCATTCTTGTATGATAAAATACAATACAATAGCACGACCTAATAAAAGCACTATATCAATTACTCGTATACATACAACGATAATTTATTCACATCCGTACCTACTAGTAATTCCATTATACTGACAATATCATAATAATCAGACGCATACCTTTACATCAGACTCGTACCAAAATATATACATATTCAAGTATTTATGCTCTGATATACTCAAATAATTATTTTAACTAATCTTGCATACATCAATCCTTTCCTAACTCTAATTCAAACATACTAATCCATGTCTCAAATAAGCTTATAAATGAAACCTTACCAGATAATTCTAAATACTAAAACAATCCAAGTAATTGAATAAACAATATAAATACAATTATGGCGCCGTTACAAGATGGAGCTAATAAGTCACTGACCTTTTTGAAACTTTCCTTTAATTGTTCATAATTCCTCTTCCTACGACTCCCCCCCAATTTTATTTTTTGGGGGAGGGGGCACCAGACAGATGCCTCGACCCCTTCTCACTTATCCGAAAAAGAAAAGTATTTCATGTGTTTATTTTCTCTAAGGTGCCTTTTATTTTTTAAAATAAAGAACTTTGATCAAAAATTTATTTTTTAGACAATTTTGGGCTGGGTATTTATTTTTCCTAATGTATTTGAAGGTTTGTTTATACTATCAAGCTCCAATTACTCTCATAGAGTCTCTCGCCTTTTTCATTTTTTTGGACCTTTGCCAAGGTCGCCTAAGTTCTGTGTATGCTATAAGTGTTATGCTATATTGTGTGCTTGCTATATAGTGTTTAAGTGTTTTGTGAGTACAGCAGTTATATCAAGAGACTGCATTCCCTATATATATATATATATATATATATATATATATATATATATATATATATATATATATATATATATATATATATATATATATATATATATATATAAAGTACAAATCATATGGCGAATAACAACCCTTTCAAGCGTACTGGAACCACCAAGGGATCACGTGTCAGGGATTAATTAAAATAGATGCAATAAACTGACGACGATCAGTACGAAACTAGTAACTAACTAGCCTAAGGGGGCAGGGTCCAGTATTTATGTACAAATTTAATGCCGCAATCAGTGACCTAGTACAAAAAATCATAAAAAATCAAATACACAAGTGAGGTCAAGAATGTCCATATTTTGAGATACCTATATTAAAACAAAGCATAAAAATATTATCCACTTGACCAGAGAAGTCAGTGGCAGTTCATAGCAGAAGAAGTTTATGCACCCCAACCCCAAATTTATACCTGCAATTTTCATGTCCGAAGGTCATTTTTGACACCATGTGGTACTCACAGTGCAAACACAAGCCCTTTACCTAGATTACAATTCTGCCAAACAGTGTGTACTAAACAGGCTGATGCAGTTGAAAATAGTTGTCATCCAAGCCGTTTTTGAGATATGCTCCTTGTCCCAAACCCACATGTTTACTGTTACGAGAGGCTAGCTCTTCTTCGTAGACAACTATTGGTATTTCACTATCAACATATTGCAGAGTAACTATGGAAGGTGTACATGCCTGACATCAATTTCAAGAGCAACACAAGCCCGAAACACCTAGCTCACAAATATATCCATATATTTAATTAGTAGACAATAATTGCTGAAAAAGTCACACCATAGCCTTAAGTTAAGAAATTTGCCAGGGGCCAAAATACGAAACTGTACCCTGCCTCCTTAAGAATTTGGGTCAAAATGGTTTACGTCACAAGTTGTGTATATATCACATATTTAGACATTATCTAGTACAATGGTATAGAGGAAAACCTTTTGTGTGCAAAATTAAAAATGGTATTACGCTTTTAGGAAAGTGACTACTTTGCGGCAAAAAGCATTGCATTATTTACATTGTGAGTTATGACTGATTGCATTTCTTGAAAGATTTCAAATTGTTTACAAACTTCAATGATTTTCTCTTTGTTTACCACCACAGCATTAGGACAGAATCAAAATTCCTTTATAATCTTTCATGAATGTCAAGAAGAGGTTTGGAAGTAATAAATTTTAGGAGTAAATGACAGAAATGCAATGTTACTTGTCAGTGACAGAAGTGAAAATTTTCTATAAACCCTTCTAGCAAACATAAAGAAATCACACATTTAAGTTAATAATGTGCTTTGGAAGTACTTTTAGACTGATATAAAACAAGCAGTTCCTAACCTTTCATTATTATTCTGGAGATCCTAATAGGAGCATCAATGTTGTGTGAGTGTGTGTTGGGGGGAGGGGGTAATCACAACAACAGTCTAGCTAATCTGGAAAGATCAAAGTTTAATCAATCAACATTAGACCATGCTAGAATATTAACATACAGATGTGTGGACCCAGTTAAACTTACAAAGGGACATATCAAATAACTTCATTGATACATAGCCACTGAAATTGACCATACATATACAATTACTCAATACAAGTTAACAGAAATCTCTTCTCAGACACCAATTCACTTACAACTGACTTTAATGATTTCTGGAGTTTACAAAATCATAGTAAATAATAAGTGAAGGTATAGAACAAATATTTACAGTGGAAAATTCAGTTCAAGGTAAAATGTATTTCACTTGCTTGGCTTTTAATAAGCACATACCATAAAACAACTCCTGAGGAAGTTAAATCTATCCGTCAAAGTCTCTCTCTTGTGCACACAGAACAGAATGAGTATCTGGATGAGATTCAAGCTATTGTTTCTTTCAGCATGACTAACCGATTAATCCTGATCTTCTACCATGCAAACTGAGACCTGCAATAAGAAAAGTATCAAGTGATATTGATGTACTTTAAACTTTCAATGAAAACTATAAGAATTTCAGAGGAGAAACTGTATGTGTAATGTCCAAGGCATGAAACTGCCACTTAATTTTAAGCTTTTCCCCTTTGTTAACTGAACCTAGAAATTTCAAGACAGATATATAACACTGAAACATTTTCTATTATCACCCAAGTGTGAGATATGAACCTCATGTCAACTTCACAATGGGCTCATGAAGGTTGAAACTATGTCGGAGTACTAAAACTTTCATTCTTCTCACCAAAATATAGCAAGTGATATGCCATATGCATCATTATTCCTAACATTGTTTCACTGGTGACATTCAACATTCACAAGAGTATGCTTATGCACGATTCCTCCAAAGTCTAGCTGCTCCTGTGGAGTTAAATTACTTTAAAGAATGCATGTTGACATGCTAAGCAATTGTTTCTGTGTGTCTGTAATGAAATGTGAATAATATTCATACAAATAGATGTGCAAACCTTGACAACTACATAAAAAGCAAGACAATACATTGTGGTCACCATTTTCGTTCCATATTTAGTAAGTTAAGTCCAACATATGCTACTTTATCATGATGTAAACAGTTCTCACATTGAGGTATAAAACACAGTTACCTCCCTCGGCAAAGAGCATTACATATAACACTACATGAAATATGGAAAAAGGAAGAAAATATAATGAAGCTAATGCACAAAAATTATTTAAATATACACAAAGAAACAAAAAAGTATAATAGTCATGGCTGACTGCACCATTAAAAAATTATCATTTTTGCTTAAGGGGGCAGGGTCCAGTATTTATGTACAAATTTAATGCCGCAATCAGTGACCTAGTACAAAAAATCATAAAAAATCAAATACACAAGTGAGGTCAAGAATGTCCATATTTTGAGATACCTATATTAAAACAAAGCATAAAAATATTATCCACTTGACCAGAGAAGTCAGTGGCAGTTCATAGCAGAAGAAGTTTATGCACCCCAACCCCAAATTTATACCTGCAATTTTCATGTCCGAAGGTCATTTTTGACACCATGTGGTACTCACAGTGCAAACACAAGCCCTTTACCTAGATTACAATTCTGCCAAACAGTGTGTACTAAACAGGCTGATGCAGTTGAAAATAGTTGTCATCCAAGCCGTTTTTGAGATATGCTCCTTGTCCCAAACCCACATGTTTACTGTTACGAGAGGCTAGCTCTTCTTCGTAGACAACTATTGGTATTTCACTATCAACATATTGCAGAGTAACTATGGAAGGTGTACATGCCTGACATCAATTTCAAGAGCAACACAAGCCCGAAACACCTAGCTCACAAATATATCCATATATTTAATTAGTAGACAATAATTGCTGAAAAAGTCACACCATAGCCTTAAGTTAAGAAATTTGCCAGGGGCCAAAATACGAAACTGTACCCTGCCTCCTAAGCGCTTTCGACTCTTAATGAGTCTTTTTCAAAGGCAAATACAAAACATATATACGACAAACAAATAAACACAAAAACGTTGTGTTTGTAAACCTCTACATGGCTGTCTCCACATGTGTTAAAACTATAAATACAACCAGCTTGTATAGACTAGTTGCGGAAACTGAAAACGGTGTATAATTCCCTTAAAGTCTACAAGCCAAAGCGACATCTATTTTTACTTTTCGTACATTTATGTAACGCAGATTATATCCCGGATATTTGATTCTATACCCTGACACATGTGATCCCTTGATGGATCCAGTACGATTGAAAGGAACACACGGATGAGAGCTACAAGCATGGACCCGATGGCTGAGTTTCTGGAGACTTACATAATCATTTGACACTGGAAGGCGGCGATGCTTGCACATCAAACGCATTGAAAATATCCCAAGTTTATGTATCTAGCTAGTCCAGACTGAACCAATGTGACACAAAACGAGAAAGAGGGTAAATATGTGTGTGTGTGTGTGTGTGTGTGTGTGTGTGTGTGTGTGTGTGTTTGCATGTGTGTGTATTTGGATTTTTAACGTAGCTTTAACAATTTTTCAGTCATATCGCTTTTAGATTAAAGAAACTAATTTTTAACGAAACATTAAATTTTCATCCAAACTAAAATTTAAAGTGACACATCTTAGACAGTAAAGTCGACAAATGAATGGGATTTGTTTGTTTAAGTGGTAGCTTATGTCTGTTTAACTTCATTTTGTCAATGGATAGTAGAGCATAATAACTGGCAGTGATGTTTGCAGCAAACTTGCAATATGCTTGTCCAAATGAATAGAGATGTACACACTAAAGAAACAATGACAAGTGTTATGTTCAACATTTGTTAGGTCAGTTACTCAGCCATTTGATAGTATTAATAGTAACGCACCCAAATTTCGCATTTTGATGGGACCAATATATGTTTATAGGAAAAATGCATTGCTTTTCAGTGTCAACGACCACGAAAGGCGATACTGAAATAGGAAAATATAGCTCCAGGGAACTCGACCTTACTAAACAACGGTTATGGTCTTTTTCATGAAGATATAGACAGCGTCTTGATATACAGTATATCAGTATGGTAACATGATCTAATCTTGATTAAATACGCAAGGTAAAATTAATAAGTCTTTATGAAATTTTGGTCTTAACTCATGACTATTTGCGAGTTTCAAATCTAATCAAATTCTTCCACCTTTTTTCTAGACCTGAAAAGATATAACTTGTTTCAATTACTCTTACAAACCAGTAAGATGTGCATAAATGACGTTAAAATGAGATTTCAAAATAACATGAAGTGTATAAACGCAGGAAAATAAACCCCATTTAACATCAGATAGTGCCACGTGAAGCAATAGGCATGCATTAAAGTGACTATTCAACCCAAAAATACGAGGTTTTTAGAAGTACTTTCATCAGATGATGTTCAGCCAATTACAGGCTAATAAGATACAATAACCAAGTTTAAAGCAATGTGGTGACGGTGAGGTTTTATCATTTGTGCAACACTTAGTCATACCAGTATACAGAGAAGTTAAGTAAGCTAATTAATAATGTACATAACATTGATATTTCAAGTGAATACAGCCGATTATGTGAATCACAGATCAATTATATGTACCAATGGACCATATATCATCAACTATAGGTACTAATAGACCCTATTTCATCAACTATAGGTACCAATAGACCCTTTATCATCAACTATAGGTACCAATAGACCTTATATCATCAACTATAGGTGCAAATAGACTCTATATCATCAACTATAGGTGCCAATAGACCCTATATCATCAACTATAAGTACCAATAGACCCTATATTATCAACTATAGGTGCCAATAGACCCTATATCATCCACTATAAGTACCAATAGACCCTATATCATCAATTATAGGTGCAAATAGACCCTATATCATCAACTATAGGTAACAAAATCCTACATCACCAAATAAATGGAAATTTCCGATCCTGAAAACTTGTAAACAAGGACGGATATTTGTATATGTGGCGCATATCTCATGTACTTATTGAGATCAGATGTGCAATGAAAATGAACTATAGGTACCAATAGATCCTATATCATCAACTATAGGTGTCAATAGTCCCTATATCACCAACTATAGGTGCAAATAGACGCTATATCATCAACTATAGGTGACAATAGACCATATATCATCAACTATAAGTACCAATAGACCCTATATTATCAACTATAGGTGCCAATAGACCCTATATCATCCACTATAAGTACCAATAGACCCTATATCATCAATTATAGGTGCAAATAGACCCTATATCATCAACTATAGGTAACAAAATCCTACATCACCAAATAAATGGAAATTTCCGATCCTGAAAACTTGTAAACAAGGACGGATATTTGTATATGTGGCGCATATCTCATGTACTTATTGAGATCAGATGTGCAATGAAAATGAACTATAGGTACCAATAGATCCTATATCATCAACTATAGGTGTCAATAGTCCCTATATCACCAACTATAGGTGCAAATAGACCCTATATCATCAACTATAGGTGACAATAGATCCTATATCATCAACTATAAGTAACAAAATCCTATATCACCAAATAAGTGGAAATTTCCGATCCTGAAAACTTGTAAACAAGGACGGATATTTGTATATGTGGCGCATATCTCATGTACTTATTGAGATCAACTGTGCAATCAAAATGATCTATTTATGGTCTGGTGTGTGGTGGTGTTTATAATTTTTAACGTAGCTTTTTCAGTCATATCGCTACGATGTCTGCAGTGTGGCAGTTTATAGTGATGTCTAGGACTGGGACATCATGCCGCAGACATGTATCATGATGTCCAACCCAGTTACATTATACTGACACCAGGCCCACCAGTCCTAACACTAACATCTTAATACTGAGCGTCAAGCGAGGCAGCTGTTAGTACCATTTTTGCAAGTCTTTGATATGACTCGACCGGGGATGGAACCCACAACCTCCTGCATTCGAGGCGGACGTTCTAAGCACTAGGCCACCGGAGCGGTTGATCTATTTATACATTTTTATCGTATTTGTAAGAACAACTGTAACAACTGTTACGTCGAACGGTTGATTGGCGTGTGATATCGAACGATACTGAATTACCGCACTCTGTCAAAGTACTAAATTTAAATATGTTTCCTTACATAAGCACATTCATGATGAAAATAACATTTTGGCATCTATTAAGTGTATAGAGCCGGATGATTGCCTTACAGATGAACTATATCTACAATATGATTTTATGTGATGTACTGAATGTGAACATCCGATCCCAAAAATTCTAAACTATATGGACATTTTGCTCATGTGGGATATAAACAATGTTAAAATCAGTTGTTCAAAGTTCATTCAATCTGTCTGAACATTTCTAGAATTGTTCAAATGTTCGTTAACAATTATATTAGTAATTAAAAAACCAAAAGTAAAATGGTTAATTAAAATGGGAAATCATCTTACGCCACAATGCCGCACTTTGTCAACCAATGTTGTAATCAACCTGAATTTTAAAAAGGAATGCATTTAATGTTAGACTTGCTTCATTTTGCTGTATTCTTATATCCAACGTAAACATACTTGGGGGGAAAGAATATTTTATACATTTGACCTATATTTCTATTGACATTTTTCAATCTCTGACAGTTTAAAATGGCTTAGTAGACAATCTGTCTAGGCTCTAGTATAAAGTTTTCACCCCCATCCTCTCATAGTGTTTATAAACGATTCCCGATAGCCGTACAAGCAGATATGTTTTACGCACATAATTATCCCTTCATAAATTAATTTCTTGGACCCATAATGAAT
The DNA here is from genome assembly GCA_016746295.1 of Potamilus streckersoni. Taxonomy (NCBI): domain Eukaryota; kingdom Metazoa; phylum Mollusca; class Bivalvia; order Unionida; family Unionidae; genus Potamilus; species Potamilus streckersoni. The sequence continues at coordinate 1,315,427 of JAEAOA010001326.1, forward strand.
GGACGAAAAATGTGCTAAAGGCATAATATCAGATAAAAAGGAGGTCTTCATGTGTTTTGACTTCGACAGATGTTACCTATGACAGAATTTCAAAACTATCCAGCATTGCAGCTTGCATAGTGTAAGAATTGAATTCATATAGGCTGATTGCATATAGTGTAGGAATTGAATACATATAGGCTGATTTCATATAGTGTAGGAATTGAATTCATATAGGCTAATCATTATGGGTATCATCCCCAAGTGATATATCCTCACAGTCATTCGCAAAAGAATAAAGTAACCTGAAAGACTTTAAGTTTTCACCTTTTAAGTGCTGCCTTTGACATTTTGGCATTGACAGTTTGATTTCCTCTTGATTCAATCCAAATTCAAAAAAATATTTTATCTCTCACTCCTCTTGCACTTCCAGGCCCTTGCGTAATCTAGTCATATATAACTACAGAATATAAGATTTTAAGACATGACTAAATACTTTTGATCATCACTCTCCGTCTATCAACATGTCAATCTATCAATAAATCGGTTTCGATGTCCACCCATCCATCCATCCATCCATCCATCCATCCATCCATCCATCCATCCATCCATCCATCCATCCATCCATCCATCCATCACTCCATCCATCCATCGAGAGAGAGAGAGAGAGAGAGAGAGAGAGAGAGAGAGAGAGAGAGAGAGAGAGAGAGAGAGAGAGAGAGAGAGAGAGAGAGAGAGAGAGATTGCTTAACAATTATGGGCAAGTACAATGCTATGTCACTTGTCCGGGTATTGTGGAGACTATTGCGGACACAATTTAGAGTGATTTTATGAAATCTTTCAGAAGCCAGTAGAACATTTGGGAATTATATTTGACATTCACAAAAGAATATAACTTCCTACACAGGTCTATTTTTTATTTAACCTATTATCAAATTTTAAGAAAATGACAAATGTTTCACTTCAAGAGAACACGTAAACTGTTACAAAATATTTTAAACCTATCCATTACACATTTTATAGCCTTTCAAGAAAGATGTACATTTAAGATTTTATACAGTGTGTGTGTGTGCGTCTGTGTGTATGTGTGTGTGTGTGTGAGAGAGAGTGAGAATATGATATATAATAAACTTAATACTGATTTAAATGAAGTAGGCAATTACGATTAATAGGAAACTACGGGATATGAATATCAACTTTGAGATTTAAGAAAACAGAAACTTCTAAATAGAGAGGTATGGTGAAAGGCTGGTTAGGAGCACAAAAGAGGTTCGTCTTAGTAAACTCATCTTGATGACCATTTCGCTCTTGCTGGTCGGAGCACAGCTTGGTCCTATGATGAATACGGTCAAAGGAAGGATTTTAACAAGAAAACTCATTTTTGTTCTCAGAGCCTTCTTTCACCTTACCAACTGAAATTTTGTAATGTTCGTTCAAGCCTAATGACGTCGTAATCCTGTAAATGCGCGCGCGTGTCTTTGTGTGTGTGTGTGTGTGTGTGTGTGTGAGAGAGAGAGAGAGAGAGATTTTAAGAATAATTGAAATAGGAAATATAACCAACGTAATATTCATAACAATGAACGGTTTTACTACTTTAATAGGCAATTACTGGATTTAATTATCAACTAGGATACTTAAGAAAATATAGACTTCAAAATCCTGTTTCGTTACGAATCTATCTTGTAATGCTCGCTGAATACATCCTGCATATATGTTTTTCTGTATTTCATACCAAGTCTTTCAAACGAGACTGAAGTACTCACAAACAATAAAAATAAAAACAGGCTTGAATCAATGAAATTTCACTTTCTCTCCAGAATGAGATCCGCGGCTTTTTCTGCTATCATTATTGTGGGTGCGTTAGTGTTGCCCGATGTGACGTAGGGCATGATAGAGGCATCCACGACGCGAAGTCTTTCAATTCCCTTAACTCTTAATTGAGGATCCACAACAGTAGATGGGTCTTCTGGAGACCCCATTTTACAGGTGGAGGTTGGGTGATACATTGTTATGGCAATATGACGAACTAAACACTCCACGTAGGCATCACTCAGAAACTCGTGTCCACCGCACACAGTGATATTTAGTAAATCCAAAGACACTCCAATTTTCTGCATAGCTTTTGTACCTAGGTATTTCTCCATTACTCTAAATCCTCTAATTAAGGTTTTAACGTCATCTTCTTCTGCGAGGTAATTTGGATCGATAATTGGGGGATCGAAAGGATCCCTGCTCCTCAGTCTAATAGTTCCCTTACTTTTGGGGTGCAGCAATCCCACAAACACGTAAAAACCATCATCTGGAAATGCAAGAATATACGTGCTTAGATCTGAATTTTACATATACGTACATTTGATCCTCATATCCATATGTATTCAGAGAATTACATGCTCTAACGGCATATGATTTAATATGGATAAACCTGAAGTGGAGGCACTAGAATGTATCGCTTTGAAAACTGTTCCATTTTTTAAATATATTTTGAAAATTCCTGTTAATACAGGTAATTTCTACTGGAAATATAAACGTGACTTGTGAATCAACTAGAGCGAAGCTATAACATAAATTCATGGGATTAGTAAAGAAAGTTTGACTAGGCATACGAGTTCAATGAATTACATTTGTGATCTGCCCTTTGCGGAGAATATTGACAGAGCTTGCCCACAGAATGCCGTCCAGACACATTAAGCCGAACAAACCATAATGTTCAAATTTAAAGATCAAAGGCCACACTCCAATATTTTTCAGTTTACATCAATTTGCATTACATGTTTAAAAGTAGTTATACTCACACAAAAGAATAAAAAAAATATCAAGTATAAAGAAATAATTATTAATTACTCGAAAAAGACGTATACAACGCAGTTAGTACCCCTTAGCTACGATTTCCTACCTATAGAGGTCACCAGCCTGAAATGACGTACATTTATCCCCACAAGATGAAACACATGCTTCTTCTTGTCTAAAAATAATAATTAATAGGGAACGTTAACATGAAACTAATGAAAACTACTTTACTGTTCAGTCATATATCGATATGCCTGCCCGAAGCACTAGATTGTGTCGCTTTCAAGACTGTTCCCCTTTTTGTAAGAATTATTTTGAAAATTCCTTTTAATACAGGTAAAAATGAATCAATGTTGGCTTCTCTATGTCTGCTGACTTTTAAAAAAAAAAATCAAAAAAAATCGGCACACTTAAAAGAATCCAAAGGAACCAAGCCTTACTTTTTTTATGTTAGCCGACTTCATAAGAAAACTCGGCACACTTAAAAGATACCACAGTCAGTTTTCGGGGCTGTTTGCTTTGTAATAAAATAACATATGTATTTGATATCCGGTCAAACAGTTTAAAGAAAGAGTTTATTGCCTGCTTCATATTGTATTTATCCATCACCCGGGCTTCTATTTGTTTCCTAGATGTGATCATAATTTCTGTGTGCAGGGCAAATAGTATACACAACAATAATGTGCTCTAATAACACTTTTGTAATCCATGCTAGCGAAAGGATCACCATTTTCACTTGCAGTGGATGTATGTTAAAAAAATGATTTTATTTGCGAGATACCGTCGCATAGTTAACCTGGATAAAATACAATCTTGGTCAGTTTGCATGTTGTAACATCATGCGTGCATGGCAGTTGCCTTCAAGCAAACAGGTAATATTTTCGTCTCTTTTGTGATTTTGTTATTTGACTTAGCGATACAAAACTACCGAAAAGATGCATACGAAACTAGGCCTCCATTACATACACGGAGTTCGCATGTATATTTTTTTTAAAATAAATTTCGCGTGATTAAAATTGAAGGAATAAACGATAACAATGCAAGGTTAGTTTCTTTCATGTTATTTTCAAATAAGTGTATTTTTGTCATATTTTGTACCTTGAATGAAATCAAAAGCCCTGACTGAAATTCCACAAGATTCGTACCTCTAAACTCTCGAGCCAGGAGAAAAAACCTCCCAATCTTTTGTTTTGGGCGGGGTTATTTCCACACTAACTCCTGATCTAGGTATGTGTGGTGTGTTTATAATTTTTAATGTAGCTTTTAACAATTTTTCAGTCATATCGCTACGATGTCTGCAGTGTGGCAGTGTATAGTGAAGTCTAGCACTGGGGCAAAATGCCGCAGACATATAGCATGATGTCCCACCCAGTCACATTATACTGACACCAGGCCCACCAGTCCTAACACTAACATCTTAATACTGAGCGTCAAGTGAGGCAGCTGCTAGTACCATTTATGTAATTCTTTGATATGACTCGAACGGGGATGGAACCCACAACCTCCTGCATCCGAGGCGGACGCTCTAATCACTAGGCCACCGGAGCGGTTGATCTATTTATACATTTTTATCGTATTTGTAAGAGTGTCGGTGTAACGTCGAATGGTTGATTGGCGTGTGATATCGAACGATACTGAATTACCGCACTCTGTCAAAGTACTAAATTTAAATATGTTTCCTTACATAAGCACATTCATGATGAAAATAACATTTTGGCATCTATTAAGTGTATAGAGCCGGATGATTGCCTTACAGATGAACTATATCTACAATATGATTTTATGTGATGTACTGAATGTGAACATCCGATCCCAAAAATTCTAAACTATATGGACATTTTGCTCATGTGGGATATAAACAATGTTAAAATCAGTTGTTCAAAGTTCATTCAATCTGTCTGAACATTTCTAGAATTGTTCAAATGTTCGTTAACAATTATATTAGTAATTAAAAACCAACAGTAAAATGGTTAATTAAAATGGGAAATCATCTTACGCCACAATGCCGCACTTTGTCAACCAATGTTGTAATCAACCTGAATTTTAAAAAGGAATGCATTTAATGTTAGACTTGCTTCATTTTGCTGTATTCTTATATCCAACGTAAACATACTTGGGGGGAAAGAATATTTTATACATTTGACCTATATTTCTATTGACATTTTTCAATCTCTGACAGTTTAAAATGGCTTAGTAGACAATCTGTCTAGGCTCTAGTATAAAGTTTTCACCCCCATCCTCTCATAGTGTTTATAAACGATTCCCGATAGCCGTACAAGCAGATATGTTTTACGCACATAATTATCCCTTCATAAATTAATTTCTTGGACCCATAATGAATGGACGAAAAATGTGCTAAAGGCATAATATCAGATAAAAAGGAGGTCTTCATGTGTTTTGACTTCGACAGATGTTACCTATGACAGAATTTCAAAACTATCCAGCATTGCAGCTTGCATAGTGTAGGAATTGAATTCATATAGGCTGATTGCATATAGTGTAGGAATTGAATACATATAGGCTGATTTCATATAGTGTAGGAATTGAATTCATATAGGCTAATCATTATGGGTATCATCCCCAAGTGATATATCCTCACAGTCATTCGCAAAAGAATAAAGTAACCTGAAAGACTTTAAGTTTTCACCTTTTAAGTGCTGCCTTTGACATTTTGGCATTGACAGTTTGATTTCCTCTTGATTCAATCCAAATTCAAAAAAATATTTTATCTCTCACTCCTCTTGCACTTCCAGGCCCTTGCGTAATCTAGTCATATATAACTACAGAATATAAGATTTTAAGACATGACTAAATACTTTTGATCATCACTCTCCGTCTATCAACATGTCAATCTATCAATAAATCGGTTTCGATGTCCACCCATCCATCCATCCATCCATCCATCCATCCATCCATCCATCCATCCATCCATCCATCCATCCATCCATCCATCCATCCATCCATCCATCACTCCATCCATCCATCGAGAGAGAGAGAGAGAGAGAGAGAGAGAGAGAGAGAGAGAGAGAGAGAGAGAGAGAGAGAGAGAGAGAGAGAGAGAGAGAGAGAGAGAGATTGCTTAACAATTATGGGCAAGTACAATGCTATGTCACTTGTCCGGGTATTGTGGAGACTATTGCGGACACAATTTAGAGTGATTTTATGAAATCTTTCAGAAGCCAGTAGAACATTTGGGAATTATATTTGACATTCACAAAAGAATATAACTTCCTACACAGGTCTATTTTTTATTTAACCTATTATCAAATTTTAAGAAAATGACAAATGTTTCACTTCAAGAGAACACGTAAACTGTTACAAAATATTTTAAACCTATCCATTACACATTTTATAGCCTTTCAAGAAAGATGTACATTTAAGATTTTATACAGTGTGTGTGTGTGTGCGTCTGTGTGTATGTGTGTGTGTGTGTGAGAGAGAGAGAATATGATATATAATAAACTTAATACTGATTTAAATGAAGTAGGCAATTACGATTAATAGGAAACTACGGGATATGAATATCAACTTTGAGATTTAAGAAAACAGAAACTTCTAAATAGAGTGGTATGGTGAAAGGCTGGTTAGGAGCACAAAAGAGGTTCGTCTTAGTAAACTCATCTTGATGACCATTTCGCTCTTGCTGGTCGGAGCACAGCTTGGTCCTATGATGAATACGGTCAAAGGAAGGATTTTAACAAGAAAACTCATTTTTGTTCTCAGAGCCTTCTTTCACCTTACCAACTGAAATTTTGTAATGTTCGTTCAAGCCTAATGACGTCGTAATCCTGTAAATGCGCGCGCGTGTCTTTGTGTGTGTGTGTGTGTGTGTGTGTGTGAGAGAGAGAGAGAGAGAGAGAGAGAGAGATTTTAAGAATGATTGAAATAGCAAATATAACCAACGTATTATTCATAACAATGAACGGTTTTACTACTTTAATAGGCAATTACTGGATTTAATTATCAACTAGGATACTTAAGAAAATATAGACTTCAAAATCCTGTTTCGTTACGAATCTATCTTGTAATGCTCGCTGAATACATCCTGCATATATGTTTTTCTGTATTTCATACCAAGTCTTTCAAACGAGACTGAAGTACTCACAAACAATAAAAATAAAAACAGGCTTGAATCAATGAAATTTCACTTTCTCTCCAGAATGAGATCCGCGGCTTTTTCTGCTATCATTATTGTGGGTGCGTTAGTGTTGCCCGATGTGACGTAGGGCATGATAGAGGCATCCACGACGCGAAGTCTTTCAATTCCCTTAACTCTTAATTGAGGATCCACAACAGTAGATGGGTCTTCTGGAGACCCCATTTTACAGGTGGAGGTTGGGTGATACATTGTTATGGCAATATGACGAACTAAACACTCCACGTAGGCATCACTCAGAAACTCGTGTCCACCGCACACAGTGATATTTAGTAAATCCAAAGACACTCCAATTTTCTGCATAGCTTTTGTACCTAGGTATTTCTCCATTACTCTAAATCCTCTAATTAAGGTTTTAACGTCATCTTCTTCTGCGAGGTAATTTGGATCGATAATTGGGGGATCGAAAGGATCCCTGCTCCTCAGTCTAATAGTTCCCTTACTTTTGGGGTGCAGCAATCCCACAAACACGTAAAACCCATCCTCTGGCAGTTTTGAAAACATCTCATTCATTATATCCTCCCGCACACTTAGGATATTTTTTAGATTTGGTAAACCACTTATAATTATTAACTGTATATCGGGAGCAGATTTGACATCCCTGCTCTTGTCTGTAGTTACATGGGCTACAATCTCCGCTAAAGGAGAGCTAAAATAACCGGTACCAAAGAGGTAATACTGTGCAAAGGTCCACCAACTTGACAAGTCCTTTTCAGTGACGGAACCAGTTATGTTAACCCTGGTGAGTGATGGAAGCATAAGATGATCTCGCAGGTTCTCGCCAACGGGAAGATCTGCTATTACAGGAATTCCAAGTTCATCGAGATGTGATTTTGGTCCGATCCCCGACAGCAACAAGATTTGGGGAGTTCCAATTGCACCAGCTGATAAAATGATTTCCTTTGAAGCGTAAACCGTATACTTTTGGCCTCCGTGTATCACCTAGACTCCAACGGCGACCATTTTGTCCATGATAATCTTCACAACGTGCGAGCGCGAACTGACGTGAAGATTTTGTCGCTGCATGACAGGTCTAAGGAATGCCTTAGATGTACTGCTTCGTTCAGCATTTCTTATCGTGAATTGGGTCTCTGCAAATCCCTCGAATTCCTCTCCATTATAATCCACAATTTCATATCCTAGTTCTCTCGCAGCTTTTAGATAGTAATCCACCAATGGAGTTACACGTGCATGACTTACACCCATGCATCCTCCGGTATTATGAAACTTGGAATCTTTGAATGTTGGTATCAAAATGTCCTCAGACTTCAGAAAATAAGACAAAACATCGTCATATGCCCATCCAGTGCATCCTTGTGAGGCCCAGTTATCGTAATCGTAACGACTTCCCCGATTGTACATCATTAAATTCAGAATACTTGAACCACCAAGAACTTTTCCTCGTGGCCAATACGATCGGTTGCCTTTCAGGCCATAATGTGATAATTTCTGAGGTTCAGTGTAATAACCCCAGTCAGCCTCTGTTTTCTGAAGGATAAAACAACCAGCAGGGACATGATACAAAGAGTTTTCAGTCTCTTCTCCACCCGCCTCCAACAAGAGAACCGTGACATCGTCTTTCTCCGATAATCTAGAAGCAAGGACAGCGCCAGCCGAACCACCTCCAACAACGATGTAGTCGTATTCTTTTCTCATCTCTGACAGGATATTCAAATCACCCGTTTTTTCATAGACATGAAATAGGCCACCAACATAGCTACTGATATTCCGAACGTAATGTGAGATATCAGTCCCATTTTAGATCACAGCTTGTACAATGATAGCTATTCTTGCTAAGCTTTTTCAAAATTGCTAAATCTGAAAATTCAGAATGGTTTTGGCAGTACTGACTGTACTATTTCTCCAGCCATTTACCAGCTGTGAATGAAAAACATTTCAGTATGTAGGCCAAGAATCAAGTTACAGACAGGTTTAAAAATTTTAGTCGCTATCAGTCATGCGTCCTAAAATCGCTGCATGACTTGTGCTGCAATTTAATCTTCTCTGTTTATCCGAATATTGCAATAATTGAAATGTGTTGCGTGTGATTATCATGCAGTATTATAAATAACGTTCATTCTGTACTCCTCTACTAGCATATGAATTGATATGGATGTTTAGTGAAACGTACAGCAATTCAAGAACTATCACATCATCTGGAAATGCAAGAATATACGTGATTAGATCTGAATTTTACATATACGTACATTTGATCCTCATATCCATATGTATTCAGAGAATTACATGCTCTAACGGCATATGATTTAATATGGATAAACCTGAAGTGGACGCACTAGAATGTGTCGCTTTGAAAACTGTTCCATTTTTTAAATATATTTTGAAAATTCCTGTTAATACAGGTAATTTCTACTGGAAATATAAACGTGACTTGTGAATCAACTAGAGCGAAGCTATAACATAAATTCATGGGATTAGTAAAGAAAGTTTGACTAGGCATACGAGTTCAATGAATTACATTTGTGATCTGCCCTTTGCGGAGAATATTGACAGAGCTTGCCCACAGAATGCCGTCCAGACACATTAAGCCGAACAAACCATAATGTTCAAATTTAAAGATCAAAGGCCACACTCCAATATTTTTCAGTTTACATCAATTTGCATTACATGTTTAAAAGTAGTTATACTCACACAAAAGAATAAAAAAATATCAAGTATAAAGAAATAATTATTAATTACTCGAAAAAGACGTATACAACGCAGTTAGTACCCCTTAGCTACGATTTCCTACCTATAGAGGTCACCAGCCTGAAATGACGTACATTTATCCCCACAAGACGAAACACATGCTTCTTCTTGTCTAAAAATAATAATTAATAGGGAACGTTAACATGAAACTAATGAAAACTACTTTACTGTTCAGTCATATATCGATATGCCTGCCCGAGGCACTAGATTCTGTCGCTTTCAAGACTGTTCCACTTTTTGAAAGAATTATTTTGAAAATAATTTTAATACAGGTAAAATTGAATCAATGTTGGCTTCTCTGTGTCTGCTGACTTTTTAAAAAAAAAATAAAAAAAATCGGCACACTTAAAAGAATCCAAAGGAACCAAGCCTTACTTTTTTATGTCAGCCGACTTCATAAGAAAACTCGGCACACTTAAAAGATACCACAGTCAGTTTTCGGGGCTGTTTGCTTTGTAATAAAATAACCTATGTATTTGATATCCGGTCAAACAGTTTAAAGAAAGAGTTTATTGCCTGCTTCATATTGTATTTATCCATCACCCGGGCTTCTATTTGTTTCCTAGATGTGATCATAATTTCTGTGTGCAGGGCAAATAGTATACACAACAATAATGTGCTCTAATAACACTTTTGTAATCCATGCTAGCGAAAGGATCACCATTTTCACTTGCAGTGGATGTATGTTAAAAAAATGATTTTTATTTGCGAGATACCGTCGCATAGTTAACCTGGATAAAATACACTCTTGGTCAGTTTGCATGTTGTAACATCATGCGTGCATGGCAGTTGCCTTCAAGCAAACAGGTAATATTTTCGTCTCTTTTGTGATTTCGTTATTTGACTTAAGCGATACAAACTACAGTAAAGATGCATACGAAAATAGGCCTCCATTACATACACGGAGTTCGCATGTATATTTTTTTTAAAATAAATTTCGCGTGATTAAAATTGAAGGAATAAACGATAACAATGCAAGGTTAGTTTCTTTCATGTTATTTTCAAATAAGTGTATTTTTGTCATATTTTGTACATTGCAATGGGGGAGGGTCACAAATTCAACACAAAATTAATTCATTTCTTATTTGTAAGGAATAACGGAGCAAATATGATTGACGATATTAACTAGTAATGAAAAGCTTTTAATTTGCGCGCGCACACACTAAGACATATTTTTAGCATAAAAAAATGTATCCAAATATTTTATTAGAACGAGCAAGATATGTCTGCTTGTGTTTTCTCTCATATATATGTAAGTTGCAAAGTATGATTTTTTTTCTCTGAAAGAATATCAATTTCGTTTAATTTTATTTTCTTCAAAGAGACAGAAATAAAATCTTTCTATTTATTTATGCAATTCTCTGCAAATTTTAATTTGACTGTAATGTTTATAAATTACATATCGTAGACGGGTGGTGATTATATTGCGCGGAAGATACCACGATTCCGTCAATTGCTGAGGTTTTCCGAGTTTTTGTTGTGCTTAACGCCATTTTTCAGCACACGATTCATGGCGGCCAGTATTAATGGTGGAGGAAGAAACCGGGAAATCACCGGAAAGAACCACCGACCCACGAGAAACTACTGGCAAGCTTTCTCACATATCCACATTCGCCGAATCCTAGACTCGAACTCACGCAGACAGAGGTGTGATGGCAGTGATCCGTAACGGACAGCGCTTTAGACCACTCGGCCACTCGGGGCCCCTTCCGAGTTTTTAATAAGAAGCCAAATCACGTGGTCTCGTGACACAATACTAGCCAGTCTTAAAATAGAATACAAGGGAAATCAGATCTAGGTTGAACATTAAAAAGTAGAATATGTTTCCGGGAGCTGCTCATAACTTGCATCTGTTGAACTGTGTGTTAGGAATTTAAAGAAAAGCAATGCAATTTTAACATAAATACTTATACTTTGTGTGCTGTGCAATAACGTAATAAGGATTAAGTGATGGTGTCCAATGTGAAAATGAAAATTTGCCACAATGCAATAAATTCATTTAAGAAGGATGAGATTCACTTGTATTATATGTAAATGATATATGTACTACCTACACCTCAACACACAACCTAAGGAAAGACTTAGAGATAATACTGAATTCTCGGCCGACTTTCGTGTGAAACATTATACTTTACCGGGGAGGTGTAAAAAAGGCAACGAGAACGGTTTTCATCGGTCGTAACTTAAGTATTAGTTGTTTTTTTATTATAGAAACACACAAATAAATCTGCAAAACATAAATCAGACGTAATTAACTTAAATATTAAGAAACTTCCTTCTTATGGTTCAATTACAGTATATTTTACATGCAGGCTACAATGAGCTTTTTGACAATTCTGATAATATATACATGTCTGGTATAACATTTTATGTACTGTACTGGTCAGTGTTCAACGAAAATTTCTTTTAGGCACAGGCCTCAAGTTATTGAATTGAATGAAATCAAAAGCCCTGACTGAAATTCCACAAGATTCGTACCTCTAAACTCTCGAGCCAGGAGAAAAAACCTCCCAATCTTTTGTTTTGGACGGGGTTATTTCCACACTAACTCCTGATCTAGGTATGTGTGGTGTGTTTATAATTTTTAATGTAGCTTTTAACAATTTTTCAGTCATATCGCTACGATGTCTGCAGTGTGGCAGTTTATAGTGAAGTCTAGCACTGGGGCAAAATGCCGCAGACATATAGCATGATGTCCCACCCAGTCACATTATACTGACACCAGGCCCACCAGTCCTAACACTAACATCTTAATACTGAGCGTCAAGTGAGGCAGCTGCTAGTACCATTTTTGTAATTCTTTGATATGACTCGAACGGGGATGGAACCCACAACCTCCTGCATCCGAGGCGGACGCTCTAATCACTAGGCCACCGGAGCGGTTGATCTATTTATACATTTTTATCGTATTTGTAAGAGTGTCGGTTGACAACTGTTACGTTGAATGGTTGATTGAGTGTGATATCGAAAAATACCGCACTCTGTCAAAGTACTAAATTTAAATATGTTTTCTTACATAAGCACATTCATGATGAAAATAACATTTTGCGATCTCTTAAATGTATACAGCCGGATATTTGCCTTACAGATCAACTATATGTATAATACGATCCTATGTTATGTACTGAATGTGAACATCCGATCCCAAAAATTCTAAACAATATGGACATTTTTCTCATGTGGGATACAAACAATGTTAAGATCAGTTGTTCAAAGTTCATTCAAATAATCTGTCTGAACATTTCTAGAATTGTTCAGAATGTTCTTTAACAATTAATATTAGCAATTAATATCCCTAAAGTAAAATGGTTAATTAGAATGGGAAATCATCTTACGCCACAATGCCGCACTTTGTTAACAAATGTTGTAACCGACTTGAACTTTTAAAAGAAATGCATTTAGTGTTAGACTTGCTTCATTTTGCTGTATTCTTATATCCAACGTAAACATACTTGTGGAAAGAATATCTTATACATTTGACCTACATTTTTTTGACATTTTTAAATCTCTGACAGTTTAAAATGGCTTAGTAGACAATCTGTCTAGGCTCTAGTATAAAGTTTTCATTCCCATCGTCTCATTATGTTTATAAACGATTCCTGATAGCCGTACAAGCAGATATGTTTTAATGTTTTACGCACATAATTATTTCTTCATAAATTACCTGCTTGGACCCATAATGAATGGAGGAAAATGTGCTAAAGGCATAATATCAGATAAGAAAGAGGTATTCATGTGTTTTGACTTCGACAGATGTTACCTTCTGACAGAATTTCAAAACTATCCAGCATTGCAGCTTGCATAGTGTAGGAATTGAATTCATATAGGCTGATTGCATATAGTGTAGGAATTGAATTCATATAGGCTGATTGCATATAGTGTGTGAATTGAATTCATATAGGCTGATTGCATATAGTGTAGGAATTTAATTCATATGGGCTGATTGCATATAGTGTAGGAATTGAATTCATATGGGCTGATTGCATATAGTATAGGAATTGAATTCATATAGGCTGATTGCATATAGTGTAGGAATTGAATTCATATAGGCTGATTGCATATAGTGTAGGAATTGAATTCATATAGGCTGATTGCATATAGTATAGGAATTGAATTCATATAGGCTGATTGCATATAGTGTAGGAATTGAATTCATATAGGCTGATTGCATATAGTGTAGGAATTGAATTCATATAGGCTGATTGCATAAAGTGTAGGAATTGAATTCATATAGGCTGATTGCATATAGTGTAGGACTTGAATTCATATAGGCTGATTGCATATAGTGTAGGAATTGAATTCATATAGGCTGATTGCATATAGTGTAGGAATTGAATTCATATAGGCTGATTGCATATAGTGTAGGAATTGAATTCATATAGGCTGATTGCATATAGTGTAGGAATTGAATTCATATAGGCTGATTGCATATAGTGTAGGAATTGAATTCATATAGGCTGATTGCATATAGTGTAGGAATTGAATTCATATAGGCTGATTGCATATAGTGTAGGAATTGAATTCATATAGGCTGATTGCATATAGTGTAGGAATTGAATTCATATAGGCTGATTGCATATAGTGTAGGAATTGAATTCATATAGGCTGATTGCATATAGTGTAGGAATTGAATTCATATAGGCTGATGATTATGAGTATCATCCCCTACTGATATATCCTCACAGTCATTCTTACAAGAATAAAGTAACCTGCAAGACTTGAAGTTTTCCCCTTTTAAGTGCTGCCTTTGACATTTTGGCATTGACAGTTTGATTTCCTCTTGATTCAATCCAAATTTTAAAAATTTTTTTTTTTATCTCTCACTCGTCTTGCACTTCCACGCCCTTGCGTGAACTAGTCATATATAACTACAGAATATAAGATTTTAAGACATGACTAAATACTTTTGATCATCACTCTTCGTCTATCTATCAACATGTCAATCTATCAAAAAGTCGGTTTCAATATCCACCCACCGATCCATCCATCCATCCATCCATCGATGGAGAGAGAGAGAGAGAGAGAGAGAGAGAGAGAGAGAGAGAGAGAGAGAGAGAGAGAGAGAGAGAGAGAGAGAGAGAGAGAGAGAGAGAGAGAGAGATTGTTTAACAAATATGGGCAAGTACAATGTTATGTCACTTTCCCGAGTATTGTGAAGAATATTGCGGAAAAAATTCGGAGTTTAGAGTGATTTTATAAAATTTTCTTTAAGAAGCCAGTAGAACATTTGGGAATTATTCCAGACATACCCAAAAGAATATAACTTCCTACACGTCTTTTTTATTTAATCTATATTTTCAGATTTTAATAAAATGGCAAATGTGTCACTTCAAGGGAACACGTAAACTGTTACAAAATATTTTCAACCTATCCATTACACATTTTATAGTCTTCAAAGAAAGATGTACATTTGCGATTTTATAAAATGTGTGTATGTGTGTGTGTGCGAGAGCGAGAGACAGACAGACAGACAGAGAGATGAAAGATTGATGGCAATATGATATATAATCAACTTAATACTGTTTCAAATGAAGTAGTTTATTACATTTAATAGGAAACTACTAGATATGTATGTCAACTAGGTGATTTAAGAAACCAGAATCTACGAAATACTTTTCCGTTGCAAATCTATCATGTAAGGCTCGATGAACACAGCATGTAGATAGGTTTAATTGTATTTCATCAGAAATCTTTTGAGTGAGACTAAATTACTCACAAACAATACAAATAAAAGCAGGTTTGAATCAATGAATTTTGGCTTTCTCTCCAGAATAATATCTGCGGCCTTTTCTGCTATAATTATCGTAGTTGCGTTAGTGTTGCCTGGTGTGACGTCAGGCATGATGGAGGCATTCACGACACGAAGTCTTTCAATTCCTTTTACCCATAATTGAGGATCTACAAGAGTATATGGGTCCTCTAAAGACCCATTTGACACGTGGAACTTGGGTTTATTTATTGCTGTAGTCATATGACAAACCTAACACTCCACGTAGGAATCTTCTAATAAACATCTTGACGTCCTCTTCCTCTGAGAGGTAATTTGGATCGATATTTGGGGAATCGGAAGGATCCCTGCTAATCAACATGACAGTTCCCTAGCTTCCTGATATGCAACAATCCCACATATTCAACAAAACCTTCCTCTGGCATTTTAGATTTCATCTCATTTATCATATCGTCTCCTACGTTTAGGACATATTGTACCTTCGATAAACCACTTACAAATATAAATTGTGTATCTAGAGCAGTTTTGACCTTCATACTCTTCGTGGTAAACAAAGTGCTACAACCTCCACTAAAGGAGAGCTAAAATAGCTTGTACCAAAGAGGTAATACTGTGCAAAGGTTCACCAACTTGACATGGCCCTTTCTGTGACTGAGCCAGCAATATTAACCCCGGTGACTGATGGAAGCTGAAGATGGTACTGCAAGTTCTCACCAATTCCTTTATTACAGGAATTCCAAGTTCACCGAGGTGTAACTTGTGTTCGATCCCCATAAAGAACATGTCAAGATTTGGGAAGATCCAATTGCACCAGCTGATAAAATGACATCCTTTGAATCTGATCGTTTCGGCCCTGGTGTATCACCTCGACTAAAACGGCGACCGTTTTGTCGATGATAACCTTCACAACGTGAGAGCCTGAACTGACATAAAGAATTTGTTATTACGTGGCAGGTCTAAGGAATGCCTTAGATGTACTGCTTCATCTTGCAAATTACTCAAATTCCTCTCCATTGTAATCCACAATTTCATATCCTAATTCTTCTGCAGCTTTTAGATAATATTCCACAAATGGAGTTATTCGTGCACGACTGACACCAAAATATCCCCCGGTATGATGCAATTTTTAATCTTTCAATGTTGGTATTACCTCAGACTTCAGAAAATATGACAAAACATCGTCATATGCCCATCCAGTGTATCATTGTGTTGCCAAGTTATCATAATTGTAACGACTTCCCCGATTATACATCATTACATTCAGAATGCTTGTGCCACCAAGAACCTTTCCTCGTGGCCAATACGATCGTTTGCCTTCCAAGCCATAATGTAAACATTTCTGGGTCTCATTGTTATAACCCCAGCTAGCCTCTGTTTTCTGAAGGATAAAACAACCAGTAGGGTTATGATACAACAGGAGTCTGCAGTTTATCAATAAAAGACGACGAAATGTGTGAGAATATGAAATCACTTTACCGGTATTATAAATTAACACAAGGAGTGCAATCGTGACCACAACCCTCCGCTCGATTCGACTTTTCTCACGTGTCTTTTATCGCTTCAGAATCGCAAGAAGACTGAAAAACTACACATATCCAGTCAAAAAACAGTAACGTACAAACGTATCACTCTTGGACGACCATTGTATGAATCCAGTCTGTCGAATTAACCTTTATTTTCACCATAGAAGCCAGGGAAAAAATAATACAAAGGTAAATTGTTTCTGATGATCACTCGTGAATCTAGTTGATATTAGAAAATAATTCATCTGTAGTCTTCGTGTTTTGTCTGTGTAACTCGCGTGCAGTCTGCGTTCAGTAGACGCCCGTGACTCCAATTAGGAGCTCTTCTGCGTCTTTGCGATGTCTGATGACTCATAGAACTACCGATTCTCATCGACAAATTATAGAGGTATTATAACAATTTGACGACTCCCAATAACAATTCACTCACAAAGAGTGATTCCCGGGTATCCGAGTAATTTAACACGGTCGCCTTTACAGGTGATTTACGTCATTTTCGCGTGGGTTTCAGTCTCCATTACAAAATGTGGGCGTGTGAGATAGCTTGCCAGTAGCTACCAGTTGGTTGGTAGTTCTTCTCCTGTTTTACCTGGGTTCGTTATGTACGAAATATACAGACTCACAATGCGCAGCCTATTCTGTACAGAAAAATGGTGTTGAACCCGACGCCCAACAAAACAAACAATGGATCTCCCATGCTAAATCTGTGGAAACACTGTGATATTACAAATACGGACTTTAAATTTCAGGATGCATATGATGAAAATCTATATTTCCCCCAATATAATAACCACCTTTGATGGAAGCTTCCGTGTGGAGACAAGCCCTACGTTCCTCAGCATTTTTTTTTATCTACATATTTTTAAAAAATGTGTTTTCAGTGCCGCACCTAAGAACATTCCAAAGTCAAATCTGTAAAACAAAGTATTATTCCATCAATGAAACTTTGTCTTGATTGTTTTAGGTACAAATGATAAACTCTCAAACATTCATAAAAAAAACTTTTATTATCTACAAGTCATTGCTGGTCAAATTCATACATAGTCTCTCGTATCTTCGCCCATTTCTGCACTGGCTACCCTTTCATCCATGTGAATAGAGGATAAAACAACAACTACAAAAACACACACAAAGAAGGAAGACAGAACTATTTAAAAGAAATATCAAATAACAACAATGTTTAAAAAAAGTCGGGTGACAGAATTCGCCTGGAATGCAGAATACAAGATACATACTTAGATAATGACAGTGACGTTAACTGTTCAGATGCATTCTGGCGATGTGGATCCATATGAACCCATGTAGATCCATGTGAATCCATGTGATTCACTTCCAGTGATCCGCTGATGAAACTCATCTCTCGGCAGACTTCATTTCCAGCGGTTTTCGATGCTGCAGACTCAGCATTGGAGTCTGTGTCTCATCAAGATACCTTCCTTAATGTCAAGTCAATGGATGAGGATCATGGTTATTATTCAGACTGGTCATCAATGCCAAAAAACCCAAATCTTGATGCCTTGGTGACTTATTTACGGATATGGATCAGCTGGACAGAAAGCATCATTGCCTCTGGTAAAGAAAACAGTGACCATGATATACTGAATTTGTTTTATTTGATATATGATATCAATATTACCGTATTTCATTTTGTAAATAACCTTACTAACACCTGATATTTAAACCTACATGTTTTTACTATGGAGTAATGGACTAACCGATTACAAGCAGGAATAGTAGGTTTCTCATGTTACTCGTCTTGCTGGATTAACATGATTTGTTGGTAAGTTTCACACACTGATTCCAGATAGACCTTCAAGCATTTAATTTCTGCACAGGTCTAGTAAATTATGAGAAATATTTTAAGATATTTATTATCATAACAAACGTCTATTGTATATGAACAAAGAAACAGGTAACCCACGAATTTAAGAACACTGCATGTGGCTTGGCACGCCTACCACTTCCTACTTTGGTTGTCTAGGTGGCACGTGGAAGATAATACGAAATTTCTTTGTGCATATGAAAATACTCTAATGAGGTTCTTAACATTGTGTTAAATCTTTAATCTGCTTCATAATATTTTCAACTTAACTAGTGTACATCTTATAACCTTTACAGGAACAGTTTATTTGTAAGTGTGTGTGGGGGTGGGGTGGGGTGTTTATTGCTTTCATCCGAGATATAGGATATGGATATCATCTAAAAGATTATAAACTTCGAAATGTTGTTCCTTTACTAATTTTAATACTCACTGAACATAATATATAGACATGTTTCATTGCATTTCATAACAAGTCGCTTGACAGAGACGGAATTACTTACAAGCGATACAAATGTAAACAGGTTTGATTCAGTGCAATTTCAGTGTGTCTCTAGAATAAAATACGCGGCTTTTTCCGCTATCATTATCGCAGGTCTGTTAGTGTTGCTCGATATGAGGTAGGGCATGACAAAAGCACGAAGCGAAGTCTTTCGATTTCCTTAATCCGTAACTGAGGATCCACAACAGGTGATGGTACTTCTAGAAAACCAATTTTACAGGTGGCCTTTCCAGTGTTTTATCCCATGTACTCAAAAGCAGTACAATAGTATATCAATCTTTTCTCTAACTTGCAATCATGTTTTAAGCACGCACGCACGCACGCACGCACTCAAGCACATACATACATACATACATACATACATACATATGCATGCATGCACGCACGCACACACACACACACACACACACACACACATACATACATACATACATACATACATACATACATACATACATACATACATACATACATACATACATACATACATACATACATACATACATACAATAGAGATTTGTATAGTCTGTTCGTGTATGTGTGTGGTTTTGAATTTTAATGTAGCTTTAAAAGATTTTCAGTGATGTCGCAATGATGTCTGCATTGTGGAAATTTAATGGAGCATCATGCTACAAACATGGAGCATCGTGTCCCATCTAGTAGCATTATCGTGACCCCAGGCCGACCAGTCCTAACACTAAGCAAGCCTTTGGTATAATTCGGCCGGGCTTTGAACCAGCGACCTTGTGCCTATGAAGACGAACACTTAGGACACCTTAGGGGTTTGTCTGTCTGTCTATCTTTCTCTCTCAGTATATATATATATATATATATATATATATATATATATATATATATATATATATATATATATATATATATATATATATATAACACAAATCATATGGCGAATAACAACCCTTTCAAGAGCACTTGATCCCCGAAGGGATCACGTGTGTCAGGGATTGATTAAAATAGATGCAATAAACTGACGACGAACAGTGCGAATTTCGTAACTAACTTGCCTGAGCGCTTTCGACAATTCAAAGGCAAATACAAAACATATAAAAGACAAACAAATAAACACCCCCTATATATATATATATATATATATATATATATATATATATATATATATATATATATATATATATATATATATATATATATATATATATATATATATATATATATATATATATATATATATATATAAATATATATATATATATATATATATATATATATATATATATATATATAGAGAGAGAGAGAGAGAGAGAGAGAGAGAGAGAGAGAGAGACTCAGAGAGAGAGAGAGAGAGAGAGAGAGAGAGAGAGAGAGAGAGAGAGAGAGAGAGAGAGAGAATTGAAAATATGAGAGAAATAGACAACAAAATCTAAAAATATCTACTTGTCAGGCTTAACACACTTACGGGAGCGTACACACAATATAGCATAGGACACGTGGCACACATGACCGTAGGTAGATCTATTGGCAAAAGATGTCAGATAAGAAGACAGGGAAAGGAAACTAGCCTTAGAAAGCTGTCCCCCATAATCTCAAATTTAAATACAGATACATAGGAGAATCAGATCAGGTACCTTGTCTGGAACTAAAGATGCTATTGAAAATCAAACGTAGGGGAATCAGATCAGGTACTTGTCTGGAACCAAAGATGCTATTGAATATTAAACGTAGGGGAATCAGATCAGGTACCTTGTATGGAAACCAAAGATGCTATTGTAGATCAAACGTAGGGGAATCAGATCAGGTACCTTGTCTGGAACCAAAGATGCTATTGAAGATCAAACGTAGGGGAATCAGATCAGGTACTTGTCTGGAACCAAAGATGCTATTGTAGATCAAACGGAGGGGAATCAGATCAGGTACTTTGTCTGGAACCAAAGATGCTTTTGAAGTTCAAACGTAAGGGAATCAGATCAGGTACCTATTCTGGAACCAAAGATGCTATTGAAATCAACTGTAGGGGAATCAGATCAGGTATTTGTCTGGAACCAAAGATGTTATTGAAGATCAAACGTAGGGGAATCAGATCAGGTACCTTGTCTGGAACCAAAGATGCTTTTGAAGATCAACTCAAGATTATATAATAATATCTAAATAAATTCTTTTTTCCAAAGTTATTGATCTTTTTAAACTGAAATACGAAACTGGAGACCTTTTGGAACACGTTAACATATAAAGACGCGTATTAATTTTAGGACACGTGGTGGTATACCTGAAAGGTTATCAGCTAATGCAGCTGGGAGCTTGCGAGGGGATCACGCATATAGAAGAATGTTCCAAAAACAATTATCACGAATGATCACTATTTGCAGACTCTTGGTGGATTCATGATGCTATACGTGATTAATACTGCCCGGTATGACTATCAAAAGATCTACACGTAATCGTTGAACAAGACTGGTTTGTCTTGCTATAGAACAGACGACACGGCACTGATAATGGTGTCAGCATCTTAACTCACGGGTACAAAAGATATTTGGGGACCAGATGTATTTGATGAACTCAGGATGGAAAGAAACAAATAAGTTTAATGTGGGTTGTGCAGTAGAGAAGTAAGGTGAAAGACCGGTTAGAAACATAAAAGAGATTCGTCTTAGTAAATTCATCTTGATGACCATTTCGCTCTCGCTGGTCGGAGCAAAGCTTTGTCCTATGATGTATGCGGTCAAAGGAATGATTTTAACAAGAGAAGATAACTCATTTTTGTTCTCAGAGCCTTCTTTCACATTTCCAATTGGAGTTTTGTAATGTACGTTTAAGTTTGATGACTTCATAATCCTGTAAATGCGTGCGCGAGTGTGCGAGAGAGAGAGAGAGAGAGAGAGAGAGAGAGAGAGAGAGAGAGAGAGAGAGAGAGAGAGAGATGTTTTAAGAATGATTGGAATAGGAAATATTACCAACTTAATATTCATAACAATG
Organism: Potamilus streckersoni; assembly: GCA_016746295.1. Lineage (NCBI taxonomy): Eukaryota > Metazoa > Mollusca > Bivalvia > Unionida > Unionidae > Potamilus > Potamilus streckersoni. The sequence continues at coordinate 1,337,576 of JAEAOA010001326.1, forward strand.
AACGGTTTTACTACTTTAATAGGCAAGTAGGATACTTAAGAAAATATAAACTTCAAAAACCCGTTTCGTTACGAATAGTCTTTCAAACGAGACTGAAATACTCACAAACAATAAAAATATAAACAGGTTTTCGAATCAATGGAATTTTACTTTCTCTGCAAAATGAGATCCGCGGCTTTTTCTGCAATCATTATTGTGGGTGCGTTAGTGTTGCCCGATGTGAGGTCGGGCATGATAGAAGCATCCACGACGCGAAGTCTTTCAATTCCCTTCACTCTTAATAAAGGATCCACAACAGTAGATGGATCTTCTGGAGACCCCATTTTACAGGTGGAGGTTGGGTGATACATTGTTACGGCATTATGACGAACTAAACACTCCACGTAGGCATCACTCAGAAACACGTGTCCACCGCACACAGTGATATTTAGTAAATCCAAAGACACTCCAATTTTCTGCATAGCTTTTGTACCTAGGTATTTCTCCATTACTCTAAATCCTCTAATTAAGGTTTTGACGTCATCTTCTTCTGCGAGGTAATTTGGATCGATAATTGGGGGATCGAAAGGATCCCTGCTCCTCAGTCTAATAGTTCCCTTACTTTTGGGGTGCAGCAATGTCACAAACACGTAAAACCCATCCTCTGGCAGTTTTGAAAACATCTCATTCATTATATCCTCCCGTACACTTAGGATATTTGTTAGATTTGGTAAACCACTTATCATTAATAACTGTATATCGGGAGCAGATTTGACCTCCTTGCTCTTGTCTGTAGTTAGATGGGCTATGACCTCCGCGAAAGGAGAGCTAATATAACCGGTACCAAAGAGGTAATACTGTACAAAGGTCCACCAACTTGACAAGTCCTTTTCAGTGACGGAACCAGTAATGTTGACTCTGGTGGGTGATGGAAGCATAAGATGATCTCGCAGGTTCTCGCCAACGGGAAGATCTGCTATTACAGGAATTCCAAGTTCATCGAGATGTGACTTGGGTCCGATCCCCGACAGCAACAAGATTTGGGGAGTTCCAATTGCACCAGCTGATAAAATGACTTCCTTTGAAGAGTAAATCGTGTACTTTTTGCCTCCGTGTATCACCTCGACTCCAACGGCGACCATTTTGTCCATGATAATCTTCACAACATGCGAGCGCGAACTGACGTGAAGATTTTGTCGCTGCATGACAGGTCTAAGGAAGGCCTTAGATGTACTGCTTCGTTCAGCATTTCTTATCGTGAATTGGGTCTCTGCAAATCCCTCGAATTCCTCTCCATTATAATCCACAATTTTATATCCTAGTTCTCTCGCAGCTTTTAGATAGTAATCCACCAATGGAGTTACACGTGCATGACTTACACCCAAGTATCCCCCGGTATTATGAAACTTGGAATATTTCAATGTTGGTATCAAAATGTCCTCAGACTTCAGAAAATAAGACAAAACATCGTCATATGCCCATCCAGTGCACCCTTGTGAGGCCCAGTTATCGTAATCGTAACGACTTCCCCGATTGTAAATCATTACATTCAGAATACTTGAACCACCAAGAACTTTTCCTCGTGGCCAATACGATCGGTTGCCTTTCAAGCCATAATGTGATAATTTCTGAGGTTCAGTGTAATAACCCCAGTCAGCTTCTGTTTTATGAAGGATAAAACAACCAACAGGGACATGATACAAGGAGTTTTCAGTCTCTTCTCCACCCGCCTCCAACAAGAGAATCGTGACATCTTCTTTCTCTGATAATCTAGAAGCAAGGACAGCGCCAGCCGAACCACCTCCAACAACGATGTAGTCGTATTCCTTTCTGTCATCTGACATGATATTCGAATTATCCATTTTTTTCATAGACATGAAATAGGCCACCAACATAGCTACTGATATTCCGAACGTAATGTGAGATATCAGTCCCATTTTAGATCACAGCTTGTACAATGATAGCTATTCTTGCTAAGCTTTTTCAAAATTGCTAAATCTGAAAATTCAGAATGGTTTTGGCAGTACTGACTGTACTATTTCTCCAGCCAATTACCAGCGGTGAATGAAAAACATTTCAGTATGTAGGCCAAGAATCAAGTTACAGACAGGTCTAAAAATTTTAGTTGCTATCAGTCATGGGTCCTAAAATTGCAGCATGACTTGTGCTGAGATTTAATCTTGTCTGTTTATCCGAATATTGCAATAACTGAAAGGTGTTGCGCGTGATTGTCCTGCAGTATTATAAACAACGCTCACTCTACCAGCATATGAATCGATAAGGATATGTGGTTAAAGGTATAGCAATTCAAGAACTATCACATCATCTGGGAATGCAAGAATATACGTTCTTAGATCTGAATTGTACATATACGTACATTTGATCCTCAAGTCCATAGGTATTCAGAGAATTACATGCTCTAACGGCATATGATTTAATATGGATAAACCTGAAGTGGACGCACTAGAATGTGTCGCTTTGAAAACTGTTCCATTTTTTAAATATATTTTGAAAATTCATGTTAATACAGGTAATTTCTACTGGAAATATAAACATGACTTGCAAATCAACTAGAACGAAGCTATACCATAAATTCATGAATGTTCAAATATTAGTAAAGAAAGTTTGAATAGGCATACGAGTTCAAAGAACTACATTTGTGATCTGCTCTTTGCGGAGAATATTGACAGAGCTTGCCCACAGAATGCCGTCCAGACACATTAAGCCGAACAAACCATAATGTTCAAATTTAAAGATCAAAGGCCACACTCCAATATTTTTTCTGTTTACATCATATTTGCATTACATGATCAAAAGTGGTTATACTCACACAAAAAGAACCAAAAAATTATCAAGTATTAAGAAATAATTATTAATTACTCGAAAAAGACGTATACAATGCAGTTAGTACACCTTAAGTACGATTTCCCACTTATAGAGGGCGACAGCCGGAAATGACGTACATTTATCCCCACAAGAGGAAACACGTGCTTATTGTTGTCTAAAAATAAAACGTTATAAATAGGGAACATTAAGATGAAACTAATGAAAACTAATTTTCTGTTCAGTCATATATGGATATGCCTGTCCGACGCACCAGCTTATGTCGCTTTCAAAACTTTTCCATTAAAAAACATATTTTGAAAATTCCCGTTAATACAGGTAAAAAGGAATCAATGTTGGCTTTTCTATGTCGGCTTACTTTATTTTTAAAAAAAGTCGGCACACTTAAAAGAATCCAAAGGAACCAAGCCTTACTTCTTTATGTCAGTCGACTTCATAAGAAAAATCGGCACACTTAAAAGATACCACAGTCAGTTTTCGGGTCTGTTTGCTTTGTAATAAAATAACCTATGTACTTGATATCCGGTCAAACAATTTAAAGAAAGAGTTTATTGCCTGCTTCATATTGTATTTATCCATCACCTGGGCTTCTATTTGTTTCCTAGATGTGATCATAATTTCTGTTTGCAGGCCAAATAGTATACACAACAATAATGTGCTCTAATAACACTTTTGTAATCCATGCTAGCGAAAGGATCATCACTAGCAGTCGCAGTGGATGTATTTTAAAATAATGATTTTTATTTGCGAGACAACGTCGTATAGTTAACCTGGAAAAAATACAATCTTGGTTAGTTTGCATGTTGTAACGTCATGCGTGAATGGCAGTTGCCTTCAAGGAAACGGATGATATTTTCGTCTCTTCCGTGATTTTGTTATTTGACTTAAGCGATACACACTACGGTAAGGTTGCATTCGAAAACAGGCCTCCACTAAATACACGGAGTTCTCAGGTATATTTTTTTATTTAATAAATTTCGTGTGATGAAAAAAGAAGGAATAAACGATAACAATGCAAGGTTAATTCTTTTCATTTTATTCTCAAATAAATGTATGTTTGTCATATTTTGTACCTTGCAAAGGGGGTGGGTGGGTCACAAATTCAACACACAATTAATTCATTTCTTATTTGTAAGGAATAATGGAGTAAGTATGATTGACGATATTGGCTAGTAATGAGAAGCTTTTAATTTGCGCGCGCACACACTAAGACATATTTTTAGCATAAAAAATGTATCTACATATTTTAATTAGAACGAGCAAGATATGTCTGCTTTTGTTTTCTCTCATAATTTCTCTCGTACGTTACAAAATATGATTATTTTCTCGAATGAATATAAATTTCGTTTAAAAACATTTTCTTCAAAGAGACAGAAATAAAATCTTTTGATTTATTTATGTAATTGCTCTACAAATTTTAATTTGACTGTACTGTTTATAAATTACATATCGTAGGCGGGTAGTGATTGTATTGCGTGGAGGTTTTCCCAGTTTTTAATAAGACGACAACTCACTTGGTCCCGTGACGTAATAATAGCCAGTCCTGAAATGGAATACAGGGGAAATCAGATCTAGGTTGCACATTAAAAAGTTGAATCTGTTTCCGGGAGCTACTCATAACTTACATCTGTTGAATTGTGTGTTAAGAATTTAAAGAAAAGCAATGTAATTTTAACATAAATACTTATACTTTGTGTGCTGTGCAATAACGTAATAAGGATTAAGTGATGGTGTCCAATGTGAAAATGAAAATTTGCTACAATGCAATAAATTCATTTAAGAAGTGTGAGATTCAATCGTATTATATGTAAATGATATATTCACTACCTACCCCTCAACACACCACCTAAGGAAAGACTTAGAGGATAATACTGAATTTCTGGCCGACTTTCGTGTGAAACAATATCCTTTACCGGGGAGGTGTAAAAAGGCAATGAGAACGGTTTTCATCGGTCGTAACTTATGTATTAATTGTTTTTTTTATTATAATTACCCAAAAATAAATCTGCAAAACATAAATCAGACGTAATTAATTTAAATATTAAGAAAACTCCTTATGGTTCAATTACAGTATATTTTACATGCAGGCTACAGTGAGCTTCTTGACAAATCTGATAATATATACATGTCTGATATAACATTTTATGCACTGTACTGGTCAGTGTTCAACGAAAAATTATTTTAGGCACAGGCCTCAAGTTATTGAATTAAATGAACTCACAAGCCCTGACTGAAATTCAATATGATCGGACAGTTCATACCTGTCATTTCTCAAGCCGGGAGAAAAAAAAACCCAGTGGGGGGAGGGTATTTTCACACTAACTCCTGAACTAATAATGTCTCCACAATTCTTAGGGCCTCGCAATCCGAAAGAGTTTCTCAAATTTATTTTATACCAAATATAGCTTCTACAGCTTCCCACAGCTTAGGGCTCCACTATGAATAAATACGGCACTGGGCGAAATAATTAATATCACACATTTCTTTTCTTCAATAAATAGAATGTTAAGATTAAAAATTATTTACGTAAATTACAGATTTGTTTTGAAAACCACTACAACAGTACTAAAGTAAACAAAATAATAAAAAAAATAAATTTGTCACCAATCAGCTTAATTCTCACCGTGAATGCTGTATAATTTTCTCTACAAAAAAATCACATCTCCATTTCCGCCAGTTAACACATTACATTTCTCTACTATATACTTATGTTTTATTACCAATATTAAATTAAAAGAAGGAATAAAACAATAATACCATGCAGTATGTGTCCCCATCCCCAGGGGAAAAATAATTCATAATAAATACTTTCATTCAGTAAACAGTGTTAGAGGTCTTAAGGCTGAACCCTAAGGAAAAAAAAGGTGGGACATAAAACATGGGGAAAAAACAGTTGAAACATGTCAAAATGAAGGCCGATATAAGATACGTTGTAAATTACATGAAAATAGGGAATCGCTTGTTTGCGAATTAATTGCTGTTGCTTAGATGCTGTCGAACATGATTTGAACGCCAGTTTTTTTCCCACAAGATAAATACAAGGATAAAGATTACCAATCAATGAGTCACCATGGCTTTATTACTTCGGTACTCAATTCAAAACTTCAGTTATTTTGCAGTTTAGCCACAGCTGAACATAAGGCGAGGAAAGGGGCTTGTCCTGGGGGATTATAAGGTGTATCACAGAGACAAATGACGAAATCCTTGAGCGCTCGCATATTTGGGGTTGGGGGATCACACTTTCTTTTGTCAGCCAGTTAATAAGAAAATTTGATTTTATACCTGACCTCTTTTTCTTAATCGCTGCTATTTAAACTGCCAATTGGACAGCTTTACATTAGTTCTAATCACTACAGATGACCGTTTATCAATTTCACCTACGACTTCGGTAATTTGATTTAGATTGTGCCGTGTTAAGGTGTGTATATCAACATCCTGAAAAAACATTTACTCATTTCTTCAGGCAATTTTTTTTTTCGACAAGCACAATGGGCACCTCATTTATTAATACAGGAAGGGCCCAAACTAAAATTAGAGTAACCACGGGTGTCGGGCTATTTAATTTTTTTAAGGACTGCTGGTGTAGATAAATAATATGTGACTTGATTGATACATTTTGTGGTCACTTACTCGGCCTTCTGCCTATTTTCCAAACTCGCACGTTTAACGCTTTTCCCATGATTTAAAATAATTTTTTACGCTGGCAACTGACAGTCAGAATACTGGAGTAGCTACTATGATGTCACATTACGAAAGTAACCGAATGGGCACTAAAATTTTGCATACGAGGTCACGGAAATTCAGCGCTTTGAAAGTAATGCCAATCTCTATATATTGACATGACGGTCGCAGATGATATTTCAGAATAATGTGTTCTTCTATAGTGATTTTATTAATATTCTATATTTATAGTGACTTCTTATCTCCTTTAAAACCCATTCCTAAAACGTATCTTACATAGTATCTACTTGTTTTAGGAAAAATAAATCGTTCAAAATATTGCAAAGTTGAGCCGAAATGTCTTTCGAGTTGGGCCAAATTGTCTTGGGCCAAATTGACTAGAATCCTGCATAGATCATACAATTTTCCCATCCCCTAACCTTATTCTATCTCACATCTTCAACTCATTTTTTTGGTAAACAGGGTCTTTTGGAAAAAGAAAGAATCATTTTCCCATCATCATTCTGTTGTTTACATCCATATGCAACACAGTGCATCATATTTGCTGTACAAAAGCATGATATATCACATTGAAAGTTACATCGGGAAATTAAACACTTGAATGGCTAGGTTAAATAGAAGTGATAAATGTACGTCATACCCGTATTTGTCACGCGGAAACTACCGATTGCTTACGGAGATTGCGAATAATATTTTCATTTACAAAAGTAGATTTTTAAGTCTAATTAATCATTTTAATGGTGTGCATACATAACAAATGCGTTTTGTTTATAACTAATAATATCACACGTTTCGACAATATAGATGTCCGGTGACCTTTAATGGCCAAGAGGACAATGAAAAACGCGATGAGAAAAGCCCACTACTTCTAGGGAGAGTTTCGGTTTACAGACTATCCGAGGACGTGACACGGTGTGTGTGTGTGTGTGTGTGTGTGTGTGTATGATAAGGAAATCAAAAATTACGTATTTAAATGACATAATGAAACCAGCTGTTTTACAAGCTTGAAAAAGAGCAAAATAATAATTGATTATTCGATATATGCCTACGACGAGGACTTTTTTATGTAGGTAAACAAAGTGCACCTGATTTTGCAAATGCATGGTTTTGGATATGGTTATGGTGTCAGCGTTCTGTCATTGTACACACGAAATATAGATGTAACTATAAGGAGCTGTAGGGGACAAAAGTTAGATAAAAGAAAGTAGCTGTTGAAATTTTTCTCAAGCCTAGAATTTCAATATCACACGTTAAATCAAATTGTAGGTGTTGAAAATTATTTTTCTTGTGTTGAGTTTTTAGACTTGAGCTGTTCAATAAGCGTTGTTGAAGGTTCCGTTTTCGCTATTGAGGTTTTACATTTATCGGTTAAGTTACACAGTCAAACTTCAATGTTATATATCGAGAATTCCAGTTTCTCACGTTGAAATCAAATTGTTTGAGTTAAAAATTTCATTTCATATGCCGAGTTTGGACATTTTAACTATTGAATTACCAATACATGATATAGAACTTTTCGACAGGACTGGCTTATAATTCTCCATAATAGGATCAGACACTGGGCTGTTTTACCCTCTTCACACGGGGCTGTTTTACCCATCGAATGTACTGTCTTCACACGGGGCTGTTTTACCCATCGAATGTACTGTCTTCACACGGGGCTGTTTTACCCATCGAATGTACTGTCTTCACACGGGGCTGTTTTACCCATCGAATGTACTGTCTTCACACGGAGCTGTTTTACCCATCGAATGTACTGTCTTCACACGGGGCTGTTTTACCCATCGAATGTACTGTCTTCACACGGGGCTGTTTTACCCATCGAATGTACTGTCTTCACACGGGGCTGTTTACCCATCGAATGTACTGTCTTCACACGGGGCTGTTTTACCCATCGAATGTACTGTCTTCACACGGGGCTGTTTTACCCATCGAATGTACTGTCTTCAGCACATGATCAAGGCCGTGTCCTCTAAGAAATAAGAGTATTTTTAATAGCTTTGTCTTTATTCTATTGATAAGTTTTCAAGCCGTAGTAGTAAACATAGCGCGCATTTTCCTCTTACAATACGTCTACATAGGAAAAGATAAGGATTTCTGATCAATCTCGTCAGAAATTTGAAACGTACAAAATTGTGCCAGATTAAGATGTGGAAATACTCGTATTAGTCTGGTATGTGTATTGTACGAAACAACTGCTGAGAGGAGGACTCATTGCCAAATGAAACTTCGTGAATCAAGGAATGACCTTCACCTGTACGAGCACCATTTTCTAAAGTATATACCTTTTCCTCATCAGGGCAGGTATCTACGTCACTAATGACGCAATTTCGAATTCTTCAACTAACAGGAGGTTATCATAATCTTCATGAAGCTTCTTGGCTGAGCACCAAAAATGAAATGGTTTCTTTTCTACAATTCCTAAACCTTGTTTGATATACATCAGGTACCAATTCAATACCTCTTAGATACATTCCTCATCCACATCATACTTCGTAGTTTGTTACACCGACATTGAAGTCTAGACTTTACGAGTTTTACCAAACAGTACACTTGGTAATAATCAAACCCAATGTTATGTTGGTCATTTAAACTTTTCAGCATTTTTCTAAATGAGGAAAATATCGATCAACTTCTTTTTCTCTAAAAGTGGGCACTATCCTAATATTTCTGGTAACATCAAAACTTAGATTTGTATTAATAAGGTAAGATTGTTTTCCACCTGGTAGGTCTGATTCTTCTAATCTATATTGCATTTCAGTTTTATTTCTCTCTCTCTCTCTCTCTCTCTCTCTCTCTCTCTCTCTCTCTCTCTCTCTCTCTCTCTCTCTCTCTCTCTCTCTGTCTCTCTCTCTCTCTCGCGCGCGCGCACTGTCTCTTTTTGATTTTGAATCTCCTTCATTTATTTCTGAAGCTGAAGATGTCTTAATTCTAATTCAATTTGGGTGTTCAATTGAAATCTTTTTAATGTCCTATTCGAACCAACTACGGCCTTACTAATCAAACGGAAAACATTTATATAAAAAAAATTCTTTTCCACCAAATACTGGACCAAAATATTAATAGTTCATCATTTTATTATTGCTTCCAAAATGGCATAACGTTTGGCAAGCTCAGGTGACTCTTATCTTTTCAAAGACTCTAACCTGTCTTGCGTAAGATTTGTATTAAATATCACTATATTAGATGTAATTGTGAATAATTGTTTTGATTAACTAAAGATTTCTTAAATATGTGAAACTAAAATCTTTACTAGGGAAAAAGAAAATTCCGAAACAAAGTCAATTAAATTCTAAAAACTATTTACATTGCTATGAAATATTTTAAAGAAATTTGTATCCCAGACGAGAGAGAGAGAGAGAGAGAGAGAGAGAGAGAGAGAGAGAGAGAGAGAGAGAGAGAGAGAGAGAGAGAGAGAGAGAGAGAGAGAGAGAGACCAAATTTCTTTTTCTTACGTCTCTATGATCTTAAACTAAGTAACAGGAAAAAGCAAAAGCCATCGAGTTTAGCAAAATTCAACAAATAATTAATTTCCCTAAAACACAAAGTGAAAATTAAACTTACAATATTGTGAATTTAGTTCTAAATCATTCATAATTGTTGTGAGAAGTCCAAAGTTTTATAAAAGGTTATTGATGAATTCTGGTGTTGTTCCGAATGTATTTCAATCCTGGGTGTTCTGATGTGCTAAGTCTTAAATGTACCGATGTGCTAACAATCTTGATGTATTACAATTATATAATCCCGAATGTACTTAAATGGATTCATAATAATTCCCAGGTTATTTAGTCCAAAAGTAAAAAAAAACCATTTTGCAATTTGAACGAATAATTTAAATAACAAATTCTCTCAATTGTAACTGAAGACAACCAGCATTTATTCCACAAAATACAGATGTAATGATAGGAAAATATAATATTTTGTTGATTTGAACCTTCATATAGAAACCAAAGACACTATAAGAGGAGTCATTTTCCCATTAAATTCGCAAACAAGGTCAGATGTATCGACTTAAGGTTTAACAAAAAACCTGACAAACATAGTGTAGACCATGTTTTGACTCCCCAATGTCCAGATCTCAAATAGAAGTACGCATGTTTACGAATATTATCCTAAGGTTATAAATCTGCAATCATTGACAAAGGTTAGCTATATAATAATTTGATTACAAATGACTTTACAATCTACAATCATGGATAAAAGTTAAACACACAATACAGATATACAGAACACAACGTTAACAGTGATAACCCTATTTGAAATGATATGTCTCAATAACGCTTTTCACTTCATAAATGTGCAACTTGTCCTAATTGTTGCTAGATGTATTTACTGAGTCATGGGCTACATTTTGTCTTATACTATGACATGTAGAAACATCCGGTTATATACAGTAATGGTTTCCATGTTACTGTTGCTATGGGTTCCCATGATTTGTTGGCCATTTTCAAACACTGGTTTCAGATAGGCACCAAAGCGTTTAATTTCTGCACATATCTAGTCAATCTGAGATATCTTCTAAGATGTTTGTTTTGTAAATATAAAAACGTCTGTTGTGTAAGAACAAAACAAACGGGTAAACTGTGACTTATCGAACACTTTGGCTATGGCGTGGCACTCCTACCACTGTCGACTTTGTTTGATTGTCGAGGTTCCGTATGGAAGATAGTACGAACTTTCTTCGTGCATAGGCAAAAACTCTGGTGAGGTTCATAACATTGTGTTATATCTTGTATCTGCTGCAAATTATTTTTCACTTACACAGTGCACATTTTATAAGGAACACATACATTTATGAGTATGTGTGTGTGTGTATTTCTTTCATCCACGATATAGTATATGGATATCGGCTAGAAGACTATAAACTTTGAAAATGTTGTTCCCTTACTATTTTTTTTAAATACTAGCTGACAGACCATGTATACATGTTTAATAGCATTATGATACAAGTCTGTACAGCGAGGCAGAATTACTTACAAACAATTACAAACAGGATTAATAAATCCTGTTTCATTACGAATCTATCTTGTAATGCTCGCTGAATACATCCTGCAGATATATGTTTCTCTGTATTTCATACCAAGTCTTTCAAACGAGACTGAAGTACTCACAAACAATACAAATATAAACAGGCTTGAATCAATGAAATTTCACTATCTCTCCAGAATAATAACTGCTGCTTTTTCCGCTATCATTATTGTGGGTGCATTAGTGTTGCCGGACGTGACGTCGGGCATAACTGAGGCATCCACGACGCGAAGTCTTTCAATTCCCTTAACCCTTAATTGAGGATCCACAACAGTGGATGGGTCTGCTGGAGATCCCATTTTACAGGTGGAGGTTGGGTGATATATCGTTGTAGCCATATGACGAATATAACATTCCACGTAGGCATCACTTAGAAACTCGTGTCCACCACACACAGTGATATTTAAAAAATCCATAGTCACTCCAATGTTCTGCATAGCTTTTGTTTCTAGGTATTTCTCCATTAATCGGAATCCTCTAATTAGGGTTTTGATGTCCTCTTCATTCGCGAGGTAATTTGGATCGATAATTGGGGGATCAAATGGATCCCTGCTCCTCAATTTTATAGTTCCCTTACTTTTGGGGTGCAGCAATCCAACATACCCAACAAAACCTTCCTCTGGCATTTTAGATTTCAGCTCATTCTTTATATCTTCTCTTAATTCTAAGAAATCGTCTACCTTCGGTAAGCCACTTATAAACATAAACTGAATATCTGGAGCAGTTTTGAACTCCTTGTTCTTCTCGGTATTCACATGGGCTACAACTTCCACTAAAGGAGAGCTAAAATAGCCGGTACCAAAGAGGTAATACTGTGCAAAGGTCCACCAACTTGACATGGCTTTTTCGGTGACGGAACCAGTAATATTAACCCCGGTGGTCAGAGGAAGCAACATATGATCCTGCAAGTTCTCACCAACGGGAAGATCTGCTATTAATGGAATTCTAAGTTCATCGAGATGTGACTTGGGTCCGATCCCCGACAGCATCAATATATGAGGAGATCCAATTGCCCCAGCTGACAAAATGACTTCCTTTGAAGCGTACAACTGGTTCTTTTGGCCTCCGTGTATCATCTCGACTCCAACGGCGACCATTTTGTCCATGATAACCTTCACAACGTGCGAGTGGGGAATGACGTGAAGATTTTTTCGCTGCATGACAGGTCTAAGGAATGCCTTAGATGTGCTGCTTCGTTCGGCATTTCTTATCGTGAATTGAGTCTCTGCAAATCCCTCGAATTCTTCACCATTATAATCCACAATTTCATATCCTAGTTCTTCCGCGGCATTCAGGTAGTAATCCACCAATGGAGTTACACGTGCATGACTTACACCCAAGTATCCTCCTGCACTGTGAATTCTGGAATCTTTCAATCTTGGTATCAATATATCCTCAGACTTCTTGAAATAGGTCAAAACATCGTCATATGACCATCCAGTGCATCCCTGTGAGGCCCAGTTATCGTAATCGTAACGACTCCCCCGATTATAAATCATGAAATTTAGAATACTTGTGCCACCAAGAACTTTCCCTCGTGGCCAATACGATCGGTTGCCTTTCAAGCCATAATGTGAAAATTTCTGAGGTTCAGTGTAATAACCCCAGTCAGCATCTGTTTTCTGAAGGATAAAACAACCAGCAGGGACATGATACAAAGAGTTTTCAGTCTCTTCTCCACCCGCCTCCAACAAGAGAACCGTGACATCGTCTTTCTCTGATAATCTAGAAGCAAGGACAGCGCCAGCCGACCCACCTCCAACAACAATATAGTCGAATTCTTTTCTTATCTCCGACATGATATTCGAACCGCTATTTTTCTTCGTAAACATGAGATAGGCTACCAACACAGCTACTGATAATCCAAACATGGTATGAGATAACAGTCCCATTTTAAGCACGTCATACAACTTTAGCTCTCTCCACTTTCCCAAAATTACTCGATTCGAAAATTAAGATCGATTTTCGTTCAAATAGCTATACTATCCTTCAAACTGTTTATATTGTTTGCACAACACTTCAGTATATAGGTCAAATTGAAGGTTATGGTTAGGTCAGAAAAATGTATTCGTTATCGTGCATGCCTTTGATAGTACGAACCTGGCCGATACTGATAATTTATCTCTGTTCATCCGAATTTTGTTGTAATATGGACGTCATTATCTTCTTGTAACATAATGAAAAATTATCAACCTGTATTTTTCTACCAGCATAGGCGTTGATATAGATGTTTATGATAGGGAGTAATTCAAGGAGCACCCTCACCGAAGTTTAAACATATACATATACACGCCTTTCCCCTGTTTTGTAAGTACATGTATATAAAATCCTATTGCGGCATGTAATTAGTGTCATTACGGTTTAACATCCAAATTCAAAAGTTGGCAGATTTCACACGTATTTCTCATTCAATTGCTACGTCAAATGCAAGACGCGTGGGAACAGTGTGAAGAATAAAACAATCTGACATAGACTACAAGGAATTTTTTTGATAAGAGAAACTATACATAATTACTAATTTCCTAAACGAACTAATTATCTATATGTACCAACCAATCTTGTCAACCAATTAGTCAATCAATCGATTGAGAGAGAGAGAGAGAGAGAGAGAGAGAGAGAGAGAGAGAGAGAGAGAGAGAGAGAGAGAGAGAGAGAAAACTGAAATTTTATTTAGCATGTTAAGAGCACGAACTTAAATTATAGGTTCAAATATTTATTTAATGAATGTAACATAAAGGGTTAGTGTTTATCGTTAGAAAAATATAAATAAATATTTTAAGTGATATAAACTCTCTTTCTCTCACAAACACACACACAGACACACACATACACACACACACATCAAAAGGGCTGGATAGGAGAGGTTTCCGAAACTCTCCCCAGGCCACTGAAGTATTAGTGTTTATCGTTAGAAATATATAAATAAATATTTTAAGTGATATAAATACTCTCTCTCTCTCTCTCTCTCTCTCTCTCTCTCTCTCTCTCTCTCTCTCTCTCTCTCTCTCTCTCTCTCTCTCTCTCTCTCACACACACACACACACACACACACAAACACACACAAACACACACATCAAAAGGGCTGGATAGGAGAGGTTTTCGAAACTCCCCCCAGGCCACTCCCTCGTACACACACAAGTGTACAGTCCCTTGCCACTTGAATTTTGACCATCTTGTTATTCTTGCACACGTTTATTGAGTATTGTGCACACTTTGATTAAATAGACAGCTAGACATTTGCTTTGATACCCTTTCGAGGAAAGTCAGGTACCTTTTGAAATATTTGAAACTCCTTCCCCAACACTCTATCTGAACCGGTCCTGCTAACCCTCACAGACACAGACGCATACACAAGGTACCAAAATAGACACATCGCCACTAACATTGGCTAAAAAAACCAACAAAAACAACAGGAGCAGCAACATAAATGCCAATACTGTCCGATTAATATCGAGGTACTTATAACGGTTTATGTTCTGGTTACTTTAGAATCCCTGGTCCACTTATTTTAAGTGACCTATGAGACTACGATGGAACCTTTTTCCATACTGTACAGCCGGACTTCAATTAACCTCCACTCAGTCGACTTTTGCATGTCAGTGCTTATCATGCAAAAGTATAAAAAAAATTAACATCATCCACTTGAGGGACGAATTAAAGTGTGCACGTGTAATTGTTTTAAATTGCAAAATGACCAACTATTCTCTGAAGATGCTGGGATTTATGTGAAAAAGTAGGATACTGTTTTATTGGAAGAGGAAGTACCTTTCCTGTATACAAATATTTTGAGCGTTGACAACGTTAAGGGGATTTTAATTGCTGTATTTTTCTGGATGTAAAAATTCGTAGGTTTTAGAGCATCTAAATCAGGGACAGAGATGATTTCACTTGAGCGGACAAAGTAACTGGTATGTCATACATAAGGTAAGCATCTCCAGTAATTAAAAGTGTGTGTGTGTGTGTGTGTGTGTGTGTGTGTGTGTGTGTGTGTGTGTGTGTAGTTAAATCTCTGAAAGATTATGCCTAAGGAAAGGAAATGTTTTGATAATCTTGCAAATAGCTGATCTTTGGTGAATCCGAAAATGATAATATCTCTCATTTATACCTAAGAAGGGTCCTTTATTAGATGAAGTCACTTAAAATGCTCAGACCAGTATCAAAAATGTTCAGAACAGTGTTAATATTGTCTAGACCTGTATAAATATCAATACTTTAATGCTGCTGCTGTTTTCGAAAGAGATATTATAAATTCGTGTCAGACATTTTACAAGAGGTCGAGATTAATAATAATGAGAAAAACAAATTTACATCAAAGCTGCCGATAAATGAGCTGCATAACTTTATACAAAATTGGTTTTGACAATAAAACAGTCTGTAGTAGATCATGTCAAAAAAGATCTACAGTGATTGTGTACAAAAGAGAACCCGTTTTACAAAGTAACGCATTTGATACTTCTTAAACTGATTTTACGTTTGTCTATGTGGGAATCGTTTGTTCATGCATCGTTTGAGGGGGAAAAAAAAATTATTCCACGTCATTATATCAAGTCTAATATGAAGCCCCGCCGTTATACATACTACGGGACAACCAAATTTGCACAACAATATTACCCAACTGTGTTAAACGTTTGTTGTAAAGGGAGAAAAAAAGGATTACACTTGAAATATATGTCAATTTTCTTTTTTTTTGAGCACGCATATGTTAAATAACTGAATTAGATAACTTCCTTATTTGTTTTCTTTGCTTGATGTTTTGACTAAAATGAATGCTCTTGTCCTGGTAACATCGATGGTTTGCTTTTATGTAGATACTGTTTATCAGTTCCTAACTTGTATATTAACCAATCCGATTTGATTTAGTATAAAGAACATTCTTCACCATGAAGGCTGATTCTTCATAGATAAGTTATTTTGTTTACAAACATGTACCCGGTTTAAACTAAAGCAAACCTTTACTCTCCGATTGACGTTTATCTCATTCATAAATGTGAAAGCTGTAATTTGATTGGTGATTCGAAAAGTCATTTGACTTCGTATATGAACCTGTCACTTCTGGTTTTTATAGGGATATATATATATATATATATATATATATATATATATATATATATATATATATATATATATGTATGTATATATATATATATATATATGTATATATGTATGTATGTATATATGTATATATATATATATATATATATGTATATATATATATATATATATATATATATATATATATATATATATATATGTATGTATGTATATATGTATATATGTATGTATGTGTATATATATATATATGTGTATATATATATATATATATATATATATATATATATATATATATATATATATATATATATATGTGTGTGTGTGTGTGTGTGTGTGTGTGTGTGTGTGTGTAATCAGATTTGTCTTATTTTCATCCTCTTCTGAAAATAAACACAATACCTTAGTGTCAGCTTCAATATATGACATTTGAATTAATGGTCAATATCCATGAATGTATTATTTGTAGGAAACACTTAAATATTAGTTTCTTTGGCTGGTTGTCTCACCTATTTCGGACCTATGAGCTTATAAAATCTTTGCTATCAGTTGGTACACATTTTAAAACAGAGCTGCCCATGCCGATGCCTGACGAATTTAAGATTGCCATGTTTCGCATTTTTTTTCAGAAAAAAGACGAGACCCGTAAACTACATCAGAATGATTTGGCAATATCCATTGTTTGAGGTTTTGAATAGTTTCAGTATTGTGACCAAGGAGCCAGTCCTCTATAGTTGGTGAATGACCCAAAGGCTAATGATCTATACGACTTAGGTTTCAAATGGCGAGATTGTAAGTGTATATGATGTATAAAGTTAAAGGAAAGTCAGAAAAGTTTTCAAATTTTTACCAGCATAGTAATATGACTACTTTGGGTTTCAGACTAAACATTAACTGTTTAGTCAAGTATTAGTCTAAACAAATAATATCATTTCCTAGGGGTGGAGGGAATTAACTTTGATTCAAATCATAACCATCATTCCCCATCCTGTAAGCATGAAGCATATATGTTATCAAGTTCCATCAAATTCCAATCTTCGCAAGCCAATGTTCCGCTAAGTTAATCCTATCCACACCTTGGCTGATGAAGCAGATATTTTAATGCTTTGTCCAAGCAACATCTATTGGATTTCATTAGTTGCCTCCCTTCGTATGCAAGGCCAACTAACCAACATTATGTAACCGATCTGAATTGCACAGCGACTAAAATGGTGAATACGATTAACTTCAAAGGGAAAGAAAAGCCATTAAAATGTATTTGCGTGAAAGGCACTTGTATAAATACGGATTGGGCTTACCGCGGCATCCAATGAAATTCATAGATAGCTCGACTCGCCAAGGTGTAAATTGGGTTTACATATTGGAACCTTGGCTGGAGATGTCAAATTCTTACCTTTGGATTTCCACAAAACCTTTAACACAAAGTTGAATGAGATAGCAAATGCGTTAGGTAGATGGTGACCGTTGATCTGTCTTAGCTATACCATTTGTGACGGCGATTAATTATATCCAAAAATTCGTATAATTGCTAAACATTAACTACACCGAAAATAGAGTTGATGCCTTCCACAAAACTTTAATATTATATCAAACATAAGTACATATCTTGATAGTAACTTCCGCCACCCCACCCCACCCCACCCCCGTAATCCCTAAGCAAAATATAGGTTTTGATAAAACGAAGCATTCTCCCACTTCTTTCATATTAATTGATGCAAAATTATTTTTATTCCTAGACTAGCACTCTGGACTTGCACGAAATTTGTAACAAGAGTTTACTCCACCGCTGACAAAAGACATCGTCCTAACCAAATCTCGCATTTTTTCCGTAAAAGCAACAACAACAACAACAAAGGTTTTGATCGTTTAAAATTACCTGTTTTTCACATGCATGAGCAAAAATACTGACACACAGAATAACACGCAAAACCAAACATTTGCAGGCACTGTTAATTACACAGTCCATGGAACAAGATAATCAAAACCTTCACGCCATTTGTAGAGTAAATAAAATAACAATTGCGTCATCATTAGGACCATAGCATGCATTAAAGGGCAACCCATATTTGCATTAGCTTGGATGAAGCAATTTAAAGTATAAAGCAGAAATGTGTCTGAGATGTTTTATTGCTGTCGTTATTGATCACTCTTTTGCAAAATTACGGTATTATCAGTAATAGAGTCAACATTACAGTATTTGTCCTCAGTGAACTCCCTCATACGCCAGCCCTAAATGATAATTCTCCCAGTTCGACCGCACTGAAGGCGTTTAGCAAATGTGTTCGATTTCTTTACCGAAGATATCTAATTAATCAGTGCTCACTGGTATCGGCCAATAAAAATAGGCATAGCAGTTCTCTCTCTCTCTCTCTCTCTCTCTCTCTCTCTCTCTCTCTCTCTCTCTCTCTCTCTCTCTCTCTCTCTCTCTCTCTCTCTCTCTCTCTCTCTCTCTCTCTCTCTCTCTCTCTCTCTCATACTACTACAATATTGTTTTTTTTTCTTCTGACGGGCGGTGCGATGTCCTGCCCAGTCTAAAAGCAGAGTTTTGGCTGCTTCGTACTGCATTCAGAATGAAAATTAAGAAGGAATATCACAATGGTGAATAGCTAACAAAATATTCAAAGTCTCATATTCAACAGAAATACGCAGCATAAACACGTGTATGTATGTATGTATGTATGTATGTATGTATGTATGTATGTATGTATGTATGTATGTATGTATGTATGTATGTATGTATGTATGTCTGTATGTATATATATATATATATATATATATATATATATATATATATATATATATATATATGTATATATATATATATATATCAAAATATATATATATATATATATATATATATATATATATATATATATATATATATATATATATATATATATATATATATATATATATATATATATATATATATATATGCTTAGTACTTGCTTTTTCCCTAGAAAAAGTTCATTGTGTTCCTGACCAGTGACATTCATTTTGTAAACAACATAACATTATCTATAATTTATTTTAGACTAAAGGCGAATTATGCAGATAATTATATTTGGAAGTAAACATATTGCTTTTAATTTGTAAATCCCTAAATTTGTTTTACACATTGAATGTTTTAGAGAGGGCACTCACCTACATCTAGGCTCAGTTATTTGGTTTGGGGTTAAGAAGTGACTCATTCCTGCCGCCTTAACAACTTGAAGCAGAATCTGTCTTTTTGCTGTGTTCAGTTTTTATTTGGGTGGATTTATTTTTTATTCAAATTAATAAATACTGGAGTTACATAGTGCTCAATAGTATTCTTGGTCAGAAACATTAATTTGTAATTATAGTGAATTCAGACCAGAACATTTGGATTATATTATTGTGATACATCAAAAGACTGTAGAAAATCATTACAATTAAGAACACGGGCACATTGGCATATTGAAGACTACAATCATACCAATACATTCAGTATTGTAACTTATTTGGAATATCACCGGAATTTCATATATATGGACATGTGATAGAACACATATTCTTTATAATGTTTGTTCTTTTAGATTTTGACCTTGTATTCTAGATTCTAGTAAATAAATTATTTGCTGAATATTACAACATTTTATATATATATATATATATTTATATATATATATATATATATATATATATATATATATATATATATATATATATATATATATATATATATATATATATATATATATATAGTTACGTGACAAAGCCTCGTACTAAGAAACAAAGAAAAGTATGAATCCAACAAGCTTTGTAAATTCTAACAAAATAATTTATTTCCCTTCGCAACAATATAAACATTTGTAAATAGTTTGCGATTATAATCCAATATTTGATCATAAGAATGAAAACACAAGTCCTATCACTAAATGGTCCTATTAGAATCCAGGTTCTAGTCCCGACGACGTACAATTATGGAAGGCGATGACGTCATTATACGAATAAGAACAACTCACTTAAATCACAGTCTTTGTTTCAGAATAATCCCAGAATAAAGTCCATCGAAATATTTTAGAATTTATTTTGTAAATAATGTCCACTTGTTGAGTTTCCAGGAAAATAAATTACTAAATCGAAAAATCAGGCGAAGAACAAACAATCTTGGCAACAAAAAAAATATACCTTGATCCTTCAAGATGTTGAATGACTTTGCCCAATGATTATTAAAATGCGTATTTAAAATCTCGAAACTACTTTTCATATCTCGAGATTGGTCATGTGGCCTCTGGCTATACTAATATTTGCACGTATATAAAATTGTTCCCACTTAAAAACCAATCATAAAAACGTTGTTTACACATAGTGATCAAGCAAAGAATGTATGCCCTTGATACTGACCAATCATTTTAATTTCCTGTTGATACTGTTACTATCCAAAGACGAACTAAGGTAATAAAAAATAATTCTCACATAATACTTCTTCGTCTTAAATAAACAAAATTGAACATACAAGCAATTCATTCACATATAAGTAACACTTCCCCTATAAAATAATTATATAATAACGTTTTCTTTTTACCATACGTAAATTATACATGCGGTAAAGAAAATCACATAAGAAAATTCTTATGAATTATATAAAGTGTATATGAAATAATATTTTTATACATATGAAAGTGCATCTGCAAACAAATTGCCTTTTCCTTTGATTTGCCTGATGTTCAGATTATACTCTTGCAAACACAAACTCCACCGTAATAATCTGATTATTATTTTTCATCTTGTCGATGAAAGTAAGGGAGTTGTGATCATTATACACAACAAACAGGGAAGAAGCCCAGCTAATGTAAATTTCAAAATGTTGTAATGCCAAAAGTAAAACTAAATATTTCTTCTAAATTGTTGAGTAATTTCTATGGTGCTTATTTAATTTCTTCAAGAGATATCACACTTGGTGATCATTGTCATTACTGTCTTCTTGAATTATTACTGCTTCAACTTTGATATTACTTGCATTCACAGACAGACTGATTGAAATTGGACTGATTTGAGAAGGCCAAGTTAAGTAAAAAGGCTCAATTAAATATTTTACTATAATTTTGGTTTAATATTCCTCAAAGGAATTTCCTCTAGGAATCTTGCTGACACACACATGATGGTAAACAAATATTGGCTGTCTGACTTTGTCTTAGGTAAGAGACCAACAAAATCTGCAAAAATTATGCTAAATGGTTAGTCAAATGCATGAATTGGTTGTCGATGAGCCTTGGGTATCTTCTGATTGGGTTTTCCTACCATTTGACACGAATAACATGATCTACAAAATTTACAAACATCACTTTTGATTTTTGACCAATAAAATTGAGTCAAGATCGTGTTATAAATTTTATTTAACCCTAAATGACCAGCCAGAGGAGTTTCATTGGGCAAACTAAGTATTTCCTGTCTGTAAGATTTTGGAACTACAATCTGATAGTTCAATGACCACTCGTCTGTAAGATTTTGGAAGCAATTAGAAATGACGCACCCTTTCTTCTTGCAATAGGTACACGTATGTAGAGACAATGATTTTGAATCAAGTCTCTCAGAGGCTTGATTTTTAGAATTTGTGCTAGACTGAGTTTTACTGAGAGTCGTATTAGGCTGAAATACCTTTCTGGCAGTAGACTGCTGAGTGAACGTTTTGCTTACAACATGAACTTTAGTTAAGGAGTACTCATCGGCATCAAGAGCAGCATTTACCAAGGTTTCAATCTTATGCCCTTCAAGATAATTCTTAATTGCATTAGGAATACAGTTTTTGAATTCTTCAAGCAACACACGTTCGAAACTTTCATAATCATGTTCAACTATCTTGACCAAGCACCATTTCTTAAATAAATGTTCTTTGTCTCTAGCAAATTCAACATAAGTCTGCCCAGCTTTTTTTTTTTTATAGTTTCTGAATATTTGCCGATAAGCCTCAGGGACTATTGCATAA